>CM060948.1:314733139-315148139 GCA_030765055.1 Mantis religiosa
CCGACGCCGTTTTATTCATCACAAGTTTCACATGCAGTATCCTGGGATCAAAGCCGGGTTGCTTTGGTTCTCCTTGTGTGCCCAAGACATAAGAAAAGAATGTACTAGAAAATATGCGAATACAGTAGACTTTAAGTGATAGCGAAATGTTTTAAAACTGGTTGTCTAGATGACGTCTTTGAAATTCCGTTCTCTTTGTAGGTTAAAGCCTTCCGTTTTGAGACAGGTATTTTAGTATTGACCTCAATAGCAAGTCATGTTTTACAAATGATTAATTTCACAAAAGCGTTTTGGGATAAATTGTTCCTATATTTTAGCAAAATCTGCATTTGTGTGTAGTAATGTTTTGTCTATCTCTTACAGTTATACAAAAGTTATTAAGTATTAAGGGGCCTTCTAAAATAATTCCAGGAAATTCAAGTGTATCACAATATATAAAAATGCAGTAAATGTAATTTATTTTAATAAAAATGGTTAGCAATTTTTGAGAAAATGTTTTAAAAGACCCTTATATGTAAAGTGTAGCATGAGAATTTTCTTAAACTAAAATATCAAGTTTGGTATTTAACTGATCTTAGCATTTTAAGATACATAAACACACGAGAAATGTTTCCCACTTATAATTTTGATCATTTCTCGATATCGAATGGAATGTAACTGCTTCCTATACTTGCTGTATGTACGTAGTAGAGAATATAACACTTACTTTCTGTCGGAAATTTCAAGTATATAGACTAATGAAAATATTAGAAAACGTTGGGCGTGTCAAGTATGCCTCATACATTTATAGTTTAATCTGTGACGCAGTTTCATGACCTTAAATGTACTTAATGGCCAGAGCCTCTTTTGTATTTACTGATATGTAAATGAGCCGCTGAAGGACAAATTTCCGGAACAACGGTAGCTCGATGTGTTCATCACAAATGACAGCAGCTCACTAAATAAAACATTTCTTTTATTATATCTCCCGTTAAGCGTAGTTTAAATACACCAACTAGAAATGTAGTACATCTTCATTAAATCGTGAATTCATATTAATTTGATATGGGAAAGGATTAAACGCTTTTGGTCAAATTTATCACGTGCTTTAGGTTAAGTAAATAATTGCAACAAGTTTAAGTCAATAGTAAAGTAGTCTAAAGGGATAACTAAATGACAGTAATATTTGGAACAAAAACAACACTTTAACCTTGTTGTTAAGTGACCTGATTTGCTACACATTATATCGCTGTGTATGGATAAAGCGTTTGCATCAATAATTCGAAACAAGTATGTGTATTGTTGTTCTTCAGTTAACACCACGTTAACATGGTGAGGCTTATTTTACGATTGAAATACTTAAAGTCTTAAACGAAATAATTTTCCCTCCCACTTGTAGACTGCGGACTTACGTGAGTATATTTGCCAAAATGATTAATACTGCCAAAACTTCGTGATTATAATATCTGCTTTCATGTTGTCAACGCGGACGCTACATTCAAATTGGAAATATATTTTACAGAAGCGATATGCGATAGTTGCTTTCTCTGTTTTACTTTATCTGACCTTCTATTTTGTATACCTTGCTCTGTACTTTGTTTCTTTTAGTGGGTTGCACGTAAATGCCGCTAATTTTCTGATAAATTACCATCTGAATCCGGTTTAAAACTTAATTGGGTTTGTATATGTCTGGATGTAACCTGTAAAACAAGTGGTGAAATGCCTCACATACGTTTGTAGTGTCAGTACCTTCAGACGAGAGCTCGGCCCATTCTCGACGATTAAACATGGCCTCCTCAGTGATATAATAATCAACAAGGTCGGCAATAAATTGTTCTATCTTTTGATATAACGGCTTGTTATCAGTCATATCAAATACAAAACAATCACCTACTTCATGTGGAGGTAAATAAGACAAACCAAAACAGTGTTTAAGCCACTTACCGACTTCAGACGAATTGTCTTTGAACACACTTGCTCGTCCAATGCTTTGTAGTTGACGTCACCGGGCCTGCCCGTGATGGAACCTACAACCCAAAAGTTGAGTTGAGTCACTCCATGTTGACCTAATTACTTCATTTATGGAAATCTCGAAATCTGCAACTATTGTCTTATGTTGAAGTTTCAGCCCTAAATGTTCGCACTCTTCAACTATGGAACGAAGTACCAAGGAATACATGTCTATGGTTTAATTTGGCAGTAAACAAAAGACTGCTGGAATGTAACGTCCATTATGAAGGAAATGCAATGTAAACAACTGCGTAAAGTATTTTGTACTACATCCATAATTGTCGCATCGTAAGTTGGGGACTGGCGTTTTGCCTCCACGTTCTATTCAGCTGCGAAAATAAGGAGAGGGGATAAACACGTCACTGACACGTCATTGCGGTCGCCTAGCAACCAACAATCCACCAATCAAAAGTAAACTGTTGCTATAGCAACCGGGCACGCTTATCCTACATTGCGAGCTCTATCGCACTACACCACGTGCTTTATGCATGATGCTAGTCTATCGGAATATTGAGGTTTGTAATAAGCAGACATTGATACTATTATTGCTTCGCTTATGAATCAGCGGTATTACAATACCGTCGTCGTTCGTGGCCCTTTAGTATGAGAAGGTATGCGTTGTTGGAATGGAACAGGTGTGGATTTAGTTTCAAGGAATATCTTGTGAAGATTTCTGGGTGAATGGCCAACCTTTTCAGTTTCATGACCAACCCTCTTTACCTGCCATTGTCAGGTCCAGTTCTAACATAAATAACCCTTACGGTACTTAGGGTATTTCTCCCTGTCATCGCTGCCAAACTAAGAGTGTAGTGCTTCAAGTAGTGAATGTTTCACAAGTGCCGCTTTAAATTTTCGCAACATAATTCGTTTGTTTCAGTGATCAGCTTCAGTGTTTCAGTGTGACTTTAATATTTAGTCAATTATCGTTACTAATGGCTGTCACAAACACTTGTGCTACAGAAACAGACAGAAAGAAATTTTCTGTGATGATCACAAAAATGTTTTTGGGTACGGAATCCCTATTAAAGGACAAGTAATGGAAATTATATGTGCGTGTTCAAAACCATTTAAAAGTACGAATTGCTTGAACTGGTAAAAGCAAACCGCAATTCCCAAAATATATAATTAATGAAATTGCTGCAGAAAAAGGCCAAAAAATTATTAAACTTCCTCCCTACCATTGCCATTTTAATGCAATAGAATTGATTTGCGCCCAAATAAGGGGATATGTAGCGCGCAACAATACAGCTTTCACTATAACACATGTTATAAAACTAACAGTAGAAGCAATAACAAAAATAAGTGCTAAAATTTGGGAAGATACTGTTTGTCACACAAAAAATTTATAGTGGCATCATGGGAAGACGAATGCGTTTTTGAAGAATGTGGAAGAAGTCATAATTTCCGTGGGAGTTTGCAGTAGCTTTGACGACGACGGTGGCGACGGCGGCAACGACGACGATCAGAAAAGCAGTACCAATGAGAGTAGCGACCCTGAGATAAGCGGCGTATTTCCTTTGGAACAGAATGAATACCGACCCATATGAAAGAAAAATTAGAATGCAAAATTCTCTGCAGGTATGGCACCTTTGTTCTCTAAATCTTAACTGTAGCTAACCATTTATTATTTGTTCATTCCGAAGGTTTCGTATGCTGTAATTAGGTAACTGTTCTTTTAAACATGTAGACAGTCTTACGGCAGTCTTACGATTAACACTGCAGTACGCAAATTTCTAGGAGTATGTGCGTGTGCATTACCGCAACCGAATTTCCTCCTCGCCTGTAGCCTCCATCTTCGTTGCCTAGCACATGGAGAGGAACGGTAAAGTGGCAACGGTGCTATCCCCTCTCCTTCCCCACTCCTTCAGCTGTCAATCACCAAATTATAATGTACCCATAGTAGTAGTCCCTTCTATGTAAAGCGTTTGTACTTCACAGAAATATTGCAAAGCATTTGCCCATACAAAAATAATCCTAGTTTTTTGTGATCATTGAGTAGCACAAGATCTTCGTCAGCAGAGGACATTGGTTGAACTTTATTACAGCGTCCTGAACTTCAAATATGTTTTAGGTATTTCGGTATATGGTGACGTCGTTCTCGTAATAGTTTAACGTCACTGAAATGTAAGATACTAGCACAAGTCTCTGGAGTTTCATTCCATGTTGCACTTATTACAATGTTTGGTTCACTGGCACACGACGCACGTACGGCAATCGTGATTATGACCGCCTACAGTTAACGTTATTGTTTTGTCAGGAAAACGCCAACATTTATGTCTATCTATTGTATGTGTACGCCTTACGAAATTTGAACTTATATACAAGCAAGTCCTCTCTTAGGTTGCTGCCCCTTTCGACTACTTCCATGACAACCTCTACTGTTCACTACTCTATCTCTCCCACGCGACGTGTCTACTACTGAAGCAAAACATGGCACTAAGTTCCAGTCCATTTATTGTACTACCAACTTAACATAAATACAAATTCTTAGACCAACATATCGTAGGCACAAAATCATATCCCTTACGAGAAACGTACTTCCCATATATTAAATTAGTCAAGTATCAGGTAACCGTGTGCCCAAGTTTAAAATTTGTTTTAATAAATCCTACACTTACCTGAGCCAATAGGTACAATGACCTCAACTTTCGCAGTGTATTCTTCTCTCTTATCTCGCTCTGACGTGCGTTTGCCTAAGGTTCTTAATTTTTTAGCATTTAGTCAGCTCAATGACAATTTCAAGAGAATATGGTAGTGTTATTGGCAATTTGCACAAGCTATAAAAGTTATTAAAACTTTCAAGGTATATTTTAATTGTTACGCGATTTTAATTTTTAAGCATTTAATCGCTTTGTATGAAACATAATCATGAGTCAATCCAAACTTAGTGACAACGATGTCTGCCTTTGGCGCTATCAGCGGTTAATCATGTAAGCTCATAACAATGAAAATTAAGAACATCTGATATTTGCTGGCTGCTTCTGGACGTTATAGGACATTTTGACTAAGTTTAATTGTAGGCTGTTACCTTTAGTGCTCTAAATGCCTTTAATAAATACTGTGACTTTGTGGGTTCGTGAAATGAAAAGTCCAATTACACCACTCGAAAATGTTCTTTATTTCCACCGACTTACAGTTAAACACTTGCCAATTACACAGAATTACGTAATGCACACAATTACGATTCACCAGTTCGTCGGTTGCAATTCCGCTTTGCTCTCGCAATTACGTAAACTCCCCCGACGCACGTACACAGTCTTCTGGTCCTTACACTAGCGCTGCACTCTTCCGCTGCTTGCCAAGTAGAACTGACTGACTCTTCATTTAAGCCGTTTTTATAGGAATACCGCGTTTTTCTAGAAGTCTCTGGTTTTCCGCGAATCACCCGAAAGTTCCAGAGGACATACTCGCCGAGGTCTACTTCCCATAAGCCCCAGCCCCGTAGGACCGGGAACCCGGGCCTCATCTGTTATTTCCATTAGGACAGCACCTGTTTTATAAGCTGCCCCCCCCGTCTGCACACGGCAAACAGGACGGATGTGGATACGCCACATACGCGCCAGTCCTTAATGAACCAGCTACCAAATAACCTTGGTAGGGCCGCCAGTGTCTAGCTCACCAGCTACTAGCTCTGCAGGCTAGTCCCCGGGACTTATAGGACAACCCTCTGCCCCCTCCGGGCGGCCCTGGCGACCTGGCCGGAGGTACCCAGTGTTCCAGAGGACAGGAGAAGGGGAGAGAAACGTCCAGGGACAAGTGACATTTCCCTAATCAGCCCCCAGTTAGTGACTGAGATTAATGGGGGGTGCGGCTGGGCTGCCTCGGGACCCTTCCAGCTGTCGCCGGTCGTGACTTCCGCATATTGGGTGACACTGCTCCCTCCTCAAAGCTGGTAAACCCAAACAGCACCATCGTAGCGGGCTAGGCGATCTAGGTGTACCACCAACATCTTCCCTCGGGGAACATTCTGGATGCGGTAGACCACGTCGTTAATCCTCTTCACCACCCTGTATTGTCCTTGCCATGACTGCTGGAGCTTCCTGCAGCGTCCCTTGGTCCGGGTAGAACGGTACAACCAGACCAGGTCACTTTGCTGGAACCTTGGCTGTTCGCTTGCCTGTCATATCTGGTCTTCATGCGGTCGCTCGCCTTCTGGATGTTTTGGCGAGCCATCTCGTGCATGTCTTGGAGATGGTCCACCAAGTTCTCCACATACTCGGTCGCTGGCTGTTTCGCATCGGAGGGCTTCCAAAAGCCAAGTCACAAGGGAGGCGTAACTCTCGGCCAAACATTAAGCTGACTGGCGTCATCCCAATTGTGTCGTGTGTAGACGAGCAGTAGGCCAAAAAGAACAGTGGCACCATGACTTCCCAGTCTCGCTGATGGCTGACCACGACCTTCCTCAGTTGTTCCTCTAAGGTCTTGAAGGATCTTTCGACCATGCCATCCGACTGGGGATGTAGAGGTGTCGTGCGGGTCTTGTTCACCCCAAGCCTTTGTAGTGCCTCCTTCATTAGGATGGACTGAAAGTTGGTACTCTGGTCACTGTGTAGCTCTAACGGCACCCCAGATCGACAGAACACTTGCTCCACGAGGCAGTCTGAGATTGTCTTTGCCTCTTGGTTTGGGATGGCATACAATTCCGACCACTTGGTGAAGTAGTCCACGACCACGATTAGGTAGTTTTTGCCTCGGTCGGAAACTGGGAACGGTCCAGCAATGTCAACGGCGATCGGTTCGAATGGCGCTCCGACGTTGTACTGCTGTATGCGACGCCGACTCCTAGTTTGGGGGCCGCGACTCGCCGCGCACACGTGGCACAGACGGCACCATTTCTCAGCATCTGCTCGGAGTCTGAGCCAGTAGTAGTGCCGCCGTAGTTTGTCAATCGTTCGGTTCGCTGCCAGCTGTCCTGCCGAAGTACCGGCGTGCACTTCCTCCAAGACCTCCGGGACCTTATTCCGGGGAAGTACCAACTGTTCTCTCTGCGTCTTCCCATCGGGTGATTACCATATTCGGAACAGCACGCCCTCTCTGGACTTCAACGGGTCCCATTGCGCCCAGTACGACTTGTAGGTGGCGTTCTTCAGTGAGATGTCCTCCCAGGTTGGTCTGGTCCCTGCCTCCACTTCCCTCAAGAGTGGCTCCAAGTCTGCGTCCGCCAGCTGTTCCCTCCTCAGGCCTGCGCTATCCCAGCCGTCCGCAGGCACTGCCACGACTACTCGGACTGCTGCGGTACGCTCCTTCTCTTCCACTCTTGTGCACTGGCCGCACTCTTCTGGACAGGGTCTTCGGGACATGGCGTCTGCGTTACCGTGGTTCTTCCCTCTACGATGTTCCGAATTGAAGTCTAATTCAAATGCCCAATAATTCGACAAAAATCCTCTTTTTAATTACATTAATTAGAGGTGTATTAATTTCATTATGTGAAAATAATTATAACATTTGATTTGCATTCAAAAAGTATTGAAATATCAATCTTCCTTAATAAAATTAAGTAAGAAGCAAATAAATTGTAATCAGTTTCGACCTGTACTCCTGCAGCCTCTGGACCCAACGAGCTGTCTGGCCTTCCAGGTTCTTAAAGCTCAATAGCCAGGTTAGGGCGGAAAGGTCAGTCTTCAGGTGGAATGGCTGACCGTACAGGTACTTGTGGAAGTGCTCCAATATCTTTACCACCGCCAGTAACTCCCGTCGGGTGACGCAGTAGTTCTTCTTTGCCTTGAATAGCGTCTTGCTGTAGTAGGCTATCACCTGCTCATGACCGTCCTGGATCTGCGATAGGACACCTTCAATGCAATGGTCGCTGGCGTCGGTGTCCATACTGAAGGCGCCACCCAGTTGTGGGAAACCCAAAATTGGAGCTCTGCACAGGGTTTCCTTCAGGTGCTGGAAAGCGTCTTAGGCGTCCTCCGGCCACACATAAGGCCGGTGTTTCTCTGTCAGGTGGGTGAGGGGTTTGGCGATGTTGGATAACCCCTTTATGAAGCTGCGGTAATAACTGCACAGCCCCAGGAAGCTGCGCAGCTCTTTCTTATGCCTTGGGCGAGGCCAATCTCTCACAGCCTTTGTCTTCTCCGGGTCTGTGGCCACTCCGTTTGCTGGACTATGTGGCCCAACTAGTTAACTTCCTTGCGGAAGAGCTGGCCCTTCTTCGCGTTCAGCTTCAAGTTGGTCGCCTGCAGTCTCTGTATCACCTTACTCAGATTCTCGACCTGATCTCCAAAGTCTTCCCGACGATGATGATGCCGTCCAGGCATAGCAGGCAGGCATCGTAAGTCAGTCCCCTCATCACTGACCCCATGAGGCGCTGGAAGGTAGCTGGTGCGTTGCAGAGGCCAAAGGGCATAACTGTGAGCTGCCAGAACCCTTGGCCTATCGAGAATGCGGTCTTCTCATTGTCTCTTGGGTCTAGAGCTACCTGCCAGTAGCCCGACTTCAGGTCCAGGGTCGAGAACCACTGTGCACCAGCTAGCGTGTCCAAAGTGTCGTCAATCCGGGGTAAGGGAAACAATCCTTCTGGGTGACAGCGTTCAACTTTCTGTATTCTACGCTGAAGCGCAGCTCGCCTTTCTTCTTTGTCACCAAGACTACAGGGGAACACCAAGGCTGTCAGACTCTTCAATCACTCCCCTGGATCTCATGTCCTCCAGCATGTCTCGTACCGCCCCTTGCTTCTCCAGCGGAACGCAACTAGGTGGTTGCCGAATAGGCCGGCCTCCCCGGTGTCAATGCGGTGAAGCACTTTGTCCGTGCGGCCGTAGTCACTATCACCTTCGCTGAAAACGCGCTGGTATCGTCTTAGCAGTTGTCGAACTTTCTCCAGCTGTTCTGGCCTTTTCCTCTAAATCATTAAGGCGGTCGTCTACTTGACCCATCTGCTTGCCCAGCTTCGTTACGTCATCCCTCATGCCGGCCAACTGTTCCTCAAATTTGGCGGCGAGTACCTCGTTCGCCTTCTTCATTTCCGTGGCCAGACTGTCGTTCGCTGCCCTCATTTCTGTGGTCAATTCGGTCTTCATTTCTTCCATTTTCTCGGTGATGTTGTCGTTGCCCGTCTACATTTGTTTCAATTCGGCGGTGATGTTGTCGTTGGCCGTCTCCATTTGTTTCAGTTTCGCGGCCAGGTTGTTATTTGTAGTCTCCAGCTTCGCGGCCAGGCTGTTTTTTGCCGCTTACCTTTTTGCAGCGAGGTTTTCATTTGCCGTCTTCATTTCCTTCAACTCTGCGGCCAAGTTGTTATTTGCCGCCTCCGACTTCGCTGTTAATTCGTTCATCTTCTGCAAAAGCATTTCCAATGCCGATTCCATGGCCATAATGTTCGGTGATACTGTTATCCCACTTCTGACACCAGTGTGACTTTGTGGGTTCGTGAAATGAAAAGTCCAATTACACCACTCGAAAATGTTCTTTATTTCCACCGACTTACAGTTAAACACCTGCCAATTACACAGAATTACTTAATGCACACATTTATGATTCACCAGTTCGTCCTTTACAATTCCACTTTGCTCTCGCAATTACGTAAACTCCTCCGACGCACGTACACAGTCTTCTCGTCCTTACACTGGCGCTGCACTTTTCCGCTGCTTGCCAAGAAGAACTGCCTGACTCCACATTGAAGCCCATTTTATAGGAATATCCTGTTTTCTAGAAGTCTCTGGTTTGCCGCGAATCACCCGAAATTTCCAGAGGACAGGAGAAGGGGAGAGAAACGTCCAGGGACAAGTGTCATTTCTATAATCATCCCTCAGTTAGTGACTGAGATTAATGGGAGAGGCGTGGCTCGGCTGCCTCGGGTCCCATCCAGGTGACGCCGGTCGTGACTTCCGCTAATTGGGTGACAATAAGAACAAAGATGCTTCATTAAAATTCAGGTTATAAGAGTTATTAATGCTCGACAATGTCATACAGAATTATTGGATGTTCGTGGTAGACAGACTTCGCCACATCGTACCGTGGCTACGTAGGCCAATGCATTTAGCAGGGGAAATATTATGATTATATTACAAGTAACACTTAAAGCTAAATAGTCTTCAATTGTTTCAAATGTTTGTTGGATATTTATAAGTTATAGCATACGTATGGTGAATGGAGTGGTAGGAGGTGTGTGTTTACGTCAAGTAACACTTTATCTGTGTAATTATCTGTAGGTTACTATCGTGAGTATTTTTTATTATTATACTAATTACCTTTCAATTTGTTAGCTTTATATTAATTTGGTTTTAGTTTAAAAAAAATTTGATTTGTAGTGTTAAGTCATGGCACCCTTGTCTTTGTTTCTTTTTTGTGTAATATACGTCCTCCAAAGTTACGTCATATTGGACGATGAATGAAAGGGGTGAACAGATGTTCAAATGAGCGCGGGATCCATAGATCTTAGAGTTACCCGACATTCATCCTTCAGGATAAGGGAAATCGCTGGAAAACCCTTATCCAGTTTCGGGATTCGAACTTGGCACCTCTTGAACGTTAGGCAGACACGCTACCTTGGTGAATAAACCTGTCATAATTATGTATATCTGAGCATTTACACTAAATTACTCTTATATTTGTTTTATAAATAATATCCTCAGCTATTATACCTAATTTAATCAGTTCCTTATTTGGCTCAGATCGTCCCTATTGGTTAGTTATTTATTATCAGAATGTAAAATCTTATACTTTCGGAATATTAACTCAAGTAGGAGCTGTACGAAATGCGTGAATTTTGTAAGATAAAATCATATTTATTTATTATTTAGATTGTATAATTAAAGTTTAATTTTATTATTAGTTGCATTAGCGTAGATAGTACTCAAATTACCTGCAACTATAGCAACTCAGACCTCAGTCCATTGTTAGACCTTGGAGTCTATTTATTAGTTTGATTTGGTAAGACTTTTACTAACTGACTATTACATGTTTATTAGTAATTCTAGTATTATAAATATTGTCACGGCAAACACATAAGAGACGCGGATAGCGTTTCACGGTAATAAAGAGCTTGCATAAGCAGTTAACGATAGCGTGGCTATTGTAGACAAAGAACCGGCAAATAAAGATAGCTGAGGTAAATGACTTGCCGTCACACATAGGATTTGACGTTTGGAATGTTATAGTTATATCTTGATTGACAAGACAGCTGTGTTCCTATTTGCATTTATGAATTAGATATATAAGAGATTATGACACCCCAGTGGACAGTTGTAAAACAGTCAGTCGAAGCATTAAACAGCTGTATAGTACTGCTGTAGCGACAGCTGATGCTGTACACTGGACGCTGTTTGTTAGTGTCATCGACCTTGGAATATTGTGTTGTATATATGACGTAATGTTTTACGTGAGAAGTGAAGAGTGTATTTCTACGGAAATAAAGAACATTTAGAATTTCGGAAAATTGGACTTTTAATTCTATAAACCCAAAAAGTCACAATATTAATACGAAGATTTGGAGATGATTTTCAGTAGGTTTACTTTTAGAAAGTAATTTTTTGTAATCATTAAAGTTTAAGGACCAGAATATAAACTAAATTTCTTATTTACCTTCTAATCCTGTTTGAACTGAAGCCTGAAGCTAAATTTAGTACTCATGCGATGTTTGAAGATGATATGATGATGCAACACTTTGTGGCACCATCTCGAAGCAGCATTTTTTGGCATGAAGGTGGGCGCAGATGAATTTCTCACCATTTATGACGATCTTGAAGAAATCTTTAAGTTTATTCTGCATCTCTGAATCAGTAGGCGCATCTGTAATTCTTAAGCGATGAGTTCCTTTTCTTTCCGAAGCTCGCAGTAACGGGACTGATCAAGTTAGTATTACAACTGTAGAAGAATGATCAAATAATACCTTTTCTGTTCAAAGATGGAAATCTAATTCCTCAATAACATTTCTAAGTACTTTGATACTGTTACAAATACTATTAATATAGTCTTTTTACAACAAGCGTTAGATGTCACGATGAACTATTTATTTTATTGCGCTCACGCTATTTATGCATTTTTGATGCACACACAAAATTTTTCCGTACAAACCCGGGGAACTAAATACACGACTTACTCATAAGACATTCTTAAGCAGGATAACTAAATATTTTAAAACATTTAACTTCTTATCATATTACGTTGTCATGGTTCCACCATTACCTACCTTACATTACGCCATGACTCTTTCCATAGCTGTACTTCCGCTGCTAGGCGCTTTATTAAATAATGGTATTTGACTTCACCGATTCGCCGAAACTGCAGGCTTTGAGATCGCTGCAGATCAAAGCAAAGACTTTTGGAGAAAAGTTACGGAGTGCAAGTGAGCAGCAACAGTGAAAAACAATATTGCTTAAATTGCAGAATTTGTGCCAAAGTACAGCATTTTCCAGGGAATTGAAGGTAGAAGGCTACACATTCTCTCCTCACTAAATGGAAAGCTTTGCAATAATATGAATTTACGAATAGTCTTCTCACGAATTTTATGAAAATGAGCAAAAGTCTATGAAGGTACTGTCACCCAACCAGATTTTCGAAAGGGCTCCTTTTGAGACACTCTGATGCCAACAAAGCAATTTACAAAAACTTCTACATGCGTGTTTTCGTGTAAATGAACTGTATACCTCATAGTAGTACAGCAGCACAATTCAGAGTACTTAAACCTTTGTCGAATAGTGAGTTGAGAATGTATGATGAATATAAAACACTCAATGTCAGTCAAAATATAGAAAGCGGACGCTCTGTTAGTTATATGGATTGCCCGGTCGGATGTGCAATGTTTTTATCCATCAGGCGCTGTTGCCCATAGATGGCTCTACTTGTAATGTCTTATATATTGAATAAGCATTTGTAGTTATACATAAGATTTTTTACGAAATTGCAAAAATGTTTTTTATTTCTTAGATTTAATTGCAGCGTTTGGGGTAGTGCATAATGAGAGAATACTGAACGGACAAATAATTGTGAATGGGAAAGGAAGTGCCTACAACTAAGTATATCTCTGGGCATTTGTGCCAGTAAAAATAATTGACTGCTTAAATACAGAAACGAAAGAGATTTTAACAGTCATTTTGGAAAACCCTAGTTATTGTCGACTGAATGTTCCACCTATATTCACTACATTCTCTTAGTGCTGTAAAGTAAATTAAAACTAAGAAGCTCTTCTCGTTCATTGGGATAAACATGAGTTCGAAATGTCATTTGGCACTGTTTATTTGCTCAATATTTTTGGGATTTAATATCCACTTTTACAAGCTTCACCCCCTGCTCAGTGTCATTCTTTTTAAAATGTTCTGAATTTCATCGCATGATACTCTGTTCCTACTACGACAAAGTATTATTCAGGATACCATGTACTTATAGTAGTAGAGATGACGTATAAGCATTTAACTTTTATTACTTATTTTCGGTTTGTATTCATTCAAGCATTCTGCAACTTTTAAGTTGTGACTGAGAGAGCACTCGCAATATCACGGTTCTTATATTTTCTGGAAGACACGAAGGCAGCAGGTGCATACTGTAGTCTAATCCTTTAGTAGATGTAGACTATGTGTTGGCTTTAATATTTAATATTCGTTGTTGACCTAGAAGTTTATAAAACTGCAGTGTGGCGTCACATTTGACTGCAATGTAAGTACATATGGGTAATTTACACCTATTAAAAATGTTTTTAACAAAACAGTGCTTTAACGAGAGCTAAAATTTTATTTGAGTAACATTTTACCTATAATACATCGCTTAACTCGTCCAAAGATTGATTGCTGCAGTAGGTGTGTACAATATTTTGTATTTGAACACTCTTTAGAGATATTATGTTGCATATATAAACACACAAGTATCTGTATCTGTTAATTCTTTTTCTGGCACCACATAGTCTCCAAACGGATTTCCGCTTATCAAGCGATTTCGAAC
Source organism: Mantis religiosa (assembly GCA_030765055.1). Taxonomy (NCBI): domain Eukaryota; kingdom Metazoa; phylum Arthropoda; class Insecta; order Mantodea; family Mantidae; genus Mantis; species Mantis religiosa. The sequence goes on from CM060948.1 coordinate 314,747,006, forward strand.
ATATTCGGTAGAATTCAGTACGTTTGTTAAAATCAGCTATATTAATGAAATCATTTAGTAATGTTTTATAAAATAAAACCGTTACGAATTGTTTTATTTTTGCGTAGAGAATGCTCTAGAAAGCAACTTGTCGAATCGCTACAACATGCTGAACTTACGCACAATGTAGCAATTTCAGCAACGCCTTCTTTGGGTTTTTCTGTTCAATTAGATTCCCTGACCTTTCTCTGTAGGTCTTTCCTTCTTCGTGCAGGGTCCTAAAACTTCGCACTTTTATTGAAATTGAGGATAAAGAGTTTGGTGAAATGCAATATTGACCATAAGTGGTTAGCATTGATACCAAAAGAGGATTTAAGCGACTGGTTTGTCTTTCTGACGATATAATTTAAATATTTGTATTTACTTTGAGATAAAAAAAATTTCGCAAGGATTTTGCAGCGATAAGCCTTCCGCAACACCGGGCTATGATATAATTGCGGATATCACATTGCATTTTAATAGTTGAATGTTTAATAGTTTACAGCGTAATTACTGACACTCAACGTAAGCCGAGTATTCGTTATGTATTATGTAAATTCCTTTTGTGACACCACATTGTCTCCAAATGAATTTCCGCGTATCAAACGTTGTCGCACACATTGGGTAAAATACAATACCGCTGTTAAAATCAGCTATTTTAATAAAATCATTTAGTAATATTTGATAAAATAAAACCGTTACGAACTATTTTATTGTTTGTGTACAAAATGCTCTAGAAGGCAACTTATCGAATCGTTGCAACATGCTGAACTTACGTACAAAGTTTGCAATTTCAGCAACGCCTTTGGATTTTTCTGTTCAATTACATTCCCTGATCTTTCTCCGAAGGCCTTTCCTTCTTAGTGCAGGGTCCTGATATTCAGTACTTTCATTGAAATTGTGGTGAAAGTTTTTGGTGAAATGTAATAATGACCATAAGTGGTTAGCATTGATACTAAAGGAGGATTAAAACGACTGGTTTGTGCTTCTGAAAATCTAATGTTTATATTTGATTTTACTTTGAGATAAGAAACGACGAAAGGGTTTTGGAGCCATAGGCCTTCCGCAACACCCGGCTATGATGTAATTCGTATATTATATTCGATTTTAATAGTTAAATGTTTAATGATTTACAGTTTAATTCCTGACACTCAACGTAAGCCACGTATTCGTTATGAATTTCGTAAAAGACTCACCGATATGGCAATTTTCATTACACAAAGAGGATTACGCGGTTCTCCAGAAGGTCACATTGGACTGATCTGGACATTTCTGTTAAAAAAAATGCTTATTTTCATCTCCATAGTTATAGACGGTCCCAAAGCAGTGCTGGTGGTACTTTTAGTGAACATACAGGGTTACAGTGACCCATAGTGGTAATGTGGGTCACTAAAATCAGGAGATTATTGAGTGCTTAAAAAAGTATAAATGCCTAGTGTGCTAGGGCTCTGGGTTTCGATTCCCGGCCGTAGGGGTGTTAATGTTTCTCCGACCAACGTCAGTGCTCATCTTCCCGAGTCTGGAAGTATGAATGAGTGTGAGAATGTATGCGTGATCTAATGATTAAACCCAACGTATGCGAGTTAAACACTTCAAAATAGTTCAAAGCAGAACGGAAACCGCTTTGATCATTGGAGTTACAAGCCGGATGTAAACGCAATACAAAAAGCATACTAAGTGTCCATGAAAATGATATTTTGGTATGGGTAGCTGCAGGAGAGCTTTAAGCAGGTTTGGCTACGAAAAATGATTGAAAATAAAGTTCAAATGCCAATCTAATGCCAAACATTTTATTTAGATAAGTTCTATTTTGATACGTTGTTGCCTGCGGACAATATGACACATAACCAAGGTTTCAAAGGAATAATAAATGGCAGTTATATGGGTTCGCTGTCGTTGAGAAAGTCTACTAGCCAAACTCCAAAAACTATATCATCTTAATGAAACAGCTAAATTCGGTAATTGCTTTTTCTTCAAATATCCGTTAAAGGTTTGATTAAAATGCAGTACATGACAAACGAAAAATATAACTGGAATTTCCTGGCGACAGACTATGGAGTCCGCTTCCTTCTGAATGCCTGTTCAAATGCTATATCTGGCAAATCGTGACACATCTAGAAGTGGATTAGCAGTTTATTTATTTATTGGCGAATTTCTTCAATTCCTAATTTACCCAAAGGAATATTAGGTATATAACTTACAAATTTATGAAAATAATACAATTTGCAAAAATATAGCAAAATTCCATATCAAGCTGATAAACATGAAACCTCAAGATGAATAATTTAAGTTAGGAAATATTTTGTTTAAAAAAATGATGTACTATTGAGAAGTTTTGTAATTCATCGGAATACGTGTAAGTGGTTTAGAGAAAGTGTAGCCTAAGGATTGAAGCAGTAATTCAAGTTTGAATCTTTCAAAACCGAAAAGCGGGCAATCAAGAAAAATGTGTGGGACACCCTAAAGATTATTGCCACAAATACAATGAGATGTGTATTTGATTTTGAATCGAAATAAATAATGTTGCAAACCAGGATCTACGGTCGCGTGGCATGTTGACACAAAGGTAGCTGATAGGCGGGTAGTGTGAAACCCAAGTGCCGGCAGACAAGATAACATGCAGATAAAGGTCTGCCAAAACAAACAAACTGAGATAAATGGAAATTTCTAGTTCCTTCTGGACTGATAGAGATAATTCGGTTTCTGGTTTATTTCATAATGATCTAGAAATTATCAGGCGATATATAAGCCATTGAAACACGCCAGCCGGCAGTGGTAAACAGAGTTAGTTGCAAGTAGTGAAACTGTGTTGTGAAACGAGAGACAGCTGGAAGTGTTATTGTAACGAGAGCTAATGATGTAATCTTCTGTTATTGTCATCCAGCTTGGTAGACCGATGGTGTACGTAACGTAATGCTGCTGTAATCTATAAGAGTATCTCTACAAAAATAAAGGCGATTTTAATTTCTGCAACTCGGACTTTTATTTCTACGAACCCACAATTGGTGTCAGGAAGCGCGACGACAACACCATCAACGAGAACATGTAAGAAATGAAGTTCGAATTAACAAGAATGCGGAAGCTGCAAATATGAACTTGGCCGAGACGATGACCACTAAGATGACCGACACTTGGAACAGCAGCCGGACGAACGATTAATGACCGGCGTGACGAGGAGCACGTCGGCGCCGCCACCACCACCACCATCACCTCGAGTGACACTGCGCGCCATCTGCCGAAGTATGGATGACAGCCTCATCAGGGGCGGTTGATTCACAGGAAAGCCGTGCCGCTTACTCGTAAACATCGGGGCAGCCGTGGCGATGATCAGACGTGACGTGGCCAAGGGTTTGCAGTCGAGGAAACCAAGCCTATCATTCGAGCTAGTGACGGCATCGGGAGCACATTTGCCCGTGGAGAGGGAGGCCCTGCTGCAGTTGACCTTCGGACGGAGTGCCCTGCGTCAGTGAGTGCTCGTCGCGGAGGTGGCTGAAGAGGTGATACTGCGACTGCATGCACTCCGTTGCCCAACCTGATTTTCGAAAGTGCACCCTTTGAAACAATATGATGCCAACAAAGGAATTTACAAAAACTGCTACTTGGGTGTTTTCGTGTACATGAACCGTTTATCTCATATCCGTGCAGCAGCAGCAGCCGTCAGAGTAACTAAACCTTTGTAGAAAATTGAGTTGAGCCTGAATGATGAGTATAATACACTCAATGTTAGTCAAAATATAGAAAGTAGAGGTTGAACTAGTTATATGGATTGACCGGTCGGAGGCACAATGTTTTCATCTATCAGGCGCTGTTGCCAATAAATGGCTCTACTTGTAATATCTTATAGGTTGGATATAGATTTGTAGTTTTATATAAGATTTGGTATCAAATTGTAATTATGTTTATTTTGTATGTCTTATATGTAATTGCAGCTTGTAGCGTTAAGGTACGTACCATCTGTAATGCATAATGAGAGAATACTGAACGGACAAATATTTGTGTATGGGAAAGCAAGTGCCTATAACTAAGTATATCTCCGGGCATTTGTGGCAGAGAAAATCATTTAGGGGTTATGTTACCATATTTTTCAAAGTGTTTTGGACAGTTATTTTGGCAAAATAAGCAATAATATGATATAGCGGCATAGTTATTATCGACTGAGTGTTCCTGATCTACTCAGTGCATTGTCTCTGTGCTGTCAAATATATTTAAACTAAGAAACACTTTTGGTTCATTGGGATGAAGATGATATCAAATGTCATTTGCCACGGTTTATTTTCTCAATACTTTTGAGATTTAGTATCCGCTTATACAAGCTTCACTACCTGCTCAGTGTCGCTCTTTTAAAAATGCTCTGAATTTCATTACATGACACTCTGTTCTTACTTCAACAAATTATTATTACAGGTTACCGTGTACTTATAGTAGTAGAGATGACGTATAAGCAAACCCTTTTTGTCTTTATTTTCGGTTTGTGTTTATCTAACCATTCTGCACTTTTAAGTGGTGATAGAGGGAGTACTCGTAATATGAAGGTTCGTATATCTTCTTGAAGACAGAATGGCAGCAGGTGTATACGGTAGTCAAATCCTTTAGTTGGTGTAGAATAAGTGTTGGCTTTGATATTTAATATTCAGCGGAGACCTAGAAGTTTATAAAACAGCAGAACGGCGTCACATTTGACTGAAATATAAGTACATGTGGGTAATTTACATCTATTCAAAATGTTTTTGACAAAAACTGTGCTTTAACAAGAGCTACAGCTTTATTTGAGTAAGCGTTTACCTATCGTTCATCGCTTAACTCGTCCAAAGCTTGATTGTTGCAGTAGGTGTGTACAATATTTGGTATTTTAACACTCTTTAGAGATATTCTGTTGCATATATAAACATACTCGTAACTGTATCTGTAAATTCTTTTTGTGACACCACATTGTCTCCAAACGGATTTCCGTTTTTGAAACGATGTGGAACCTATTGCCTAGAATGCAATAGCTTAGTTAAAATCAGCTATTATAATACAATTAGTAAGCAATATATTACAAAATAAAACCGTTAAGAATTTTTTAACTTTTTGTGTAGAAAAGGCTCTAGAAAGCTACTTGTCAAATCTTTGCAGCATGCTCAACTTACGTACAATGTTTACAATTTCAGCAACGCCTTCTTTGGGTTTTTCTGTTCAATTAGATTCCCTGACCTTTCTCTGAAGGCCTTTCTTTCTTGGTGCAGGGTCCTAAAACCCTGCACTTTTATGGAAATTGTGGTGACATTCTTGTTTAAATGTAATACTGATCATAAGTGGTTAGCATTGATACTAAAAGAGGATTAAAACGACCGGCACGTCTTTCTGACTATCTAATTTATATATTTGTATTTACCTTGAGATAAGGAAATGCGCAAGGGTTTAGCAGCGATAAGCCTGCAGAAACTCCCGGCTATGATATAATTGCGCATATAATTAGATTTTAATACTTAAATGTTTAGTAATTTACAGTTTAGCTCCTGACACTAAACGTAAGCCAAGTATTCGTTATGTATGTCATGAAAGACTCACCGAGATGGCAATTTGCAGTACACAAACAGGAGTAAGCCGACCACAAGAAGATCACATTGAACAGATATGGAAATTCCTGTTGAACAAATTCTTATTTTCATACCCATAGTTATAGACCGTCCCAAAGCAGTGCTGGTGTTTCCTTTACAGAACATACAGGAATTACAGTGACTCATAGTTGTAGTGTGGGTGACTAAATTCAGGAGATTATTGAGTGCTTAAAGAAGTATAAATGTCTAGCGTGCTAGGCGTCTTGGTTTCGATTCCCGGCCGTAGGGATTTGTTTCCTGAGTCAATAAGTACCTTAACTTATACAGAGGATTGTTCTCGTTGATATGTCTTTGATCTACGATTTCGGTTTTCAGTATTTAGATAAATAAGTAATTGATAAATCTCTCAATCCGTCATATTAGACGCTGAATGAAATGATGCTCAAATTAGTGAACGCTTCACTGAGCTTAGAGCTTGCCTATCTTTATTTCCGTTACAAATTATAGAACTCAAATACTTTTTAATGTTTCCTCTTTAGTTCACCTTCCAAATTTTTTCGATAAGTAAATCAATAATTTTGCATTCTACATGCGAATATGGACTAAAACGCGTATTATATACACGGAGGAAACTTTCATACACAGTAGTGTTATTTGCGGCATTGATTTCTGTAGTTCTTAAAGAGGACCATTCATAATGAGGAGTTCTCGATGAATATGCCAGTTAGGGACAATGTCCCGGGATGGCTATAAGTCGAAAGCCCCTCCTCTTCGAAGCGGGGTATACCTTCAACGACACTATTTGCTGTGTGAGTTATCAGTGTTGTAACTTGAGTGTCTAGTCAGCAGTTGTGATTGTGCCACCAGGAGCGTATGAGGTTAGTTAGTTAATCCATGTCAAAATAGATAGCGCTAGGGTAGAGTTAGGACGCTGACGGAAGGAGTGTGCAAAGTATTCTAAGGCTCTGGGGTCCATGCTATCAACTTATTTAAAGTGGAAATAGACAACTAAGTTTGTTCCGTTGATTCGCTAAGGAAGACATAATTCTGAATTTTTACACCTAAAATATGTCTTCCTTAGGTTGGAGCAGGAGGCCGCCATTATAATTATAACATCTTCAAAGTAGTATTGTAATCTGGTTATTATAGATTTCTTGTTTTTGTTTTCCATTTTAATACACATGATTGTCGTTTAAGTACTATTGGTTGTTATTGATTGTACATGATCAATGTACTCACATTATTTTCTTTGCCGTTGTGTAAGCCATTCTTACTTCCGTCATGCCAACTGAGATAGATGGTGCCAGACATTGCCTTACTGCTGCTGATCTTATTTGTGTAAATTTGGAGTACTGGAACACAGCTGCCTTTAAACGATGGGGAGATGCTTAAGGGCTAGACGCTTTCCATTTGGCTTTGTTATTTGGATCTCTATGCATTGCCCAGTGTAAGAAAAAATACAGAGGAACTTCCTCCTATTTTACCTAATGTTAATAATTATATAATTCAAATATACTTTGTCACATATGTGGTTTGTGCCCATATGTATATGCACATCTCGAAACAAAAGCGAGCATATCCCTCTCAAATGCTAATTCATTAAATATAACATTCTTATTCAAACGTTCTTCTTTTCTCTGCAAACATTGTGATTTATTAGACTCATACGACTTTGTTAAACAATACCTGTTTACTTTTAAAAATGAATGTAAACGTAGCCCAAAATACATTATTGTTAAAATTTGGGTACATTTATTAATTAAGAGATAGAAATGTAAATATTATAGCAGTAAACACTAATTGTATGAAGTAGACTGTAGTAACATTAAACCCATGTGGTACAAGAACAGAAAGCAGTATATACTTTTTGGTAAACCTTTCTTTGTCATATACACTAACTGATTTGTTAGATATTATCTCATTTCTGGACACAAATCAAGTGACTTTAAAGCCAAAAAATATATGTAAGCGAGAGCAAATAGCTCTACATATATATTCAATTTAATAGACCCGCTTTCCCCTAAACAATTACTAGTTTTTTAGATTTTATCTCACTGAATGTTGTAAGTACCCTTCTTTTCCATTCCATAGAAGTCAATTAAATATAGTTTATATCTAAACAACATAATTAAAATGTCTTACTTATCTTTGCTAATATTTATATATCTTTTTACCGACTATACAACATAACAGGTAGGGCCATCTCTCGGCAGAGGCACGCGTTCCTCCATTGCTGGCGATGCAAGTGTAGCGTCCCTGGCGGGCAACTTAATATAACCACAATTTCGTCTTAGTCATAACGTATATTTATAACAAAACGTTAATATATTTCACTCACAATACTTTCTCAATCCACTCTTTCACAAAGGCTTGCTTTTCCACCTTCTCCAAATGTAAGATAAAAGCTATTACATATTTGCTGGTTGTTTAAGGAAAATAAAGGTACTAAATGTTTAACCAACAATTGAAACTTAACCCACGAAAGACATTTGCTCCAAAAAACCATTGGTGATTAATGTTGTTGCTATTATTATATATTATATACAAATGTGAGTAAGTAGTCTGCTTCTTTCATATGCATCGTTTAGAACTTATGAAATGCAGCATTTGAACATAGATTTCGGGACTTGTGTAATAATGGTACGGGATCTTTATTTGAAACGAGAAAACTTCCAGGGTATGCATTATTATCGGACCATTTTGTTATATTAGACAGCGTTATTAGGTTTATTGTGCTACATTGCCGACCGCATGCTCTGCGCATTTTGCTCCATGTCTCAACTGTCTGAATTTAAATTTAAGATGGCGCCAGAAAAAGAATCGGAAACAAAAGTACAGAAAGGGCACAAAGTATGTATAATGTACATAATAGGAGTTCTTTAATTACAAAGAATTCCTTAAATGTCAGTAACACTGATATGATACATTTCACGTTTAGTTTATTCTCCAGCGCGACAGACTCCGGACTAAATGAATGAGTGAATGAGTGAATGAATGAATGATTGAATGAATAAATGAATAATAAATAAATAAATAATAAAGCTCTCAAGCTATCAAATTTGATGATGAATGAAATGATGCTTTAAATGGTCCGGGCTCCACAGTGCTTACAGCGCTGCCATCTTTATTACCGTTACAAAATATAAAAATCAAATAATTTTTAATATTTCCGTGTTTAGTCAGGTCACCTGGGATTGATCTATTTCGGTATTTACTACGGATATTATTACGTGGACGTTCACTACTTCTATAACAGGTTGTGTTGTACAGCGGGTAAGGCAGCTATTTGTTGGACTAACCCAGAAATTTTGTCCATTAGATTGTAGATCATAGAGTGGTCAGTAAGAATCATTTCTCATGTCCAATAATTCTTTACGGGGATTCATTTCAATTACTTTATCTCCCATTAGAGCCAATTTGTTAATAATTATTTATTACTGTAATAATTTAAATAATTTGAAAATTTTCATTTAAAATATGTATACATTTATAACTTCCTACAACAAGGAGCTGCTGTTCTGTATTATTACTGAGTATTTAATAGTAATTACAACACATTTTAATATATATTAATTGTCTATTGGGCAGGTAGCAGGACAGTATTTACCTCAAGTAAAACTTTAACTGTTTATTTGTGGCTATAACTATTATTTCTTAATAATATTACACGGATTATATTTAAATTTTTTAATTAGTTTTAACTTCGCTTTGGTTCAAATTTGAATTGTAATGGTTAGTGTTAGTTCAAGATATATTTTTTATTGTGTTATATATTAGGAAAGGTTACTATAAATTGTTTTATTTGTCGGTATTAATATTTGTCTTATTACTAATATTTTTATTTATTAGTCTTCATTTAATCAGTATATTATTTGTTTTAGAGAGTTCATATTGTTTGGTTATTTATTATCCAAATATAAAGTATTATAATGTCCGAATATTAACTCAAGTAGTAGATGTAGCTGTTTTGTAAATATCTCAATATAAAAATTATATTTCTTTTTCAAATTGTATAATAAAACTTTAATTTCAATATCAGGCATACTAGCTGGGATAGTACTGATGGGATACACTCACATTACTTTCTCTACTCTTGCACAAACACTCATTTTTCTATCCACTTCAAAATAGACATTTTATTGTAGTTACAAGGGAATACAGTTGATATTACGTAATAGATGTTTTTAAACGGTTCTCTGAGGCACGTCTTTGAAATTATATTGTGAATGTAAATTTTTTTTCTGTTTTAACATTTGCCTGTCTTAGCGTTCTATGATCCAAATTGCGTCTATCCATTTCATGTCAGGACGGGGCTAATTTGAAAATAAGCTTTAATTCAGGGGACATCAAAACGTATAGGTGTTGCTACTGAAGCCTCTGTAAAGAATTTTTGAACCTTAGCGAAATACATTTCAAACCCATGTACGGCAGAGCGACTTTGCCTTTTAGAAAATATAGCTATTGAGTAATTGTGGAATATAATAAAGAGTAAAACTGAAACGGCTGGTCTTACAAAATAAAATGTATTAGATATAAATTGTATTTAACAACACAATCTACATTCCATGTGAAGTAAAAGTTTGTTTATCTCTTAAACTTTAAAGTTATTTAAAGTGATCCAGAGTGAAAAGGAATTTCGAGGACATTCCTAGCAGATAAACATATTCATTTGTCATGAAGATGTTTTAAAAATATAACAATTTAATTAAAATGATTAGATACCATTTTCGATAAAATCGAGGTATTATAAAAAGTTTCCATTCAAGGGGTAGTTTGTTATTCGGAGACTTTCTTGGAAGTCTTGCTTGTCGTCCTTTAAGAAGCTAAATTTATATAAAACTTTGGTATTTAACGTACTTTTGTCTACTGGGTTATTTTGGGAGGATTTTCTCCATATTCGTCTGTTCCATTTCCAAAGGAATCTAGACATTGAATTTTTGGGTCCAGTGCAATTCTACAAAAAGTGCTATTTTAACGCTAGAATACAGACCCACGAAAAAACCTGTACAAACTTGCAGTTTAAATATCCCACGTGTTTCCTGACTAACTGTTCACAGCGACTCGCCGTCTCGTGCAACATAAAGTACACGTAAAACATTGCAGATGGCGCTGAAGATATAATTGCAAATTGTATAGGTATGTAACTTAGTTATTAAGAACCTTTTGAAACATATTGGAACAGTAATGTTTTGTTTCAACTGTAAAATAGATGCAAGTGTTAAGTATAATAATTTAGAGATATATTTCCAAAAATATTTCATATAAGGCAGAAAAGAAGCATTGTGTTTCAGAACTTAAGTCTACAGAGAGCTGTATAAGTCAAAAGGTTTCAACTTATTTTTTGCATTGATTTATTCACTTCCATTTTGTGTGTTTGAAACGATTTCTGAGTAACTTTAGCACATCATAAGTACATTAACTAGAGTTGTATAAAACAAACTTGTGAATTATTCCATGTCTTTCCACATGTAATATCTATTCTCGGCATTTCATAACTAAGTTCGGTAGAATAGTTTTGGAAATTAACATTCGCAGAATAAGAACCATTATGTGTGTACATGTATTTAAATTAATGATTGGAAACTTCTGTTCATATATAGCACCATGCGCTAACATAAATTTTGAAGAAAGTTTTCAATTTTGTTCAACTTATTTTTATGGCTGTCTTTATTTCTTGTTTTGCATTCAAAATAAATGAAACTGGAAACTATTCCGAAGAACGTTGTCTTCAATACCAAATGTTGATTGATTTGTTATTTTCCACAGTGGGCAATTAAAACTAATTGCAAGAGGCAAACCTTCATTTCGGGTTAATATAATTGAAAGCAACGCTTCTACAGGACATACGTAACAACAGGTGGGGAGATGAAGCATACTTCACAATAGGAAATCAATATTTCCAAATCTAATTATTTCTTCTGTAATATATTTACTGACGACTACCAAATGTTCGTGTGGCTAGGTTCAAGCTAGTTACTTAACTACTACCAAATGTAATGGTGAGGTCAGACTCCCAGTCAACATCTTAGCTGCGGTAACGATACTGTCCAAACCTGGAAGTATCTCTATTAACAGTTCAGTATTATATTGTACTAAACGCATACCACGTGACTCAGCTGTAACTAGGTATATAACATACAGTTTATAATCTAAGGTAAAAATGTTGACACATTTTACAAATAATCTTATTGTATCATTAATCCTTAAAGTCCTGAATGAGAAACAAGCAGCTCTGAGAGTATGTGAAATAAAGGTTTTTCATAGATTCAATGAGTGGCTAAGTGACAGATGAATAATGTCCGGAAGAACGGTACAGAAAACGTAGGTTATATCTCGGTGGATTAGCGACCGGAATGTAGTGAAGGAAAGAGGATGCAATCCTCTTATGAGAAACAGTTTATAATTTTTCGTTCAGCTATTTTCTGTATTTTATTATACCAATTACTATTTCGATATTTCAGTCGTTTGATCTAACCTTCCTGACAACGTTTGTCTAAGTTTTGAATATTGCTATAATTCTCCCGGTTTCTGAATAAATGAGTACCCTATCTTACACAGTGGATTGTTCTCTTCGATATCTCTGATTTATGATTTCAATTTTGAGTGTTTAGATAAATAAATAAGGAAATAAATAAGTAAATAAATAATAATAAAGCTCGTAAACCGTCATATTGGACGATGAATAAAATGCTGATACAGGGAGGTAAATTTCATATTACGTAGTGTTATTGGCAGCACTGACTTCTTATGTCCTTAGACAGGACCATCCATAATGAAGAGTTACCAATGATGCTGCTTGAGTGTCTAGTCAACACTTGAGCATGTGCCGCTAGGAGCGTTTGGGGTTAGGTAGTTAGTGCCCCGCAAAATAAATAGCGCTACGGTGGAGTTATGACGCTGCGTGAAGGAGTGTGCAAATTATTTTAAAGCTCTGTGGTCCGTGCTATCAACTTAAAGTGGAAATAAACCACTAAGTTTTTTCCCTCATCCTCTAAAGAATATAAAATTGTGAATTATTACACAACAAAAAATTTGTTTCTTCCATAGTTTGCAGCAGGTGACCGCCATCATAATTATCAGTTCTTCAAAGTAGTTTAGACGCTATATTGGAATCGCAATCTGATCCTTTGGATTGTAAATTTATGTTTTTTTATTTCCAATATTTAGGGTTAAAGTTTAACTACTATTCATTGGCATTCGTTTTACATGATCATTGTACTCTCATGATTTCCTTTACCGTTCTGGAGCTCATTCTTACTTCCGTCATGCCAACTGAGATAGATGGCGCCAGACATTGGCTTATTGCTGCTGATCTGCCTTGTGTAAATGTGGAACACTGGAACACAGCTGCTTTCAAGCGATGGGGAGATACTTAGAGCTAGACACTATCCATATTACTTTGTTATTTGGATGTCTATTCATTGCCCAGTGAAATAAAAAAGACAAAATTTTAATAATTATAAAATTCAAACACTTTTTCTCACATATAGGTCGTGTGGCCCTATCTAAATGCAGATCCTAAAACCAAAGCGAGCATATGCCTCTCATATACCAATTCATTTGTGATTATAGCATTCTTATTAAAACATTTTTCCTTTCTGTGTAAACATTGTGATTTAGTAGATTCATATGACTTTATCTAACAATAACTTATTACTTTTATGGATGAAGATAAACCTGGCGAAAGGTACATTCTTGTTTAAAACTAGGGTGCGTTTATTAATTAATGACTTGCTTCTGGTTAAATAGAACCAGGAGGACACTAAGGAAACAATACTTAAACTATTGTCCTTAGAACACAGGAAATCGAGCTCGACATGTCTCAAAATTAAATGATGGCTAATTTTGTTCGAGCAACAGGATGGTTGAAACGTTAGTGTTATCTAACATGACAAAAACTGGAGAGCCAAGATATTTAAGGCAGGGTAGTGCTTGGAAGATAAAAGAATATCAATTGTTTAATATAATTATGTTTAATTTTTTCATTCGAATCAGTAACAATGCAATTTCATAAGCATTGATAATGTTTTTTTACTACCTAACGCTTTAATATAAAGGTTTCACATTTCCTTGTTAGGGATATGTAATAAGTAGGAATTAGTGAACTTTCAAAAATACTATACTGTACGATAGGCTAATAAGCGTCCCAGTATTAATGCCTTAACTTTACTCGAGGTGTAAATCATTGGATTTCTTACTTCCGGACAAGCCAGTAGAGCAACCGAGGACGGAACAACTCGCAACTAGAGCAACAGATAGCGCTACCATGTTAGTCACTGTTTAAAAGTATAAGGAACACATCTTTTTCAATGTTACCGGGTTTATTCAAGCAAGCTTCCAAATTGTGTAAGAAAAACAGATATTTTGTTTAAAAGTAGTAGAATTTTGTTATAAACATGCAATGTGTGGAAATATTAGGAATATACATTTTGCTGCTTTAGAATCAAATGATCCGGGAACAGATTTAAATGTGGCTGATAGCTAGTTTGTAGTTTAATGTTGGAATTTTTTCTTGCTTCCATTACATCTATTACATTTAAGTTTGTTAATTTTGTTTTAACTTTTATTTTTGCTTGTTCCATTTATGCGAGGCTTTAACTACTATGGTCATATAGGCGGCCGTTCTACTTTGGAACATACCGAAGGTGTTAACTGGTTATCTTTGGTTTTTAATCATTACATCACGCACACATTCACACTCTCAATCATACTTCCAGACTCTGGGGAAGATGGGGAATTATCTTGGTCGGAGATATATCCCCACCCCCACTTCCGGGAATCGAAACTGGGGCCCATAGCGCGGCCAGATTCAGTTAAAATATCTGTACATTTATAATTTCCTACAAGTTGGAGAAGGTTATGTTCGGGATTTTTTCTTAATAATATTACATTGATTACAGTTAAATTTGTTAATTTTTTTCAACTTTGCTTTAGTTCAAAATAGAATTATAATGTTTAGTGTTAGGTCAAAATATATTTGTCATTGTGTTGTATAGTTGGAAAGGTTACTGTAAATTGTTTTAATTTTCGGTATTAACATTTGTCTTGTCAACAATATTTTTAATCATTAGTCTTCATTTAAACAGTATTTCCTTTGTTTTAGAGGGTTCATATTGTTTAGTTGCATATTATCCGAATGTAAAATCTGATAACGTCCAAATATTAACTCAAGTAGGAGATGTAGCAGTTGTGTGAATATGTGAATATTAAAATTATATTTATTGTTTAGATTGTATAAAAAAACCTTTAATTTCATTATCAGCTGTACTAGCAGGGATAGTACTGACATAGTAAACTCACAGGACTTTTTCTTGTCTTGTGCAAACACTTATTTCTCTAATCCAGGCTTCGCAGGTGATCAGCCGTGTCAGGTTCCTGAAGAGGGCCGTGGTTTTGACAACGGCCGAAAGCTTGACATTTATTAATTTGACACGGCTGATCACCCATGAATCCTTGAATAGTAATGCTCGCTGTGAAAGCTTCAATACTTGCTTATTCCTCTATCTACTTTAAGATGAACATTATCTTATTGTAGTTGTAAGAGAATACAGTACACTTTAAGTGATGGTCACATGTATTTAACTGGTTGTCTAGGTGACGTCTTTGAAATTTTATACTAATGGTAACTCATTTTTTGCTACTTTAACTGAGCTTTTCTCAACATTCTTAGATCCAAATTGTCCCTTTCCATTTCATACACTTACGGGTCTTATTTGAAAGTATCTTTTAATTTAGGGAACCCCAAAACGTATAGGAAAAGCCACTGAAAGCTCTGCATTGAATTTTTGGACGTTTTACACGATACTTTCCACACTAAAGTACGTAATAAGGACCTTCCATTTTATAAAATATAGCAATTGTGGAGTATAATCAACAGTAAATCTGAAACGGTTATCCTTACAGAATAAAGCGTAAAATGCAAAGCGTAAAATGTATCAGACATAAATTGTATGTTGTAACAAGATCTAAATGCTATGTATAGCATTAAGTTGTGTATCTCTTACACTTTATAGTTCTGTAAAGTGATTCAGAATGAAAGGGAATTTTGACTACATTCCCAGCAGATAAACAAATGTTTTCATTTGTCATGAAAATGTATTAAGTATATACAGTATTTCAAATCATTACATCCAATTTTTTATATAACCGGGATGTTTTAAAATGTTTCCATTTAAGGGATAGTTTGTTTTTGGGAGACTTTCTTGAAAGTCTTGCTTGTCTTTTTTGTCGTCCTTGAAGGGAAACTTATATACTACTTTAGTATATAACCTACTTTCGCTTATTGAGTTTTTTTGAGAGGATTTTCCCCATATTCAGGTATTCCAAAGCTATACATTTCCAATGTATTTTCGACATTGAATGTTTGACTACAGTACAATTCTACAGAAAGTATTATTTTAAGCCAAAATATGAAATTGCAATGTGTATCCTAATGCAACTGAGTTATTTAGCACCACTTGCAATATTAGAACAGTAATGTTTTATTTCGCTGCAAGGTGGTTGGGAATGTTAACTATAATATTTGAGAGGTATATTACCCAAAATATTTCATATTGGCCGAAAAAAACATTGTGTTTCAGAACTGAAGTCTACAGAGAGTTATATGAGTAAAACAATTCAATCTCTATCTTGCATTCTTCATTCCCAAACTCTTGATTCAGTATTTGTGAATAACTTTAATTGCACACTGTTATATTAATCAAGTTTACATATTAATCTATATCTGCCCAGAGGAAATGTCTGTTTTCGGCATGGCATGACTAAAGTAAGTAGAATAGATTTAAGAATTAATATTCGCGACATTTGAACCATCATGCTTTTACTGGTATTTAAATTAATATTTGGAAACGTCAGTTCATATGTAGTGCTATGCATTGAAATAAATTTTGAGGGAAGTAAATCCATTTTGTTCGATTTATTTTGTATGTCTGTCATTATTACTTGTTTAGCTCTCAGACTTATTGGAACTGATAACTTCTCGCAACAACGTTGTCATCAATACCAAATATTCATTGATCTGTTATTTTCCACAATGGCCAATTAAAATTATTTCAATAGGCAGAACTTCCATTAGGGTTAGTGTATTTGACAGCAACGCTTTTATACGACTTAAGTAACATCAATTGTGGATATGAAGCTTACTTCACAATAAGAAATCAATCTTACCACATCTAATTATTTCTCCTGTCATGTATTTACTATCGACTACCAAATATTGCTTTCGTTAACTTAAATTTAGTTAGTTACTTAACCGCTACCCAAGGTAGTGTTGAGGTCAGAGTCCCAGTTAACGTCTAACCTGAGAGCACAGTACTGTCCAATTCTGGGATTGTCTCTATTAACAGTTCAGTATTATATTATACTAAACGTATACTACGTTACTCAGCTGTACCTAGGTATGTAACATACAGTTTATAATGCAAGTTAGAAGCTTTTCACACATTTCACAAATAACCTTATTGTATCATTAATTCTTAAAGTCCTGAATAAGAACCAAGCAGCACTGAAAGCATTTGAACAAAAGGTTTTTCATAGATACCATGACTGTCTACGTGATAGAGGGATGATGTCCCGAAGAACGGTAAAAAAAAGGTACGATATGTCCCAGTGAATTAGCTACCGGAATGTAATGAAGGAAAGAAAATTGAAACCTAATATATGAAACAGTTTATAATCTTTTCGTTGCGGTATTTTCTGGATTTTAATGTACCAATTAGTGTATGGATATTATAGTCGTTTCATCCAACTATTCATGACAACGTCTGTCTAAGTTTTGTATATTGTTGATATTCTCCCCGTTCCTTATTCAATAAGTACCTTACCTTACACAGAGGATTGTTCTCTCTGATATGTCTTTAATTTACGATTTCGGTTTTCAGTATTTAGATAAATAAATAATTGATAAAGCTCTCAAACCGTCATATTAGACGATGAATGAAATGATGTTCAAATTAGTGAACGCTCCACAGAGTTTAGAGCTTGCCTATCTTTATTACCGTTACAAAACGTAGAATTCAAATACTTTTCAATGTTTCCTGTTTAGTTCACCTTCCAAATTTTTTGGATAAGTAAATCAAGAATTTTGCATTCTACATGCGAATATGGACTAAAGACGCGTATTATATACAGGGAGGAAAATTTCATACACAGTAGTGTTATTTGCGGCATTTATTTCTGTAGTTCTTAAAGAGGACCATACATAATGAAGAGTTATCGATGACTATGCCAGTTAGGGACAATGTCCCGGGATGGCTATAAGTCGAAGGGACCTCCTCTTCGAAGCGGGGTATACCTTCAATGACACTATGTGCTGTGTGAGTTATCAGTGTTGTAACTTGAGTGTCTAGTCAACATATGTGATTGTGCCGCCAGGAGCGTAAGAGGTTAGTTAGTTAGTCCATGTCAATATAGATAGAGCTAGGGTAGAGTTAGGACGCTGACGGAAGGAGTGTGCAAAGTATTCTAAGGCTCTGGGGTCCATGCTATCGACTTATTTAAAGTGGAAATAGACAACTAAGTTTGTTCCGTTGATTCTCTAAGGAAGACATAATTCTGAATTTTTACACCTAAAATATGTCTTCCTTAGGTTGGAGCAGGAGGCCGCCATTATAATTATAAGTTCTTCAAAGTAGTATTGTAATCCGGTTATTATAGATTTTTTATTTTTGTTTTCAATTTTTAATACATATGATTGTCGTTTAAGTACTATTGGTTGTTATTGATTGTACATGATCATTGTACTATTTTCTTTGCCGTTATGGAAGCCATTCTTACTTCCGCCATGCCAACTGAGATAGATGGTGCCAGACATTGCCTTACTGCTGCTGATCTTCTTTGTGTAAATGTGCAGTACTGGAACACAGCTGCTTTTAAACGATGGGGAGATGCTTAAGAGCTAGACGCTATCCATTTGACTTTGTTATTTGGACCTCTATGCATTGCCCAGTGTAAGAAAAAAGAGAGAGGAACTATTTTACCAAATTGTAATAATTATATAATTCAAATATACTTTCTCACATAAGGGGCTTGTGCCCCTATGTAAATGCACATCCCGAAACAAAAGCGAGCATATCCCTCTTAAATGCTAATTCATTTATGAATATAACATTCTTATTCAAACGTTCTTCCTTTCTCTGTAAACATTGTGATTTATTAGACTCATATGACTTTGTCTAACAATACCTCTTTACTTTTAAAAATGAATGTAAACGTAGACCAAAATACATTCTTGTTAAAATTTGGGTACATTTATTGTTTAACAGCTTGCTTCTGGTTACATAGAACCAGAAGGGCAGTAAGGAAACATTTGTTAAATTATTGCCCATAGATTTCAAAGAATCGAGGTAAACACCTCTCTATATTAACTAATGGCTATTTATTTGTACGAGCGAGGGAAGTATAAAATAACTGCCTTGGGGCGATTGTCAATTATTTACATAGAAGATCGTTCTAAGGTTACTTTGAAAGTCACTCTCCTTGCATTCACCACTGACAAAATAAATATAACGCCTGAATTTAGAGGTACGAGTACAAGATTTGGAAAATTTAATCGAATAGTATGTCGGAAAAGGGCTTACTCATTAAAAATATATTTGAAATATTTGTAGTGTTTAAACTCGAGCTACATTGTTTGTGTACTAACATTGTTTCAATCTCTGACAGTGTATCAGATTAACAGGTCATTTGGTACAAAGAGCTTGAAAATAATTAAAGTTAGACGTATCAATTACCGTTAGTAATATAAAATTGATTAAAACCAGTTTTGACCCCCTGAAGTGTTTGTATTTTGATTTGAGGCTTTTTTTAAATCTTTGTGGTTCATACAGGGATTCTTCTGAATTTAAATTTAAGAAAATAATATTTTTCAGCTGTATTCTTTTTGGCCCATGCTGCTGAAAGTTAGGCGCGCTGATGTACTCGCAATGGGAGAGAGGGAGAGGTGAAAAGGATGGAGGCTTTGAGAGTTCTGACGAAAGGAATATTTAGACTCATATGACCACAAGACCGTCGTTCCCTTTGTAATTTCGACAGTCACTTCTGTTGGTGTACTACATAGTTCAGTTATTTGCATTTGCATTAAATATTGCAAAAAAGCTGTATGAATTTGGTGTACAAAGTATATCACTCATTTCAAAATTCAGAGCAGTAAGAGCAATTTATGCGGAGACGGTTAAAGAGGTCAAAAAGCATTTTATGTAGTAAATGAGACATAGGTAAATTTGTTGTGAAGGAATTTCTGTTACATCCCAGTTGGGTTTCCTACTTTACAAGCTCAGAAAATGGTGAATATCACATGCCATGTTTTGACTACTGTTTTATTTTATCACTGGTATGTTTCGTACTTCACTTTGTTATTTAATTTACTATTACTCGTTTAATGCAACATGAGAAGTCTGGGACGGCAGAGCATTGTTTTGATAACGTTCATAAGGCCAACTTTTGGAAGACGAACAGCTTGGCAAAATGCAACTATTCCTGGGAGCAGAGAATTAAGGAGGCTTTGGCCATTTCCTACGAGAGGGGTACGCTTAATCGCGATGCTGGATTTCAGTTCAGCTTCTCCCGAAAACCGGCCTTAAAATGTAATTCCGTCGACTTAAGAAACACAGATCCATACAGCTTGATAATCAAGTATTTAGGTTTCTTTGAACCAATTAATTTTCTACACTCACGCCATCTCCTGACCTGGCATTTAATTTACTGAAAACAGTCTTTTGTTCAGTAACTCGAATTTTAATAATGTTTTGATTTTGTTTATATATGTGTTGTCCTGCGCCATGGCGTAGCGTGCTAAGGCAGCATGCCCTGGACCCTGGTCACGGAAAGCGACCCAGGTTCAATTCCACCCATGTAATGGGTATTTTAGGCTCCAGGTATAGGACCAGTGCCCACCCAGCATCGTGAGGAAAGTGAGGAGCTTACGCTAGCTAAACTGCCCTGGTCACGGAAACCAACGTTCCGGCTGGGGGATGCCGCGATGCTGACCACATTTGGTCCCTGAATCGGTTGGATGATCGCCCACCTCTGCCGTACGATAGTGGGCGTGAGGGCGGCAGTCGGACTGATATGCTTTGACCCTCTAAGGGCTGACGTTCCAGTGGTTAAATTTAACTTATGTTTGTGTTATATCCAGTGATTCGTTTGTGGTTATAACATTTTATAAATATCCTGTTGATGGGAGAGATGCTCACTACCGAAACGCCTATTTCTAATCGTCCTTTCACCTGGCTTGCTTCCCGAGAACAACTTGAGTATATTCGTCGCCAAGGAAGCTTTAGTTCTTATTTTATAAATTTCCCGTTTAATATTGACCCTCAGTGGTTTAGTTTAACCTTTGATAGCACCTTTTGTGATCTTATGGTCTGTTGAATTTCCTGACATTTTTTTAGAACCATTAAAGCCTTGACAATTGTGAGGTTTGCTTTAAACTGCAATTCATGTAAAATCTGCTGTAAAAGCTCTGCTGACTTACACAAGTGCTTTTGGGCTTATAGCCAGGTTATTAAAACTCCGGTACATATTCCGATGACAAAATGGGAACATTATACAGTTAACTGGAGATTGAACCTTACGTATGTATTAATTATAAGGAAGTCATTTCCCCGACTAATCTGTTCACTCGCGCAGAGGACATAACCACCGTTAATGGCCCCATTTGTTCAGAGAGAATTCTTTCGTGTTTTCGAAACACGGAATAATAACAACAGTACAAGTTGCTGTGAATGGGGGTATACACCGTCGAGCACCATGCTGACTGTAAAACACTTCATTCAAGTTTTTTTGGAACTCGAACAATCATTAAATACAAATTCACATGAAGAGCGACCTGCCGCTTTACATTTCTTCGAGGGTTCGTGACAGATACGCCTTTTTATAAGTAGGGATATCACATTTTTGGTTGTGTTATATATGCTTTATTTAATTTGCTCAAATAGTACTGAAAGGAAATGACAATGCTCCCATTTATGTTACTTTATTTCATACGCATGCTCTTCTAATATTATTTCCTCTTTATATTATTTTTATTATGAGTTTGTTTTTGTTGTTATATTTTTTGTTTTGCTTCTTGGCTCCCTAATATGGATAAATTAAAAGTAATTAGACAAAATTAATGACCTCAATATTTGTTTAGGATGTACCTAGCACTTTATAATACCAGATATATTGTTATATGTCCTTTAATATATTCGTTAGCGCTTTGAATTCTGGGAGTACCAAACGTTGTTAAACTTATTCCTCTACATACTTCATGTTTATCAAACTAAACGTTAGCTAGAACTAATCCTTATGGCTACAATGGGATTAGGAAAACTCAATAGGCTTAAACCATAGAAAATTGCTTATAGAGCTTGTCACTATACAGCGACTTTGCATTTGCATTTTACTTCGATGGCCAACAGATATTAACCAGGTGCTTCTTGTATGAGGAAGGTAAGAAAAATGTTTGTCTCCTCAGTATGTAAATAATGATGCTGAAGAAGATGATGATGATGAAGTAGGAGAAGATGAAGAATATGATGAAGAAGAAGATGAAGAAGATGATGAAGAAGAAGATGAAGAAGAAGAAAATGAGAAGAAGAGGAAGAACAAAAAGAAGGAGAGGATGAAGATAAAAAAGAAGAAGACGATGAAGGTGATTAAATAATAATAGGTGTTTTTAGTACATTACCTCCTCCAAAGTTAAGTCATATCGGACGATGAATGAAATGGGTGAAATGCTGTTAAAATGAGTCCAGGGTCCATTGAGCTTAGAGTTACCCGACATTCGTCTTTCAGGATAAGGGATAACCTCGGAAGAAACCTTACACAATTACTCACCATGACCGAGATACGAACTCGGGACCTGTTAAACGTGAGGCGGATTTGCTACCTCCTCGCTACCCAGGTCGACATGATGGTGATGATGATTAGGAAGGCACCCTTATCATACTTGAGGTTCATTAAATTGCTGTAAGTGACCCCTGGGATTGCTTTACTCACTCCGCCAGAACTTCTGACTCACGTGCTAACACATCATAAGCGCCACGGCTCTTTTTTGAGTACCAGCGACACCTGCCGTTAAGGTTGGTAATTATTCTTTTGATGGTGTCTAATAGAGCTTGCTACATTGTTAGAAGGGCCATTTTAATCAAATATTTCGGTTTCTTTGGACTTCACATATTCTGCTTTTGACAGAATTTTACGTTTTTAGGCGTAGGATTAGTACTGCCTCACTAACGCCTTTTGGCAGCAAATTCGCAAGATATATATTTAGCTGAATGTATCCGAATTCGCCCATTACAACCTGTAACCTCCCTTTGGGCAGTGGAAGTCATAATATTAGAGAATTATTCTTAGGAAAATGCCCTTGAAGACTCTCTAATGGGGCTGGAAGCTCACGTTATTATCTATTTATGGCAAGCACCAGGCCTGACAGTATAAACATATTACTAGATGGGTGTCAAGTTATCAACAAGTTTATACAAGCTACGATAACCATACGTAGTAGCATGATGTAACGACTGCTATCATCGGGCTTCATTGCAATTTATATCATACTTTCTACTTGTCAAGTGAATAGTACAGCTTAGTACGATGCGTTGATATCACCAATTATATATTATAACACATTTAATTGAATCAAACCGTACCCTTGTGTTCTGGTGCAGAGTATTCAAAATTGGCCAAACTAGTATTTGTGTTAGTGCATGGAAACGCTTATGTGAAAAGATGGTTTTCCATGATGGCTGACAACTAAAACAAGGAATAAACTGAAGCCTCAAACACACTGTGACCTCTAAAGATTAAAACTTGACATTAAAAAATGCAATCGCTCTATCTCATACCCAGTAACTGATGAAATTTGCAAAATCCATCTACAATTTATCAAAACGTGCTACAGTGACAATAGAATATTTTGACTCTCGTGACCCTAAATCCATTGTAGGCAGCCAGTACACATCCCCCTTCACTTATTTGTAGTGAACTATTAATTTATTAAGTATATATATACCCTCATTAAACAGAAACTACAGGATTATCATAATCACCATTAATCCATTGTCTTGGCCATCTTGTCACCTCAAAGATAAAGGTTTAAACTGGAACGTAGTGGAATTTTGTTCACGTTGTAGCGAAATTCAATGCAATATGTTTGGCAACACTGTATGAACGTGTGAATACTGCTCTGGTTATAAGACAGCGCAATTTATTTTGCAACTAAATATGCAAGTATATCACCCCATGGTCAATAAGCCACGAATAATGACAATGGAGTCCAATTGGAACAATTGATGAATATTATCGTAATTATGGCTAATTTATATACACAGTCACAGTAACCTGCGAGCTAACGTCTGTGTTTCCCCAAATCTTTCAGGATAAGCGAAGCCCCGAAAAATACCTGATCCAGTTAGCGGTACCTGACCGACATTCGAAGTAGGGACCTCTAGATTGAAAGCTACACACCATCAGTACTAATAGGAAGAGAATTCTAATCCATACAAACATAGTTAAGTGAAATCCGCTCATCATTCACGTGTAGATGAAGGAGAATCACAAGAACGTTGCTTACACATTTCTAAGATAGAAATGTAAATATTATAGTTGTATACACTACATTTATGAAGTAGACTGTAGTAACATTAAACGCATGTGGTAGAAGAACAGAAAGCATTAAATACTTTTTGGTAAACCTTTCTTTGTCTTATACAATAACTGGTTTGTTAGATAGTATCTCATAACTGGGCACAAATCAAGTGACTTCAAGGCCAAGAAATATATGTAGGCGAGAGCAAATAGCTCTACATATATATTCAATTTAGAAGACCTCCTTTCCCATAAAAAATTACTAGGTTTTTAGACTTTATCTCACTGTAGGGTGTAACTACTCTTCGTTTCCATGCCATAGAAACCAATTAAATATAGTTTATATCTAGACAACGTAATTAAAATTTGTTACTTATCTTTGCTAATATTTATACATCTTTTTTTCCGACTATGTAATATTACAGGTAGAGCCATCTCTGGGTATAGGCACGCGTTTCTGCATTGCTGGCGATGCAAGTGTTGCATCCCTGGCGGGCAATTTAATATAACAACAATTTCGTCTAATTCATAACGTATTTTTATAACAAAACGTTAATATATTTCACTCACACTACTTTCTCAATCCACTCTTACACAAATGTTTGTTTTTCCACCTTCTCCAAATGTAACATAAAGGTTATTACATATTTGCTGATTGTTTAAGGAAACATAAAGGGAATAAAGGTTTAACAAACATTTGAAACTTAACCCACGAAAGAGATTTGCTCCAACAACCTTTTGGTGATTAATGTTGTTGCTCTTATTGTTGTATATTATATACAAATGTGAGTAAGTAACCTCCTTCTTTCATATGCATCGTTTAGAACTTATGAAATGCAGCATTTGAACATAGAATTCGGGTCTTGCGTAGTACTGGTACGGGATCTTTATTTGGAGCGAGAAAACTTCCAGGGTATGCATTATTATCGGAACATTTTGTTATATTAGACAGCGTTATTAGGTATATTGTGCTACATTGCCGACCGCATGCTCTGCGCATTTTGCTCCAGGTCTTCAACTGTCTGAATATAAATTTAAGATGGCGCCAGAATAAGAATCGGAAACAAAAGGACAGCAAGGGCACAAAGTATGTATAATGTACATAATAGGAGTTCTTTAATTACAAAGAACACCTTAAATGTCAGTAACACTGATATGACACTTTTCACGTTTAGCTTATCCTCCAGCGCCACAGACTCCAGACTAAAAGAATGAGTGAATGAATGAATGAATGAATGAATGAATGAATGAATGATTGAATGAACGAATGAATTAATAATAAATAAATATTAAAGCTCTCAAGCTATCAAATTTGACTATGAATAAAATGATGCTTAAATTAGTCCGGGCTCCACATAGCTTACAGCGCTGCCATCTTTATTACCGTTACAAAATATAGAAATCAAATAATTTTTAATGTTTCCGTGTTTAGTTAGGTCACCTGCGATTGATCTACTTCGATATTTACTACGGATATTATTACGTGGACGTTCACTACTTCTATAACAAGTCGTGATGAACAGCGGGTAAGGCAGCTATTCGTTGGTCTAGCCCAGAAATTTTGTCCATTAGATTTTAGATCATAGAATGGTCAGTAAGAATCAGTTCTCATATCTAATAGTTCGTAATTTCAATTACTTTATCTGCCATTAGAGCCAATTTGTTAATAATTATTTATTACTGTAATAATTTAAATAATTTGAAAAATTTCAGTTTAAATATATATAAATTTATAACTTCCTACACCTTGGAGCTGCTGTTCTGTATTATTACTGAGTATGTAATAGTAATTACAACACATTTAAATATATATTAATTGTCTATTGGGCAGGTAGCAGGTCAGTGATTACCTCAAGTAACACTTTAACTGTTTATTTGTAGCTAACTGGGTATATTTCTTAATAATATTCCACGGATTATATTTAAATTTTTTAATTAGTTTTAACTTTGCTTTGGTGGGACATAGAATTATAATGGTTAGTGTTAGGTAAATATATAGTTGTGTTTGTGTTATATATTAGGAAAGGTTACTGTAAATTGTTTAATTTTCGGTATTAATATTTGTCTTATTACTAATATTTTGATTTATTAGTCTTCATTTAATCAGTATGTTATTTGTTTTAGAGAGTTCATATTGTTTCGTTACTTGTTATCAAAATGTAAAGTCTTATAATGTCCTAATATTAACTCAAGTAATAGATGCAGCTGTTTTGTGAATATTTCAATATAAAAATTATATTTATTTTTCCCATTTTATAATAAAACTTTAGTTTCAATATCAGCCATCCTAGCAGATATAGTACTGATGTGGTTCACTCACATGACTTTCTCTACTCTTGTACAAACACTTATTTCTCTGTGTACTTCAAGATAAACATCTTATTGTAGTTACAAGGGAATACAGTAGATATTAAGTGATAATCACATGTTTTAACTGTTTTTTAGGGGAAGTCTCTGAAATTATATTGTGGTTGTAAATTCTTTTTTGCTTTTTATATTAGCTTGTCCTAGCGTTTTAAGGTCTAAATTGCCCCTTTTCATTTCATATCAGGAAGGGGTTTATTTGAAAATAAGCTTTAATTCAGGGGATATCCAAACGTATAGGTGATGCCACTGAAGTCTCTGTATTGAATTTTTGAACCTTAACGTAATAGTTTACACACCCAAGTATGGCAGAAGGTCTTTCCCTTCTAGAAAATATAACTATTGTGGAATTGTTGAATATAATTAAGAGTAAATCTGAAACGACTGGCCTTACAAAATAAAATGTGTCAGACAAAAATTGTATTTTACAGCAAGATATACATTCTATGTAAGTAAAATTTGTTTATCTCTTACACTTTAAAGCTATTTAAAGTGATTCAGAGTGAAAAGGAATTTTGAGGACATTTTCAGCAGATAAACATATGTAATTCATTTGTGATGTAGATGTTTTAAAAATATAACAATTTAATTTAAATGATTAGATCCCATTTTTGATAAAATCGAGATATTCTAAAAAGTTTCTTTTTAAGGGTAGTTTGTGATTGGGATACTTTCTTGAAAGTCTTGCTTGTCGTACTTTAAGAAGCCAAACTTATATAAAACTTTGGTATTTAACCTACTTTCGTGTATTGGGTTATGTTGTGAGAATTTTCTCCATATTTGGGTGTTCCATTTCCAAAGGAATCTCGACATTAGATTTTTGGGTTCAATGCAATTGTACAAAAAGTACTATTTCAGCACTAAATACAGCCCAACGAAAAAACCGGTACAACATTGCAGTTTAAATATCCCGCGTGTTTCCTGACTGACTGATCACAGCGATACGCAGTCTCATGAAACAGGGTACACGTAGGACATTGCAGATGGCGCTCAAGTTGAAATTGTTATGTGCATAGGAGTATAACTTAGTTATTAAGCACCTTTTGCAACATATTGGAACAGTGATGTTTTGTTTTTCTGCAAAGTAGGTGCAAATGTTAACTATAATAAGTTAGAGGTACATTACACAAAATACTTCATATAGGCGGAGAAGAAAATTGTGTTTCAGAACTGAAGTCTACAGTGAGTTGTAGAAGTAAAATAATTCAACTTATTTCTTACATGATCTTATTCTACTTCCATGGTTTTTTTCTGAATGATCTGTGAAGATTTCTAGCACATTATAAGTACATTGCATAGAGTAATATAAACCTAACTTATAAATTATTCCATGTCCTTCCACATGAAATTCCTGTTCTCGTTATATCATAACTAAGTTTGGTAGAATAGTTTTAGGAATTAACATTCGCAGAATTAGAACCATTATGCGTGTACTTGTGTTTAAATTAATAATTGCAAACTTGTGTGTGTGTGTGTGTGTGTGTGTGTGTGTGTGTGTGTGTATGTATATATATATATATATATATATATATATATATAGCACCATCCGCTGACATAAATTATGAGGCAAGTATATCAACTTTGTTTGATTGATTTTGCATGTATATCTTTGTTACTTGTTTCGCACTCATAATTATTGAAACTGGAAGCTCTTCCAAAGAACGTTGTCTTCAATGCCAAATATTGATTGATCTGTTATTTTCCACAATGGCCCATTAAAACTAATTGCAAGAGGCAAACCACCATTTCGGGTTGACATTTGACAACAACGTCGCTACAGGACATACGTAACAGTTGGGGAGATGAAACTTACTTCACAATAAGAAATCAACCTTTCCAAATCTAATTACGTCTCCTGTCATATATTTGCTATCGAATACCAAATGTTGGTGTGGTTAAATTCAAGTTAATTACTTGAACACAACCAAAAGTAACGATGAAATCAGACTCCCATTTATCATCTAACCTGAGATCACAATACTGTCCAATTCTGGGATTGCCTCTATTAACAGTTTAGTATTATATTGTAGTAACACATCACACGTGACTAGGTATACAACATACAGTTAATAATCTTAGGTAAAAATTTTGACACAGTTTACAAACACTCTTAAGGTATCACTAATCCTTAAAGTATTTAATGAGAACCAAGCAAGTGTGAAAGTATTTGAAAACAAGGTTTACGTAGACACAATGAGTGGCTAGGTAACAGAGAAATGATGATGCGAAGAACGGTACAGAAAACGTTTGTTATGTCTCAGTTGATTAGGGACCGGAATGTAGTGAAGGAAATAAATTTCACACCTTATATATGAAACAGTTTATAATGTTTAGTTCAGGTATTTTCTGTATTTTAATATACCAATTACTCTATCGATATTACAGTCGTTTCATCTAACTATTCCTGACAACGTTGGGCAGGCAGGCAGGCAGGCAGGCAGGCATTTCAATTATTTTATCTCACATTATAGCTAATTTGTCACTAATAATTCATTGTTTTAATAATTTCAACAACAATGTGACCATTCAGTTAAAATATCTGTACATTTATAGCTTCCTACATGTTGGAGCTGCAGTTATGTATTATTACTGAATATTTAATAGTAACTACAATGCAGTTTAATATATATTGATTGTCTATAGGTCTGGCGGGAGGTCAGTTTTTACTTCAAGTAACACCTAACTGTTGATCTGTAGGATATGATCGGGATTCTTTCTTAATAATATTATATCAGTTACATTTAAATTTGTTAATTATGATTTAACTTTGCTTTAGTTCAAAATGTTTAGTATTAGGTCAAGATATATTTGTTTTTGTGTTATATATTAGGAAAGATTACCGTAAATTGTTTTAATTTTCGCTATTAATATTTGTCTTATCACTAATATTTTGAAATATGGATCTTCATTAAATCAGTATATTATTTGTTTCACAGAGTTCATATTGCTTGGTTATTTATTATCCGAATGTAAAGTCTCATAGTGTCCGAATATTAACTCAGGAAGCAGATGTAGCTATTGTGTGAATATTTGAATATAAAATTATATTTATTGTTCCGATTTATAATAAATCCTTAATTTTAATACCATCCGTACTAGCACGGATAGCACTGATGTGATAAACTTACATTACTTTCTCCACTCTTGCACAAACACTTATTTATCTATCTACTTCAAAATAAACATTTTATTGTAGTTACAAGGGAATACAGTAGACATGACGTAATAGATGTTTTAAACGGTTGTCTGGGGGACGTCTTTTAAAGTATATTGTGAATGTAATTTTTTTTCTGTTTTAACATTTGCCTGTATTAGCGTTCTATGATATAAATGCCTCTTTCCATTTCATATCCGGAAGGGGCTAATTTGAAAATAAGCTTTAATTCCGGGGGCATCAAAACGTATAGGTGTTGCTACTGAAGGCTCTGTAAAGAATTTTTGAACCATAACGAAATACTTTCCACACCCAAGTACGGCAGAAGGACTTTGCCATTTAGAAAATATAACTATTGAGGAATTGTGGAATACAATCAAGAGTAAATGTGAAACGGCTGGGCTTACAAAATAAAATGTATCCTTTAAGAAGCTTAACTTATATGAAACTTTGTTATTTAACGTACTTTTGTGTACAGGGTTATTTTGGGAGGATTTTCTCCATATTCGGGTGTTCCGTTTCTAAAGATTTCTCGAAATTGAATTTTTGGGTCCAGTGCTATTCTACAAAAAGTGCTATTTTAACGCTAGGATACAGACCAAATAAAAAAACCTGTACAAACTTGCAGTTTATATCCCGCGTGTTTCCTGACTGACTGATCACAACGACACGCCGTCTATGCAACACAAAGTACAGGTAAAACGTTGCAGGTGGCGCTAAAGTTATAATTACAAACTTTATAGGTATGTAACTCAGTTATTAAGCACCTTTTGCAACATATTGGAACAGTAATGTATTGCTTTAACTGCAAAGCAGATGCAAATGTTAAGTATAATAATTTAGAGATATATTACACAAAACGTTTCATATAAGGCAGAAAAGAAACATTGTGTTTCAGAACTTAAGGCTACAGAGAGTTGTATAATTCAAAAGGTTTCAACTTATTTCTTGCATGGATTTATACATTTTCTAGTTAAATGTCTGAAACGATTTCTGCGCAACTCTAGCACATCATAAGTACATTACCTAGAGTTATATAAACCAAACTTATAAATTATTCCATGTCCTTCCACATGAAATGCCTATTCTCGGCATTTCATAACTAACTTCGGTAGAATAGTTTTGTAAATTAACATTCGCAGAAGTAGAACAATTGTGTGTGTACATGTAATTAAATTAATAATTGGAAACTTCTATTCATATATAGTACCATGCGCTAACATAGATTTTGAGGCAACTTTTCAATTTTTTCAATTTATTTTTATGTCTGTCTTTATTACTTGTTTTGCACTCAAAATTATTGAAACTGGAAACTATTCCGAAGAACGTTGCCTTCAATACCAAATGTTGATTGATCTGTTATTTTCCACAGTGGCCCATTAAAACTAATTGCAAGAGGCAAACCTACATTTCGGGTTAATATAATTGACAGCAACGCTTATACAGGACATACGTAACAATAGGTGGGGACATGAAGCTTACTTCACAATAGGAAATCAATATTTCCAAATTATCCTGTAATATATTTACTGACGATTACCAAATGTTCGTGTGGCTAGTTTCAAGCTAGTTACTTAACTACTATCAAATGTAATGGTGCGGTCAGACTCCCAGTCAACATCTAAGCTGCGGTAACGATACTGTCCAATCTTGGGATTATCTCTATTAACAGTTCAGTATTATATAGTACTAAACGCATACCACATGACTCAGCTGTAGGTATGTAACATACAGTTTAAAATCTAAGGAAAAACTTTGACACCTGTTACAAATAATTTTATTGTATCATTAATCCTTAAAGTCCAGAATGAGAAACAAGCAGCTGTGAGAGTATCTGAAAAAAGGTTTTTCATAGATACAATGAGTGGCTAAGTGACAGCTGAATGATGTCACGAAGAACAGTACAGAAAACGTAGGTTATGTCTCGGTGGATTAGCGACCGGAATGTGGTGAAGGAAAGAAGATTCAGACCTCTTATGTGAAGCAGTTTGTAATTTTTCGTTCAGGTATTTTCTGTATTTTAATATACCAATTACTATATCGATATTACAGTCGTTTGATCTAACTATTCCTGACAACGTTTGTCTATGTTTTAAATGTTGTTAATATTCTCCCCGTTTCTGAGTCAATGAGTACCTTACCTTACACAGTGGATTGTTCTCTTCGATATCTCTGATTTACGATTTTGATTTTGAGTGTTTAGATAAATAAATAAGTAACTAATTAAGTAAATAAATAATAATAAAACTCTTAAACCGTCATATTGGGCGATGAATAAAATGCTGCTCAAATGAGTCCAGGCTCCATAAAGCTTAGAGCGCTACATTCTTGATTACCGTTAAAATATATACACCTCAAATGCTTTTTAATGTTTCCGTATTTATTTATGTCACCTTCCCAATTTTTCCGAAAAGCAAGCCAAAAATTTGAGAGTCTAATTGTGAAAAAGGACTAAAAACACGTATTATATACAGGGAGGTAAATTTCATATTAGGTAGTGTTATTGGCAGCACTGGCTTCTTATGTCCTTAGAGAGGACCATCCATAATGAAGAGTTACCGATGATGCTGCTTGAGTGTCTAGTCAAATCCTGAGCATGTGCCGCTAGGAGCGTTTGGTGTTAGGTGGTTAGTCCACCGCAAAATAAATAGCGCCACGGTGGACTTACGACGCTGCGTGAAGGAGCGTGCAAAATATTTTAAAGCTCTGTGCACCGTGCTATCAACGTATTTAAAGTGGAAATAAACCACTAAGTTATTTCCCTCATCCTCTAAAGAAGATATAATTGTGAATTATTACACAACAAAAAATTTGTTTCTTCCATAGCTTGGAGCAGGAGGGCGCCATCATAATTATAAGTTCTTCAAAGTAGTTTAAACGGTGTATTGGAATTGCATGCTGATCCTTAGGATTGTTAATTTATGTATTTTATTTACAATATTTATGATTAAAGTTGAACTACTATTCATTAGTGTTGGTTTTACATGATCATTGTACTCACATGAATTTCTTTGTCCTTGTGAAAGCCATTCTTACTTCCGTCATGCCAACTGAGATAGATGGTGCCAGACATTGCCTTATTGTTACTGGTATTTTGTGTAAATGAGGAATACTGGCACACAGCTGCCTTTAAGCGATGGGGAGAGACTTAAAAGCTAGACGCTATCCATTTTCCTTTGGTATTTGGATCTCTATTCATTGCCATGTGAAAGAGGAAAGAAAGACGAACGTCCTCCCATTAGACAAACGTTTAATAATTATAAAATTCAAACATACCTTTTCACATATAGGGCTTTCGCCCCTATCTAAATGCAGGTCCCAAAACCAAAGCGAGCAAATTCCTCTCAAATACCAATTCATTTATGATTATAGCATTTTCATTCAAACATTTTTCCTTTCTGTGTAAACATTGTGATTTAGTAGATTCATATGACTTTGTCTAACAATTACTTATTACTTTTATGGATGAATATAAACCTGACGCCAAATACATTCTTGTTTAAAACTATGGTGCGTTTATTAATTAATAATTTGCTTCTGGTTAAATAGAACCAGGAGGACACTAAGGAAACAGTACTTAAATTATTGTCCTTAGAATCTAGAAAATCGGGTTCGACGTGTCTCAAAATTAAATAATGGCTAATTTTGTTCGAGCGAGGGAACTATAAAACAGCAGCCCAGAGGCGATTGTCAGATGTTTGCATAGAAGGTCGTTATAAGGTTGCCATGAAAGTCGAGAACGAGTGAGTAATTAAAGTAAATTATGTATTGAGCTGTCTGTCATAACTTTTAGTTTAAACCTATTAAACTATCTAACTCCTTAGACAAAACAACGATTGTTAAATTTACAATTCTCGTGCACCATGTACTACAACAGAAGATGGGGTTTATAAGATGCTGTTAAAAGAAATTGTATCTCACTTCCGGGCTTTCAGTTAGAGAGATATATAGATTAGCAAGAGCACATAAACCATCTCTTATACAAAATCAGCACTGCTCGTTGTCGTATCCGAGCACTTGTGAATGGAAGTTCTGTAGATACACTTATATTGGTATACTAGTTATATTGTAACTCTATTTTTGTAATATGAAACATTAATATGGAGCAGCTCAGTAGAAAGAAAGGAATATTTGTTGTGCAACAGTAAGTTAAACGCATGACTTCTAACACACAGAGCAAGCACTTTAGCAAATATATTTCAGAAGACTGAGGACATTAAACCTTCCTTGTATGTATATATTCTTAATCTAAAAAGTCCTTTGTACGCCTATGGTCTTCAGCTTTAACAATTTAATGGAAATAATATTCCCATGAGCCTTTATGAAAAAGTGAAGCACAGCATTAATATAATTTTGTATCGAACTAATACTCAGTGCCTCATATGCTGCTAGTGTTTTCGAAGGACGCGTTTCTTTTGGACGTTCAACGGATTTTTTACACAATTTACACAACTAAATCATTGAGAACAAAACTTGAATGAAGTGATTAATAAGAGTTAAAATGAACAACATAGCGGGGTTCACCATCGTATATACCCATTCTCAATAACTTTTCCACAAACGGTGTGACTTCCAATTGAAATATGCCGCGTATAAGGCAGCCATCTACACGGGTTAGCGGATGTAGCCAAACTAGACGTACCTAATGCCATCTGCTGGGTACACGTAAAAGCATTGTTCCACTCCCATTTGGGTTGCCATGAATGGATGCTGCTGCTTTTGACGGCCGTTGGATCACACCATTAGGACAGTGTAAACAGTTCTTTGTAACAAATATATACAAGAACTCCTTTTACTGCAGTTATCAATTTCAAAGTCATCACAAAACCACCAGACGGAAATTCCTTTAATGATCCCATAATGTCTACTAAACTTCCTTATTGCCCTGGCATGTAGGTACACAACATTAGCAATAGAATATGTTGCACTTCATCTGCGGTAATTATGTAAGTGGAAACACATACGACTTTTGTCGCTTGTCAGTTTAGTTGTTCTCTCTCTCTCTCTCTCTCTCTCTCTCTCTCTCTCTCTCTCTCTCTCTCTCTCTCTCTCTCTCTCTCTCTCTCTCTCTCTCTCTCTCTCTCTCTCTCTCTCTCTCTCTCTCTCTCTCTCTCTCTCTCTCTCTCTCTCTCTCTCTCTCTCTCTCTCTCTCCTCTCTCTCTCTCTCTCTCTCTCTTCTCTCTCTCTCTCTCTCTCTCTCTCTCTCTCTCTCTCTCTCTCTCTCTCTCTCTCTCTCTCTCTCTCTGTCTCTCTCTATCTCACACACACACGGGAATGATGGGACAGGAAAGGAGAGAGAGAGTAAGAGAGAGAATCAGAAACCACTTCCTATCTCACGTACATATATACAAGATATCTTTCCGCATTCGTTCCACAAAATCTGTTTTTTTTTTTTTTCAGTTGCCTGTAAATGTATATTTGCGGTGTAAAATTTTGGACGTATTGCAATAGTTCCTTTATTTCAGATTAGGAAACACGTGTAGCGAGTAAATTATCATTCTTTCTTCCACTTTATCTCATTCACGACTCATGTATGCCTAACAACTATTTCAATTTATAAATAGGTATATTACACGACGACGAAACTTTAAATTCGATTTGATTGAACTGTGTTCGCTAATGGCGATTCTTTATTCAAGTTATTATTCAAATTTTCCAGCCTTTCCGCCTTCCCTATTTTTCACCTTTCCGCCTTTCTTTCCTCACATTGTTTATATTTATCCAAAATAGGGGACCAGTACATTTATAATATAAGTACGGTATCGAAGTTTTTGGAAAGAATGCAAATCGTTCTATATCTACTAGTACGTGGCAGACTTAGTAGAAAGCTGGGAACGTTGCTCTGCTCCCCTAACGATTTCAGGTTAATCCAAATAAACATTTGTAAAAATTCTATTATTGCTAATTATTTGAACGTGCAAGTGAAATACACTTCATCAGCCTTGAAGCGATAGTCAAAACATTACAGAGCTGGTTGCTATACAATGGTTTTGATAGTCGCTCCCTTTATATAACAAAATGCCAATTAGATACGATTTGAGAGGCATAGGTGTAAGGATCAGGAAATTCAAAGGAAGAGTATGTCAGAAATGGTTGATTCACTAAACGGTTTGTTTCCACGGGACGTAGGTACATTTTTGTGCAGTTACACTGGTACTCTCTCTCTCTCTCTCTCTTACAGTTTACCAGTCCAGTTTACCAGTCATGTAGGACATTTCAAGTACGGAAGTATTCAGAGAACATATGACAATCATTCAAGATATACACTGTAATTGCTAAGAAATAAATTAACAAATTTAATTTACTTCCAGATTATTAAAAGTTTATCAGAAAATCAAAATATTGTATAAATGTTAGATGTGAAGGCAGTTTGGTACTAGGAGATTTTCTTGAGGATCTTAGTGGTGCATCCAGGGAAGGTCCTGAAATTATTACAGAAATTACTAGAGACCCCCTTTTTTGGTCTCATACTGATAAAGTTAACCATGCACATACACATCAACAGAGAGGGAGAGAGTTTGGGAAAGACTACCACATTATTTTAAAAAAATCTATTCAGAATATCAGATGACCTCAAACGTGTATTTCCGTAGATACTTCGACAGCGTATTTTTGGCTGAAGTGCATATTTAGCCTATGTAACTATGAAGTGGAGAAAGTAAAACTTTCGAGTTAATTTTGCAGTAGCAAAGATTTTAAATTCAAACAAATAGTAAAGAATAGTGTGGAAACTGTTGATACATCAAAATGTATTTTATTAAAATAGATAATGAGTTTTAAATTTATTGTGACATCATTTTTGTATACTTCTATTGGTTTACCTATTATACAAACTCAGGAAAAGGAGAACTTCACGTTATGTCCGTCTAGTGTTTTATTGAATCCCTCGCATTCTTCATGTTTTCATCGATCTTCCCCTCATTTCTGAGTACCAGAAAGTGCGCGGGAGAAGTATATAGCTTACTTATTCCTGTACTAACTTCATGTTTATCTATATAAACGTTTGTATAAAGCTTGTCATAATAGGTACAGCGGGGCTAGGAAAGCTCTATAGGCTTAAGCGATAGTAAAATGTTTTAACAGCTTTCCGCTATATGATGACTTTGACATTCCACTATACTTGCATGGTCAACAGATTGAAACCGATGAGCTTTCATACCATAAAAAAGAAAAAGAATAATATGTACAATATATACAACTAGTACTACTAATAATAATCATAATAATAATCATGATGATGATAATAATAATCATAGACTTTTTCAATTTACGTCCTCCAACGTTGTCATGTCGGACGGAGAATATTTTGGGATGATGCTCAAATGAGTCCAGGGTCCAAGGAGCTTAGAGTTACCCGACATTTGTCTTGAAGGATAAGGGAAAATCCCATAAAAACTTATCCAGGTAACTCACCCTGACCGAGACTCGAACTCAGGATCCTTTGAACGTGAGAAAGACACGCTATCTTCTACGTGACCGAGGCGGGCAAACTCTGTGATATTTAGTTCCATGGGCTGCATCTTTGTGTCTTTGGCATAGGCAGAACTTTATCCGCTGCTCGCTTAATAGGTAACGAGATCGAAGCTCAGTCAGACTACGTTCCCTAAATAAGTGTTTTTCCGAAGTTTTCCCTCATCTTGAAAGATGAATGCCGGACAACTACGTCTCTGAACATAGAAATAAAATAGGCAAATAGGGCCCAATCTACCCCTAATTATAACACTTTTGAGGAACTCCCTTTGTGTATGCCATCTCTCATCTCTGATGTTGAGGCGATCCGGCCCGTAGCGAACCACGTCGGGCCATCTTGTGTGCTCAACACCTCACAGTTAAGGATGGTGGCGTGCGGAGGTAAATGAAAGGGCGATTTTAATCGGTTAGAGGTCACCTATAGCTCCCGCATGAGAACTCTCATCTGTACTTCAGGAGTGGGTGCGTCCTGACTGGTTGTGGGTTGAATGATGACACCTCGAATCTGGTAGACAAGTTTATTGTTGTCTTCAGGTTCCTTTGCTCGCCACTGTAAAGTCGTCGTCGGTGTGGTTGCTGGGTTTAGCGTCACTGTCAATGTTGTGATGTGAAGCACGGAGGCAGTAGCACTGCGTAGTCGAATTGGATATATTTATCATCTTCTCTAAATATTACTCTTTGTGCTAACTCTCACTGGAGAGATTGTTAGATATTGCACTTTGTCTCTGTGCATGGCGTGGAAGTGTACCTGTTAGGTGGCGCCGAATGCACTTCCGTCTGACGTAGAACTCAGGACCGAAGTGCTCTTACTAGAAAAACCTACTTTCCGCATTCACTTTGAATTACCTCCACTCTAGGTATTTTTGGAGTTTGGTTTTTAGGATAAGGTTTTTCCTGGGATATCCATTATTTTTAAAGACGTATGTCAGGTATCTCTAAGCTCCATGGACCCTGGACACAATTGAGCATCATT
Organism: Mantis religiosa; assembly: GCA_030765055.1. NCBI lineage: Eukaryota > Metazoa > Arthropoda > Insecta > Mantodea > Mantidae > Mantis > Mantis religiosa. The sequence continues at coordinate 314,785,092 of CM060948.1, forward strand.
TCACACATCTCATTCACCGTCCGTTATGACAACGTTGGAGGACGTAAAATTACTATATATATATGTTTATGTCGGTAGATGAAAGTACTAATGTCATAATATTTACTCAAACTACTCTACTGCAGTGGAATTTTCTCTCTCTACTTCAAGTTTAAGATTAAATATTTACAAATATGGTTTCAATAAAATGTAGCTTCCTTAGCCGGCTCACAGCAAGTTAAAGTAACAGATATTTTCTTATAATTAAAATACATATAAATCCACTTCAGTAAGTAAGAACCATAATGTGTAGAGAGCTGTGAAGTAATTGTGTCAAAAAACGAAAATATGTGGTTTGGTCTGGGGGGAGGCTTAAGGGTGAAAATTAAAATATCTTTTGTTAAATTTGTTTCAAATTTATACCATTTGTATTTATGATCGATCAAGAATGGAATAATACCAACTTTCAGCTTTTTAGTTACAACAGTTTCAACGATATTATCAGTTTATATCTAAATTACAGTCGATTTTCAAACTGTCCCACATATTGTAATTTAAAAAGGCTAATGCTTGGTGTGTAAGTTTCTGCACCCATTTGAACCTATTGATGACCTGCACCTAGGTAAAATATTTGTTGTCGCTATATCAACGAAAGGAAAATTTAATCATACCAATTTAAAAATTTCTATTTTCCTAGGCGTTTTCAGTAAGAGGTAAGCATTATAATCGTTTTGAATACAAATAACAAAATCACAACAAACCTAAACGGATACACATAATGTGCAGTTGCTCTTACTGACATGTTTAGAATTTCATATAGATTAACAGAAAACTGCATCCTCTGGAACATTTTGAAGTTAAGAAAATGTAGAAAATTTGGAATCTGAGAAATCTGAGGTTAAAATGACGTAATGGCAGCTACGATTCAGATGTAATGTTATTTAAATAATCACGTGACTTTCTCTGTAGTGCCGTTAGAAAAAAAACAACCTTTAGATTATTGAAGTATGTCTATATTGACTTTAAGACAAAAATACTTATTTTGGGAGTGCTGTAAATTTTGTGTCATTTTGCACAGGTATTTTTCCTTAATAGGAACGACAGGAAACTCGAAAGTTCATCACAGCAATCTTAATATGACTTAAAATGATGTCACAAGTTTCAGAAATATACAAAATACAGAACAAAATTTATTTAAAATCTAAAGCTAGAAAATCCTAGTTTTAATAATAAAAACCCTAAATGCCTCATTGTCGCTTAAGAACAAATAATAAAGCACAGATAATTAGTAAGCGTATTCCGATCATTCAAGCAAAATTACAGCTATTAAGGCATCCTGAAAATGATTCTCGAACCTATTTTTATAAAGGTATTTCTGTAACCTTTTACACAAATCATTACAATTTATTGGTCTCTAGTTTCATTATCAGTGTTGGAAACAACACCGGAAGCTATATATATATATATATATATATATAAAATTTATGTTGTAACCTAAACAAGGTCCAAGATGGTGATTTTAAGATTGGCTAAAACAACAACTTCATGTCAGTGAATTTACACACATGTAAAAAAAATCTTCTGGGAGTAAATTCCTGCTTACCAGTGGTACTGATTGTGATCTGATATGATTGTTAAAAATTGACACCATCAATAATTTAATTAATAATCCCTCCCCCAAATATTACTATTAGCTCAAGAAATAAGCCTTCACACCCGCAAAAATATATCATTGTACTGCACTGAAACTGCCAAAGTTAACACTCGTAAAACACTTGTGAAATACAGTGCACTGTGTTTGCAAAGCTGGACCTATTAGCTTCAAATATATAATGTTCTAATCAAGATGAAATGCATTAGACGGACTTGTTTAACGATTCAGACATGTTTTAAGCTAAACATAAAGTCGTATCATGTGATGAAGAAATTTTTGCATTAGGCAAATTTGGGCTTTACTTCGGAAAACTGGAAACATAGAGTTTCTCTTGTTTCGGTTCTCCTCAACATTCTAATTTGTACATGCATAGGCTCTTACGGCCGGCTTTAATCTTATAGAATGTGCTTTGGTGGAAATCGAAAGTTGTTAAACACATTTCTCTCAACACAACAGTCATATACCGTACTCTCCGAGCCTATTTCTCCGTGAGCAGGGCGACATCTGTGTGATATATGTTATCATTGGAATAGCGATGCGGATATCTTGTGTTATATTTGTTATCTTCTACACATCATATTTACTTTGAGGAAATAGTCCTGCTTTCCATCCAAAAATTCGACAGGGATATATCATTAGATATAAACATAATAAAGTCCTATGTATCCAAAAAAGGCACTCAATTGACTTTCTTTATCCAAACTTGGACTAAACGCTGGTAAATATTTTATTCTTCTATCCGCTTCCTGTTTATTTAGATAAATATTCGCTAAAAGTATTCCTTATATATCCAGTTGTATTATATGGGAAACAATTGGCTTATATCATAGTAACATGTTTTAAGACCATTGTGCTATGTTACGACTTTAAATCTGCATTGTCTTAGCATGACCAAGATATAAAAAGCTAACGACATATTTTTATCTGAGAAAAGTCGAAAAAGGTTGTCTCTGCAATATCTACAAGGAGAAACAACAACAAATTCTTCGTAATGTTCCTTCGTGGCCATTTGGAAGGTAGAGTTTCCTTGAAGTAGATTCATCCAGGGCATCCAAGTTCGTGCACGTCACGAGGGAAGCCTTAATCTCGGGATTGTACTTTTAATTAGACAAATATCCGTCGCAATAAATTTGTGTTAAGGTGCGTGTGGTATAATTAATAAAAATATATTTTTTTAATTTTGTGTGAACTCATCATTAGCTTATAGTTAACTATGCAGTAACAACATTATCTGTTATAATTAGAGTCAAGATATCGAGTCCCAATAGAGTACACTGCATGACATACGAAAGCGTTTTATAGTAAACAAACCGTAGAAGTGATCACAAAAGTGAAACATCTGGATGACAGTACATAAAACTAGTAAAGGTGCATTACCTACACACAAGGAAGTTGTTAAACAATCGTTTACATCTAGCGGCGTTACCATTCTGTTTATTTCCAAGTACTTTGCCACGTTGTCTTTTCCCATTACGTCTGTATAGCTGACAAATGAATCTAGATGGACCAAAGACTTGTTAACGTTCTACTTCCCATAGTAAACACGCAGGATGGAATTACAAACAGCTGACTCTTTGAATTCGACGGAGAGCGACGTACCGTTCTCAACTGTATAATTTGTACTCTATTCTTACAATACAACACTTTTGAAAATATAAATAAATCAAGAAATAAATAATAAAACTCTCAAACCATTATATTGGACGATGAATGAAATGATGCTCAAATGAGTGTAGGCTCCATAGAGCTTAGAGCGCTGCAATCCTTATTACGGTTACAAATTATAGAACTTAATTTCTTTATAATGTTTCCTTGTTTGGTTAGGTCACCTGGGATTGAACCATTTCGGAATTTACTACGGATATTATCACGTCGTGGGCGTTCACTACTTCTATAACAAGTCGTGATGAACAGCGGGTAAGGCATCTACTTGTTGATCTGGCACAGAAACTTTGTCCATTAGATCGCGCAATGTAACAAGAACATACAGTTGTCAATAAGAATCACTTATCGAGGCAAATAATTTGTTACGGTTATTCATTTCCATTACTTTATCTCTCATCATAGGCAATTTTAATAGTAATTCATTATTTTAATAATTTTAATAACAATTTGACCATTCAGTTAAAATATCTGTACATTTATAGCTTCCTACATGTTGGAGCTGTTGTTATATATTAGTATTTAATAGTAATTCCAACACATTTTAATATATATTAATTGTCTATTGGACCAACAGGAGGTCAGTGTTTACCTCTAGTTTACATTTTAACTGTTTATTTTCAGGTTATGGTCGGGATTATTTCTTACTACAATTACATTAATTATATTTAAATTTGCTAATTTTCTTTTTAGTGCGCTTTAGTTCTAACTAGAATTATAATGTTTAATGTATAGGTCAATTTATATTTGTCTTTGTGTTATATATTAGGAAAGGTTACTGTAATTTGTTTTAAATTTCGGTATTAATTTTTATCTTATCACTAATATTTTGAATTTTTGGTCTTCATGTAAACAGTATTTTATTTGTTTTATAGAGTTCATATTGTTTAGTTATTTATTATCCTAGTGTAAAGTCTTATAATGTCGGAATATTAACTCAAGTGTGAGATGTAACTATAGCGTGAATATTTGAATATAAAATTATATTTATTGTTTAGATTGTATAATAGACCTTTAATTTCATAATCAGTGGTAACAGCAGGGATAGTACTGACGTAGTACACTCGCTGGACCTTTTCTACTCTTGTGCAAACACTTATTTCTCTAATCAACGCTTCGCGGATGATCAGCCGTGTCAGGTTCCTGAAGAAGGCCATGGAGTTTAAAATGGTCAAGAGCTTGACGTATATTAATTTGACACGGCTGATCATCCGCGAAGCCTTGATTAGTAATGCTCGCCGTGAAAGCTTGAATTCTTACTTATTTCGCTATATACTTTAAGATTAACATTATGTTATTTTAGTTATAAGGGAATACTGTAGACTTTAAGTGATGATGAAATGTATCTAACTGGTTGCCTAGGCGACGTATTTGTAATTTTATTCTAACTGTAAATTATATTTTGCTATTTTAACTGAACTTGTCTCAGCATTATAAGATCCCGATTGCCCCTTTCCATTTCATACACACACGGGTCTTATTTGAAAATACCCTATAATTTAGAGAACATCAAAACGTATAGGTATTGCCACTGAAGGCTCTGTATTGAATTTTTGGACTTCAACACAATACCTTCCAAATTCAAGTACTAATAAGGACTTTCAATTTTAGAAAATACAACAATTTTGGCGTATAATCAAGAGTAAATCTGAAACGGGTTTTCTTACAAAATAAAGCGTAAAATGTAAAGCGTAAAATGTATCAGAGATAAATTGTATGTTGTAACAAGAACTACATTCTATGTGTAGCATGATTTTGTTTATCTCTTACACTTTACAGCTATGGAAAGTGATTCGGAATGAAAAGGTATTTTGACGACATTCCCAGCTGATAAACAAATGTATTTCATTTGTCATGAAGATGTTTTAAAATATACATTAATTGAAATCATTAGATCCAATTTTTTATATCACCGGGATATTCTAAAATCCTTCCATTAAAGGGGGAGTTTGTTATTGGGAGACTTTCCTCAAATTCCTGCTTGTCGTCCTTAAGAGAAACTAATATACAACTTTGGTAATTAACCTACTTTCGCGTATTGAGTTTCGTTGAGAGGATTTTCTCCATATTCAGGTGTTCCAAAACTATACATTTCCAATGGATTTTCGACATTGAATTTTTTGCTACAATGAAACTCTGCAGAAAGTACTATTTTAACGCTGAAATACAGTCGAACGGAAAATCGAGACAAACTTGCAGTTTAAATATCCCGTGTGTTTCCTGACTGGTTTGAGAGGTAAGTTGAGGATTATTTGCGAATAAGCACTTGATCGCCTGAGGCACTACACATCAAACCTCGCTGGTCCAATACACAATTTTATCCATTACCAATTAAAGATGCACTTGAATGTATGAGTTTTCTTTGTGTTCATCAAGTCTACTTAAGGATAGAAAATAAACCAAATAAAAGAAAATTCCTAATTTATTGTAGACCTAATTCATGATGACAACGATTCACGTGCGTAATTCCCTTTTGCTTTCTAATTATGGTCATGAAACATTAATCAAAATAAAAATTTGCAAGAAAAACGAATATTACTCAAAATTGATTCTAGAGTGTGCTACTTGCCATTCGTAAACGCAAAAGTATCATCGAAGTAAACTTTGGTATTTAAATATTTAAACGTTGTGTATGTTTTACTTACTTATTTACCTTTTCTTCATTTCTTTGCTTGTTATCTCTCGAGATATAAATAACTTTAATGCACTCAAAACTCTTTGTTTTGAGATGGAAATGATGCACAGCTCTTTGATATTTTTTAATCTTAGCCTTCGCAATATTCAACTGTTTCTACTCACAAGGCAATGTTGGTAATGAGAAGAAGCCTTTAACTCGTAGTATTTGCAGTGTTCCCAACTATACCTATTTTCGGTCCTTCTTTCACTTTACGTCTTCTTCTTGGTCTACTTTTTCTCCTTACTCGACTTTTTGACATACATATTTAAGCACCAATTAAGAGTATCATGAAAACTTTAAGGCAGTAATGAAACATAAAAAGCAGTATTCAGAAGAAGAAATCTGAACGTATATGAAATAGTACTCAAAACTAATTCTAGAGGGCGCTACTTCGCTATTCATAAACGAAACAAGATCATAGCGGAGAAATTTTATATTTAATTGATATTCGAAAGTATTTTCTCGCTTTAATTTCAGATTATGCAGCATCATATATTTATTTATTATTTATTTGTTGTTTTTTTATTTATGGGCACGATGCTGTGATCTAAATAAACAATCTGGAAGGGCAGGGAGTAGTACGCAAAATTAATTCCAGAGGGCCCTACCTCTGCATTCGTATACAAACCAATATCTTCGTCATAAATTTTGATATTTATTTGATATTTCACATTTTTGTTGCAGTTTATTGTTCACGCTATGCCACGTTGTACTTCTTTATATTTATTTGTTATCTCCCGAAATGCAAATAAACGAAACACAATCAGGCGTCTTTGTGCGACCACAAAATGTTTCCAACCTCTTTGCCTTTTCTTTACTCTTTCCTTTTGCGACCATCAATTGTTTATTCTCATAATGAAATGCGTCAATAATACGAAGTGTTTAGCTCATAGAAATCGCAGTGCTACAAACCAAACGACGCTTTGATATTGTTTTCGTTCTGCTTCTTCTTTGTTCTGCCTATACTGTTTTAGTATTCATATTTACAAAAATTGTCCTGACAATTTTAAGCGGTAGTGAAGGACATGAAACGTTAATCATGAGAAGATATCTGGAAGAATAACACTTATTACTTCAAATTTTCTAAAAGGCAACACTTCTTCACTTGGATATGAATCCAAATCATAACAGTATACTCTGATATTTGAGACTCGACATTTTGGTTACTGTTCATTGTTATAGTATTGTTTATTTATACAAATATATATTTGTGCAATGCATAATTTTGTAGGGCAATTTATGTATTTATTGACCAATTTACTTATTTACGTATTTATTTATTTACAGATCACTAATGTATTGATCAAGGTATTTAAGGTGAGCTGACCCAATTTTTTATCCCTATAGAGAGTATCCGCCAGGAGAAATAGCAACCGAACTGGAATAGCTGTCCAGAGATAGCGCCACAGGTAATATCTTATACTAAGATGGATTATGTGTATTTATTTACCAAGTCACACTAGCCGTATATAGGTTAAAGTTTTACACAAACCTGAAAACCAGGGTCAACCTGATAAATTCAACATGTTAAATAATAAAAGTGAAATGGTGAAGTCTGGGACTGTATTATTTACAATAGTAAGTCGCCACACACGGTGTATGTCGAATACGGCATGTTGATAAATTCTCAAAACATTTCTTTATTTCTTGGAATATATTATTTTTCTATTTATCTCTAATGTTTTGATCAATGTATTTAATGTTTAATACAAAATCAGAATGTGCAACTGTAATATTCTAGAAATAGGCTCAGATTTATTCAAAGACAAATCTTGCTAAAAAAAAACACAGCTTTATTTAATTAACGATTTTGGCATTTTCTGTTCTTTTATTCAAAATGTAATCCCTTTATATCTTAACAAAGCTAACTTACTCTTGTAACTTTGTAAGAAAAGCACTACAATTTAAAATGAGCTGGCCCGATGTTTAACGGCCTTCTTGTATCTACAATAGAATGATTAATGAAACACTTCTCTATACGTTATTTTGCTTTAATTTGGACAGGATGGAATAATGAGCCTTAGTGTTAGGGCGGAGTGACAAAGTAACACGTTTAGTGGGTTCAGGTTCAGATTTTCACTTTCTGTTTCATGGCTAGGTGCCGGTACAAAGCGGCCCGGCTTACAGGCTAAAATTTTCATTGAGGTTATATTTTGGGAATTAAATGTTTATTGTCTACGTGTGTATATATAAAACACATACGGTGACCTTTCTTAGCCCACCGAGAAGAGTTTTATTAAGTTAGTGTCTTTCAGTGTCCTTTTTTGTTATGTACAATATTTACACCCGCTTATTTTGCACTTTTATTTACACACACATAGACACATACTTCACTATTGATCACTGTTCCGTGCGGCAGCGTGCTGCTGTCTCCTGGGCAGCTTTGGCGGCGGCCTCTGCAAATGGGGAGAGGTCTGGGCCGCAAGGACTTGGGCGCACATTGTTGTGTAACGGTGGCATTAGAATATTTTTATGCGTGCATGCTTACGGTGTTTTTGTTCACCTTTCCCAATGTTGTTAATTTTTGGATTCCTAAGTTGCCGTATGTGCGCCCAGATAAAAGAGGCTCGTTTTATTACGGCCGCGGGGTTGTAGGGGATATGGCTTTCTTGATGAAGCCTGGCAGTAGTCGTGAGGATAGGGACAGAGAGGATTTTAGGTAAGGAGGGGTTTTGTAAGGTTTGGAGGTATTTTAGGGCATTTTTGTAGGTGTTGGCCCAGACCACGCAGGCGTACCGGACCACGGATAAAATAAAAGGTTTGTAGAGCACAATCTTAGGGCGCAGCTTTAGCTGTTTCCTCCTACATATGGGGGTGCACATCTTTAATCGCTGCCGCCCTTTGTTGGCGCTATCTCTTAGGTGGGTAGTCCACTGCATCGTGCGTGTCAAGGTCACGCCGAGGTACCTGCCCTGCTTACGGCAGTGCAATGCTCGACCATAGACCGTTAGGTCCATTGCCAAAAGGCGTCGCTTTGTAAAAAGTATAAGCTGGCATTTGTGCGCATTAATTTTGATTTTCCAGTCATAAAGCCATGAAAGGAAGAGGTCAATGTACCGCTGCATCTCTAAAAGCCCATAACGAAGATTTTGAGGATGGTAATGTCTGCAGTCGACGACACTTTTAGTGATTGTCTGCCAGGAGAAGTAGCAACCGAACTGGAATCGCTGTCGAGAGATAGCGCCACAGGTAGTATCTTATACTGAGACGGATTATGTGTATCTATTTATCAGGTTTTAAAACATATTATAAGTATGTACCTCAGATTAGGCTTAGATTTTATTGTTCTCTGCTGCTTTAAGTTATAGGGCAGCTTCAGTGAATACAGCGTTAGATTGACAAAAGTATATATTGCAGTGTAAGAAAGCAAATCTTTGAAACTGTGTTTATTTTCACCGTTTTTTCATCTAGGAAACATGGACAATTTATATGCAATAACATTAACATAGATATGTTGGAATTTACACCTATTTGAATGAATATACTTGGATATGTATGCTCCTTAGAAATTTCATTTTTGTCATATGATTTTATCGCAATTGCTGTTTGGAAGAAGACTTTATAAGTAGTACTAATGTACCTCAAGTTTGAGAAGAAATTGTTGGAAATATTTTACTGTACTTGCTGATGTTTCTGTTTATTTTGGTGGAAATCATAGCATACACTTAAGTACTAACGTACTTTCAAATTCTACTAGAGAATCGCTTTTCTCTTTACTTTGCAGTACGAATGGCTCCCTCAAACAAATTATATATTATATGAAGGGGGTTTTAAAATATGTTTCGTTATCGAACTTTTAGTTCTTTAATGTTTACTAAAAGAAACGACCATTCTTCCATTTATTTTGCGTTATTCACTACGGACTTTTTTCTAAATTTATTTCCGATATTTAATTGCAAGAGACTTCAAATTTGACTTTAGTTCTTTGAATCATTTGCTTTGGGTTAATTTGCAGGGTGCTCTGTGGAACGTCTCACAAAAATCTACAGTTTTATAGCACATACACTTGAATATGCAACACCAGTGACGCAAAGATCAATAGAGGTTGATAATCAACTTTAGCAGTTACGTTTTTTGACACAATTTTCTATACTCGCGCCATCTCCTGAACTGGCATTTAATTTACTGAAAACAGTATTTTGTTCAGTAATGCGAATTATGATAGTGTTTTGCCTTTGTCTATAGTTGTGTTATATCCAGTGTTTAATTTGTGGTTATAACATTTTATACATATCCTGACGAGGGGAGAGTGCACACTCCCGAAACATTGATATGTAATCATCTTTTCACCTGGCTGACTGCCCGAGAAGAAAGTGAGCGCATTCGTCGTCAGGAAAGCTTCAGTTCTTATATTACAAAAGCAATTTTACCCAACGATGTACATAGTACAAACACAATTTTAAATGTAAAAATATAAAAGCTACTATCATTGAAATACACTTATTACAAAAACCAGAGAAACAAAGCGATATCATAACGCCTGTGGCCGCGTTCATAAACTGAAGGCTTACAAGTCTGTGGGCCGAGTTTCATTTCTATAATTGTTTATAGTCACCAAAATAAAATCTAGAACACAAAGGGCAATCTTAGATTTGAGCTCTTATAAAAGGAAAATATATGTTAATTACAATGCTCTGCTATCTCCTGGTCGTATAGCAATCATACTGGGCGGTACCTTAATGCCATCTGCCCAGTTCGAGTTTACTATACCCTCGTGGACACGTGACAAAGCAACATTGTACTCGGATGGTAAACAATCGCACACCGAGCCACGCGGTATCTCGCATAACCGTTTTGTTACGTAACATTTGTTTGAAATAACCTTGCCTCACTGACAAGTATCCATCGGTGAACCATTGCCTTCTCCTCTCCCCTCATTGACTAATCCTTCCTGGTTGTTTCACACCACGTGTGAACCTGCAGTAAACGGCATAATAATTGGCAAGAAGACAGATAAACTCATTCAAATAAAGATATGAAGTCATGCAAAACTAAAAGTTTATAATGAAACTCATCTCACAGGTAGAATGGTAATGTATGACAGATCCAGCTAAAAGCAAAGCAGCAGCGATAAAATTATAATACACAACTACGTAACGACAGCAGATAAACACACGTGCTATGGTCAGTCATTCCGAGAGAAAAAGGATCGTCCTCTTTATATCGCGTTAAGCATTAACATGCATTCCAGATAAATTAACTCTGTTACGTAATATATTTAACGCATACAGATATGAGAATATAGAAATGACAATTCTCTTAAAACTTATTAAGATATATAATGTTAAGTAACGAACTCATTTTACACGACAGCACCCAGTGAGAGACGATTGGATTACGTGAGCGTTAAGAGACACGGAGCAAACTTATTAGAAACAATGATTAGTTAAAATTACATAAACTAAATAGAAGTAAGTTGTGTACTCTTTAAAAGGGACGTACATTTTTGTGTACTAAACCTTTGTCCATCTCTAATGTTTTACCAGATGTGCGAAAGTCACTTGAATGAAGAGAACCTCAGAGTAAATTCCTACAAAATATAAGATATGCGTTTTACTTCTCATGAAAATGCCATAGTGTATTTTAAAATAAATATGCCATACCATTTGATAAAACAAAAATCCGAAAAAATCTCCATTTGAAGCTTAGTTAAGAGTTGAAGTTTTTATTTCAAAAATATACTTACGTTCGTGTCATAAGCTTTAAAGTAGTAAATTTAAATTCCCGTAGGTATGTAACACTGCTTTATCTCAAACTGTTCACAGATATTTATACATCTTGAGTACCAGCTTCTAACCAGGTTCACTGTATGACTATGAATTTAATACATACCTATCTATTTGGTGTAGGTTATTTAACTTGTAACTGTAAAGCAAAGCGCACTCCCCTCCTCATGTATTAACATAAATCTCATGGACATTGTTATAACCAGAACTACCATCTTGTCTTAATTATTTCATCTCCTTTCGACTGATGTTTAAACAAGCAATTAAAAGAATTAATAGCTCAAATATACACATAGATACTAATATTTAGTCTGGATAATGCTCTTCTTTATTCCTTAAATGAATGTAAATGAACATGCAGAAACAAGTGATAAACATTTTTCAAGTTGCTACAGTATCTCTGTATTGGTATAACGTTGGTCATTTACGCTTGCCATCATATGAACACAAATTATCTAACTGAGGAATAGCCGGGGTCATTACGTCACTATCCGACAAAATCATCAGCTGATTATTCCATTCCTTGTTGTTGATTCTGAAATTGAAATGAAATGACAGCCTAAACTTCACTTACATTCCTAACAAGCGCCGTGAATGAGGGGAAAAGAACTACAGTTATGGAAACTAACTTAATAGGGGGCATGACAAGTTCGTGAAGTGTGTTGAGCCAAGCAGCTTGCTTTTTGAAGACGACCACGACAGAATGGTCGAAACGCTAGTTTTATCTAACATAACAAAACCAGGATAGCCAAGATATTAAACGTTGTGTAGTGAGTCCTGCAAAGCTGTTATGCACTTTAAGATGGGCGAAACAGAGTGTTCCAAAACTATGTTCTATCCATCATGAAAACACCGGATAGCCAAGATGATAAACGTTGTGTAGTGAGTCCTGTCAAGAAGCCTGCCCCTTGAAGGCGAACACGGCAGGATGCTGGAAACGTTAGTTTTACCTAACATGACAAGAACTGGATAAGCAAGATAATAAACGTTGTGTAGTGAGTTCTGTCAAGCAGCTTGCCCCTTGGAGATGGCTGAAAATGAATGGAGGAACCGTTAGTTTAATCTAGCATAAAAAACTGGATAACCAAGATGTTAAACGTTGTCCAGTGTGTTCTGTAAAGAGGCTTGTCCCTTTAAGATGGGCGCAAAGGGATGGAGGAACCGTTAATTTTATCTAACAAAACAAAAACTGGACTGCCAAGATATTAAACGTTGTGTAGTGAGTACTGCCACGCAGTTTGCCCTTTAACATGACCGCAACAGGATTGACGAAACCTTAGTTTTATCTACCATGAGGAAAACTGGCCAGCCAAGATATTAAACATTGCGTAGTGTCTTCTGTCAAGCAGATTTCCCATTTAAGACGACCACGACCGGATGGTGCAAATGTTAGTTTTACCCATCGTAACGAAAACTGGATAGCCAAGTTATTTAACGTTGTGTGGTTTATTCTGTCATTTAGCTTGCCTCTTTAAGATTGCCGCAACAGGACGGTCGAAACTTTAGTTTTACCTAACATGACAAGTACTAGACAGCCAATATTTTAAACCTTGCTAATGAGCTCTGTCACGCAGTTTGCCCCCTTTAAATGACCGCATCAGGATGGACGAAACGTTAGATATGTCTAACATGACAAACACTTGAGAGCCAAAATATTAAACGTTGTATAGTGAGCCCTGTCAAGCAGCTTGGCATTTGAATACGACCACGACTGTATGGTCGAAACGTTAGTTTTATCTAACATAACAAAAAGTGGGTAGCCTACAAATTAAACGTATTTTAGTGTCTTCTCTCACGCAGGTTCGCCTTTGAAGACGACCACGACAGTATGGTCGAAACTTTAGTTTTATATAACATAGCAAAGAGTGGGTATCCTACAAAGTAAACGTTGTGTAGAGTCTTCTTTGACGCAGGTTGGCCTTTGAAGTCGACCACGACAGGATGGTGCAAAAGGTAGTTTTCTGTAGTATGACCAAATCGGAATAACCTAGATAATAGACGTTGTGTAGCGTGTTGTGTCAAGCAGCTTGCCCCTTGAAGATGGCCGTAACAGCCTGGTCAAAGCGTTAGTTTTACCTAAAATGACAAAAGCTAGAGAATCGAGATATTTAAGGCAGTGTAGTGCTTATAAATTAACAATATATCAATTGTTTGAAATAATTATATTTATGCTTTTCATTCATATCAGTAACAATGGAGTTTTATAAGCATTGATAATGTCTATTTACTATCTAACGCTTTAAGATAAAGGTTTATGACTATCAGAATATGTTTATTTACATGACAGTATTTATAAATGTTAGTGGCGTGTTGTGTACTTGTTTCACATTGCGATGTTAGGAATATGTCATAAGCAGGTATGATGACCCTTTCAAAAATACTATACTGTACGATATGCTTATAAACGTCTGAATATTAATGCCTTAACTTTACTCGAGGTGTAAATCATTGGAGTTCGTACTTCGCGCCAAGCAGTAGAGTAACCGAGGGCGGAACAACTTGCAACTGGGGCAACAGATAGCGCTACCATATAAATCTCTGTTTAAATGTATAGAAAACACATGTTTTTCATTGTTCCCGGGTGTATTAAAGTAAGCTTCCAAAATGTGCCAGAAAAACAGACATTTTGTTTAAAAGTGGTAGAATTTTTTATTAAACATGTAATGTGGGGAAATATTGGGAATATACATTTTCATGCTTGGAATCAAATGACACGGGAACAGATTTACATCTGATAGCTAGTGTAATATCACTTCATTCCAGCCTAAATTACATTTCATCTAATCCAAAATTTTTATTCTGGAATATTCAAAATTATTTACATACCTTCTTCCTAGTTCATTAACTAACCCACCAGCGGTGCACGCTGTCCGTAGCATCCGGTTCATCATTCCCTGAGGAGCAACAAGCTGCCCCCTACAGTAACCCCACTTAAAATACACCCGTCATTCTCCAACATCCAAATCCCGCCACTACGTGGTTAAGCTCTTCCCAGAGCAGGTACACGATTTGACTACCCCTCTGGCTGTTCCAAACAGCCCGCCAGCATGGAGTTGAGTTGAGTTGAGTTGTAATATCACTTTATTATTCAAATTTAAGTCTTTATTAAGAAGGAGTTACCAAGGTTTTAGAACTTCTGAGTGTTCGTTAGATTTATACAACGCTTTTCAAGCCCATGCTTTAGACAAAGTTTCAGAATTCAAAAGTGCCAAAATGTTAAATGTAGTGAAGTGTGTTTTTTTCAAGCAGCTAGCGATTTGAAGACGACCACGACAGGATGATTGAAACGTTAGCTTTTTATACGCATAATAAAATTTATAATAACATATTTACCCATCTAAACGCCCTTGTTCGGTCACTAGGAGAATATGATACTACTCTATAACGTGTACCAACATTTTACACTTTATCTTCGTGTTCCCTGTTACGATCTGATAGCTACAACTATTACCTTTGAGTTTATCTGTTCATGGACTCACAAACGTGCGATTACTTTCTTCACTAAATGGATTTTATGAAATAAAAGTAAGTTAAAATTTATATTACCAATTAAAGCTTGGTATCAAATTTCTGGTTAGAATGCAATACATTCTGTACCTGCTCTGTACCTGATAGAATGAACAATAAGTGTAAATATTTCAAATTCAAACAATAATAGGTAATACGATTTGAGAAATGGCTGAGTGCTTTATTGCGATGTAGACATTTTAAGTGAAATAAGAGTATATGTATATGTTACTGTTTAATACATAACGACAATACACACTCCATAACGTGAGAAAGATAACTTATCAATTATCAATGAATTCCAGTAGCTCGTGATAGCATAGCAGACATTTTTGTTTAAGCTGAATCCACTGTGAGAGACAGTTTGATTTAAAGATATTCAAATAGTTTAAAACCTACTTTGGTCAGAGATACAGAGATGGCGCCACCTGTAATACATTATTGCGTGGTAGAATATTATTGATTATTTACAAAGTCTCAGAGGAAATTCTAGTTTTGTTTATTAGATATACTTTAGGTTTTGATTGGCCTTTAGTTACGTGGCAATAAGCAGTTGTTACAGAATATACGAGAGATTATCGAAAGAACAAACAGAAATGTGTGAGAAAAGAAAACTGCTAAAGTAAATATATCTCAATGGTCTTCACTGTACTTTCTCATAGTGTGTAGGAATTCAGATCAACTACAGGTTGATGATTTTTGTTGGAACTTATATCCTATTAAAATGAACACACATTCTGAAATATCAAACGAGGTAGCTTGTCTGCTCCTTTAATTTTGATCAGAGCTTATATTATCCTTGGTCCTTGCTCCTACAAAAGTCTTCCAAGTCTATCCTCCTACTCCTTCTTCTTATCCAACTTCGCCTTCTGCTTCTTCTTCTTTTACCTCTTCATCTTCCCTCTCCTTCTACTCATTATAATGATAATTATTACTATTATTATGACTTATTATTACTATTATTATTATTACTGCTACGATTACTATTATTTGATTTCAGAAACATGGAAATTCAAAAAACTCATTTGCAATCTCGCATCAAGTGTTTAACCTTGGCCTAAATATTTCAAATGAGGATCCATGAGATAATCTTCTAATGCATATAAATTGTATATTTTGCTATGAGGTTGTTTGAGTTAGCGCCTGTATGAAATAGAAAGCTGTACATTATTCTTATTTTAATAATTGAAAAGCAACTTAGTTAAGGAGTTACTTCGTAGCCAAGTGTTTCCGAAGTGAAGTTACCGAATATTTCCGAAAGGTTTGTTTCGTTTCATAGCAGAAAGTAAATACACTTTGATCAAATATATAAGTAATGAACTGCAACTCGATCGAGGCGGACAATATGTCTACTGTTTCAAATAACTTTTCGTTTACGTGCTGCATACTTACAGTAAGTAGACCAGTAGTACATTACAACCAAAACTTAATACACTAATTTGGAACTACAAGTTTTGAGACCCCCTTGAAGACTTAAAAGGTACATTTTATAAAAAAAAAACCTTTCTGTCATCATCAAAACTCAAACTCGATCTTGATTAAATAACAAACTTCTTTCTAATGTCAAACATCCTTTCTCCAAAGGACATGCAACGATTTCCAATAATTTTGATTTTCAGAGAGAAACTGTAACAATTTAGATTCACACATGGTATTTGTATCACAAGTTACAATATGTAGCATTTGTTGTATTTACTGGGGGTAACTTTTTCGTTCTGAATGACCTAAACATAAATAGTAACATATGCAGATAATCTTACTTCTCTTAAAAGATCTACATCACAATAAAAACATTCAGCTATTTCTCAGATTTATATTAATTATTATTGGTTTGAATTCTAAATACTTATACTTTTTGTTTATTATATCACGTATGTAAATCCATGAACAGATAAACTTTAAGGTTAAAGCTGTAATTGTCAGATTGGTACTGCAGCATCCTAACAGGGGACACGAAGATAAAGTGTAAAATGTTGTAACACATTATAAAGTACTACTTTGGCCTGTTTAATGCTTTTTTCCCTTAAATTACAGATCTATAACTTTTTATAAGTTTAAATTTCCAATATCTACCTTTATTAAATCAGAGGTTATATATTTTTGCCCTACAAAGGGAATGGTTTATTAAAGCGATTGCATTGGGACCAGCTATTGAAAGATTTCTTCATCACTTAAGTCTACAGCATTGTCATATAAAAATATCCTTAATAACCTCTTCCAGACAGTACAGCTACCCATAGAGGTCCAGAGAAAATGAAATACCAACAAAGGCAATGGATGGATAAACTCCGGTAATAGAAATTGGTAAATCCGCAAACATGAGAGATATTTTGGAAATGCGCTCCCAGGTCCGGTGTGGTCGTGGACATTTGTGAAATGAGGATAGGACTTGCTTACGTTTAGTTCTGTGTAACTTTTCATAAGGTTTCAAAAAGGTTTAAATGTCTTATTGAAATAGAACCACGGGAAAACTACAGTCTATGTCTTCAGACGACATATCTTCGCACGTACAATTACTTATTTGTTCAATATTATGGTGACATATATTGCGAATACTGTTTATCTGCATATCATAAAGAGCAATAAAATCTATGCCTTAATTAATGCACATAATTACAATTTGTCATAAAACTTAATAAATAAATACAATGATTTTTATACCCTAACCTATATTAGAGGTAGTGCCATCTATGAGCAGAAAGACGAGGTCGTTATAAACAATGTATCCTAGCGGACAATCATTATAATTAAGAGATCGGCTTTTTTCTAAAAGCATATACTTAGAACACTAAGTTCACAAATTCTAACTACTTTCTCAAACCAGTCTCCTACACAGACTTACCCGTTTACAGAAGTAGCTTAACTGCACATTTCGTTGTGTATACAAAATAAGTACAAGAGACTAAAGTAATAGAGTAATCGAAAACATTTGTATTCAATAGCTGTTATGCTAAAATAGGTGTTGGAAAATTCAAACTATTAACAAGTTATTCATCTGGAATTTAAAAGAAAGCATTAAACAGGCTCAAGTTGTACTTTATAACGTTTAGCAACATTTTACACTTTATTTTCGTGTTCCCTCTTACGATGCCGTAGTACCACTCTGACAATTACAACTTTTACCTGTGAGTTTATCTGTTCATGGACTCATAGATGTGCGATTACCTTGTTCACTAAATGGATTTTATTCCATCAAAGTGACTTAAAACTTATATTACCAACTAAAGCTTGGTATATAATTTCTGTGTCGAATGCAATAACTTATGTACATGATAGAATAAACAAAAAGTATAAGAATTTCAAATTCAAACCAATATTAAGTAATACCAGCTGAGAAATAGGTGAGTGCTTTATTGCGATGTAGACATTTTAAGTGAACTAAGATTATATGTATATGTTACAGTTTAATACATATCAACGATACATACTCCTTAACGAGAGAAAGATGACTTATCACTGATCAATAAATTGCAATAGCTGGTGATAGCATAGGAGAAATTTTTGCTTAAGTTGACTCCTCTGTGAGTGACAGTTTGATTTTTAGTTACTGAAAAAGTGTAAAACCTACTTCACCCAGTGGTACAGAGATGGCACTACATGTAATATATTATTACCGGGAAGAATATTATTTATTATTTATAAGTCTCAGAGGAAATTCTAGCTTTTATCATTAGATACACTTAATATTATGATGGGCCTTTAGTTACGCGGCAATAAGCAATAGTTACAGAATATACGAAAGAACAATCAATAATGTGTGGGAAAAGAAGATTGCTAAGTATATATATCTCAATGAATTTCACTGCAATTTCTCATTAGTTTCAGGAAATCAATCCGTAATAATATTGTGATTTTTGTTGTAACTTATAACGTATTACAATGAACACACATTCTGAAATATCACACGAGGTTGCTTGTTTGCTCCTGTGATTTTGATCAGGATTTGATATATCCTTGTTCCCTGCTCCTACAAAAAACCTCCAAATCTATGATCATCGTCACCATCATCATCATCCTCTTCATTATTTTGATAATCATTATTTTTATTATCATCATGATCACTATCAATATCAATATCACTATCACTATAATTATTACCATTATGACCATTATGATGACGATTATGATTACTCATACTGTTACTGTTACTCATACTGTTACTCTTACTCATACTGTTACCGTTGCCGTTGCCGTTACTATTACTATTATTGTTACTATCATCTGTCATCTGTCATCTGTCATCTGTCACCTATCCATCATCTGTCATCTGTCATCTGTCATCTGTCACCTATCCATCATCTGTCATCTGTCATCTGTCATCTGTCACCTATCCATCATCTGTCATCTGTCACCCATCTGTCATCTGTCATCTGTCATCTGTCACCTATCCATCATCTGTCATCTGTCACCCATCTGTCATCTGTCATCTGTCATCTGTCACCTATCCATCATCTTCATCTTCATCTTCATCTTCATCTTCATCTTCATCTTCATCTTCATCTTCATCTTCATCTTCATCTTCATCTTCATCTTCATCTTCCATCTTCATCTTCCATCTTCCATCTGTCATCTTCCATCTGTCATCTTCCATCTGTCATCTTCCATCTGTCATCTTCCATCTGTCATCTGTCATCTTCATCTGTCATCTGTCATCTGTCATCTGTCATCTGTCATCTTCCATCTGTCATCTGTCATCTGTCATCTTCCATCTGTCATCTTCCATCTGTCATCTGTCATCTTCCATCTGTCATCTTCCATCTGTCATCTTCCATCTGTCATCTTCCATCTTCCATCTTCCATCTGTCATCTTCCATCTGTCATCTGTCATCTGTCATCTGTCATCTGTCATCTGTCATCTGTCATCTGTCATCTGTCATCTGTCATCTGTCATCTGTCATCTGTCATCTGTCATCTGTCATCTGTCATCTGTCATCTGTCATCTGTCATCTGTCATCTGTCATCTGTCATCTGTCATCTGTCATCTGTCATCTGTCATCTGTCATCTGTCATCTGTCATCTGTCATCTGTCATCTGTCATCTGTCATCTGTCATCTGTCATCTGTCATCTGTCATCTGTCATCTGTCATCTGTCATCTGTCATCTGTCATCTGTCATCTGTCATCTGTCATCTGTCATCTGTCATCTGTCATCTGTCATCTGTCATCTGTCATCTGTCATCTGTCATCTGTCATCTGTCATCTGTCATCTGTCATCTGTCATCTGTCATCTGTCATCTGTCATCTGTCATCTGTCATCTGTCATCTGTCATCTGTCATCTGTCATCTGTCATCTGTCATCTGTCATCTGTCATCTGTCATCTGTCATCTGTCATCTGTCATCTGTCATCTGTCATCTGTCATCTGTCATCTGTCATCTGTCATCTGTCATCTGTCATCTGTCATCTGTCATCTGTCATCTGTCATCTGTCATCTGTCATCTGTCATCTGTCATCTGTCATCTGTCATCTGTCATCTGTCATCTGTCATCTGTCATCTGTCATCTGTCATCTGTCATCTGTCATCTGTCATCTGTCATCTGTCATCTGTCATCTGTCATCTGTCATCTGTCATCTGTCATCTGTCATCTGTCATCTGTCATCTGTCATCTGTCATCTGTCATCTGTCATCTGTCATCTGTCATCTGTCATCTGTCATCTGTC
This sequence comes from Mantis religiosa, assembly GCA_030765055.1. Lineage (NCBI taxonomy): Eukaryota > Metazoa > Arthropoda > Insecta > Mantodea > Mantidae > Mantis > Mantis religiosa. The sequence continues at coordinate 314,805,956 of CM060948.1, forward strand.
ATCTGTCATCTGTCATCTGTCATCTGTCATCTGTCATCTGTCATCTGTCATCTGTCATCTGTCATCTGTCATCTGTCATCTGTCATCTGTCATCTGTCATCTGTCATCTGTCATCTGTCATCTGTCATCTGTCATCTGTCATCTGTCATCTGTCATCTGTCATCTGTCATCTGTCATCTGTCATCTGTCATCTGTCATCTGTCATCTGTCATCTGTCATCTGTCATCTGTCATCTGTCATCTGTCATCTGTCATCTGTCATCTGTCATCTGTCATCTGTCATCTGTCATCTGTCATCTGTCATCTGTCATCTGTCATCTGTCATCTGTCATCTGTCATCTGTCATCTGTCATCTGTCATCTGTCATCTGTCATCTGTCATCTGTCATCTGTCATCTGTCATCTGTCATCTGTCATCTGTCATCTGTCATCTGTCATCTGTCATCTGTCATCTGTCATCTGTCATCTGTCATCTGTCATCTGTCATCTGTCATCTGTCATCTGTCATCTGTCATCTGTCATCTGTCATCTGTCATCTGTCATCTGTCATCTGTCATCTGTCATCTGTCATCTGTCATCTGTCATCTGTCATCTGTCATCTGTCATCTGTCATCTGTCATCTGTCATCTGTCATCTGTCATCTGTCATCTGTCATCTGTCATCTGTCATCTGTCATCTGTCATCTGTCATCTGTCATCTGTCATCTGTCATCTGTCATCTGTCATCTGTCATCTGTCATCTGTCATCTGTCATCTGTCATCTGTCATCTGTCATCTGTCATCTGTCATCTGTCATCTGTCATCTGTCATCTGTCATCTGTCATCTGTCATCTGTCATCTGTCATCTGTCATCTGTCATCTGTCATCTGTCATCTGTCATCTGTCATCTGTCATCTGTCATCTGTCATCTGTCATCTGTCATCTGTCATCTGTCATCTGTCATCTGTCATCTGTCATCTGTCATCTGTCATCTGTCATCTGTCATCTGTCATCTGTCATCTGTCATCTGTCATCTGTCATCTGTCATCTGTCATCTGTCATCTGTCATCTGTCATCTGTCATCTGTCATCTGTCATCTGTCATCTGTCATCTGTCATCTGTCATCTGTCATCTGTCATCTGTCATCTGTCATCTGTCATCTGTCATCTGTCATCTGTCATCTGTCATCTGTCATCTGTCATCTGTCATCTGTCATCTGTCATCTGTCATCTGTCATCTGTCATCTGTCATCTGTCATCTGTCATCTGTCATCTGTCATCTGTCATCTGTCATCTGTCATCTGTCATCTGTCATCTGTCATCTGTCATCTGTCATCTGTCATCTGTCATCTGTCATCTGTCATCTGTCATCTGTCATCTGTCATCTGTCATCTGTCATCTGTCATCTGTCATCTGTCATCTGTCATCTGTCATCTGTCATCTGTCATCTGTCATCTGTCATCTGTCATCTGTCATCTGTCATCTGTCATCTGTCATCTGTCATCTGTCATCTGTCATCTGTCATCTGTCATCTGTCATCTGTCATCTGTCATCTGTCATCTGTCATCTGTCATCTGTCATCTGTCATCTGTCATCTGTCATCTGTCATCTGTCATCTGTCATCTGTCATCTGTCATCTGTCATCTGTCATCTGTCATCTGTCATCTGTCATCTGTCATCTGTCATCTGTCATCTGTCATCTGTCATCTGTCATCTGTCATCTGTCATCTGTCATCTGTCATCTGTCATCTGTCATCTTCATCTTCATCTTCATCTTCATCTTCATCTTCATCTTCATCTTCATCTTCATCTTCATCTTCATCTTCATCTTCATCTTCATCTTCATCTTCATCTTCATCTTCATCTTCATCTTCATCTTCATCTTCATCTTCATCTTCATCTTCATCTTCATCTTCATCTTCATCTTCATCTTCATCTTCATCTTCATCTTCATCTTCATCTTCATCTTCATCTTCATCTTCATCTTCATCTTCATCTTCATCTTCATCTTCATCTTCATCTTCATCTTCATCTTCATCTTCATCTTCATCTTCATCTTCATCTTCATCTTCATCTTCATCTTCATCTTCATCTTCATCTTCATCTTCATCTTCATCTTCATCTTCATCTTCATCTTCATCTTCATCTTCATCTTCATCTTCATCTTCATCTTCATCTTCATCTTCATCTTCATCTTCATCTTCATCTTCATCTTCATCTTCATCTTCATCTTCATCTTCATCTTCATCTTCATCTTCATCTTCATCTTCATCTTCATCTTCATCTTCATCTTCATCTTCATCTTCATCTTCATCTTCATCTTCATCTTCATCTTCATCTTCATCTTCATCTTCATCTTCATCTTCATCTTCATCTTCATCTTCATCTTCATCTTCATCTTCATCTTCATCTTCATCTTCATCTTCATCTTCATCTTCATCTTCATCTTCATCTTCATCTTCATCTTCATCTTCATCTTCATCTTCATCTTCATCTTCATCTTCATCTTCATCTTCATCTTCATCTTCATCTTCATCTTCATCTTCATCTTCATCTTCATCTTCATCTTCATCTTCATCTTCATCTTCATCTTCATCTTCATCTTCATCTTCATCTTCATCTTCATCTTCATCTTCATCTTCATCTTCATCTTCATCTTCATCTTCATCTTCATCTTCATCTTCATCTTCATCTTCATCTTCATCTTCATCTTCATCTTCATCTTCATCTTCATCTTCATCTTCATCTTCATCTTCATCTTCATCTTCATCTTCATCTTCATCTTCATCTTCATCTTCATCTTCATCTTCATCTTCATCTTCATCTTCATCTTCATCTTCATCTTCATCTTCATCTTCATCTTCATCTTCATCTTCATCTTCATCTTCATCTTCATCTTCATCTTCATCTTCATCTTCATCTTCATCTTCATCTTCATCTTCATCTTCATCTTCATCTTCATCTTCATCTTCATCTTCATCTTCATCTTCATCTTCATCTTCATCTTCATCTTCATCTTCATCTTCATCTTCATCTTCATCTTCATCTTCATCTTCATCTTCATCTTCATCTTCATCTTCATCTTCATCTTCATCTTCATCTTCATCTTCATCTTCATCTTCATCTTCATCTTCATCTTCATCTTCATCTTCATCTTCATCTTCATCTTCATCTTCATCTTCATCTTCATCTTCATCTTCATCTTCATCTTCATCTTCATCTTCATCTTCATCTTCATCTTCATCTTCATCTTCATCTTCATCTTCATCTTCATCTTCATCTTCATCTTCATCTTCATCTTCATCTTCATCTTCATCTTCATCTTCATCTTCATCTTCATCTTCATCTTCATCTTCATCTTCATCTTCATCTTCATCTTCATCTTCATCTTCATCTTCATCTTCATCTTCATCTTCATCTTCATCTTCATCTTCATCTTCATCTTCATCTTCATCTTCATCTTCATCTTCATCTTCATCTTCATCTTCATCTTCATCTTCATCTTCATCTTCATCTTCATCTTCATCTTCATCTTCATCTTCATCTTCATCTTCATCTTCATCTTCATCTTCATCTTCATCTTCATCTTCATCTTCATCTTCATCTTCATCTTCATCTTCATCTTCATCTTCATCTTCATCTTCATCTTCATCTTCATCTTCATCTTCATCTTCATCTTCATCTTCATCTTCATCTTCATCTTCATCTTCATCTTCATCTTCATCTTCATCTTCATCTTCATCTTCATCTTCATCTTCATCTTCATCTTCATCTTCATCTTCATCTTCATCTTCATCTTCATCTTCATCTTCATCTTCATCTTCATCTTCATCTTCATCTTCATCTTCATCTTCATCTTCATCTTCATCTTCATCTTCATCTTCATCTTCATCTTCATCTTCATCTTCATCTTCATCTTCATCTTCATCTTCATCTTCATCTTCATCTTCATCTTCATCTTCATCTTCATCTTCATCTTCATCTTCATCTTCATCTTCATCTTCATCTTCATCTTCATCTTCATCTTCATCTTCATCTTCATCTTCATCTTCATCTTCATCTTCATCTTCATCTTCATCTTCATCTTCATCTTCATCTTCATCTTCATCTTCATCTTCATCTTCATCTTCATCTTCATCTTCATCTTCATCTTCATCTTCATCTTCATCTTCATCTTCATCTTCATCTTCATCTTCATCTTCATCTTCATCTTCATCTTCATCTTCATCTTCATCTTCATCTTCATCTTCATCTTCATCTTCATCTTCATCTTCATCTTCATCTTCATCTTCATCTTCATCTTCATCTTCATCTTCATCTTCATCTTCATCTTCATCTTCATCTTCATCATCATCATCATCATCTTCATCTTCATCATCATCATCATCATCATCATCATCTTCATCTTCATCTTCATCTTCATCATCATCATCATCATCTTCATCTTCATCTTCATCTTCATCTTCATCTTCATCTTCATCTTCATCTTCATCTTCATCATCTTCATCTTCATCTTCATCTTCATCTTCATCTTCATCTTCATCTTCATCTTCATCTTCATCATCTTCATCTTCATCTTCATCATCTTCATCTTCATCATCTTCATCTTCATCATCTTCATCTTCATCTTCATCATCTTCATCTTCATCTTCATCTTCATCATCTTCATCTTCATCTTCATCATCTTCATCTTCATCATCTTCATCTTCATCTTCATCATCTTCATCTTCATCATCTTCATCATCTTCATCTTCATCATCTTCATCATCTTCATCATCTTCATCATCTTCATCATCTTCATCATCTTCATCATCATCATCATCATCATCATCATCATTATTATTATTATTATTATTATTATTATTATTATTATTATTATTATTATTATTATTATTATTATTATTATTATTATTATTATTATTATTATTATTATTTCAGAAACATGCCAGTCCAAAACAATTAATAATTAAAGAGCAACTCAATTACTGAGTCATGCTGCCTCTCGAATTCCACCGTTATTTTTATGAAGTTACGAGAATAAGATAAACATTTTTAAGATATAAAGGAATTGGGTAACTGAACTAGAAATATAAAAGGCTTCGAAATACGTTAATTACGTAAAATACGTATATGTAATTATCCTTTTCTCCCTTTAGTTCATTATATTCAGACGAGGACTCAGGACACAAACATTCAGATATCGTTAAAGAACATAATTTACGTAAACGTATTTACGTATTTACGTAACGCTTTTCCAGATATTCTTTTTTCTAATTTTAATTTCCAATGTTTTAATATTTTGAAAACGCTACTCCTGTTTTTGAACTTGTTAAAAACTCCTATAAATAGCTGTGAAACTTGAAGCCTAATCCGGAACTCTACAACCCTATGGCCCATAAAGTTTTACTTCAAATTTGCGGAAGAGGGACAAATGATCTTTTGTGGAACGGTTGGTCGTGAGTATAACACGTTTTAGTAAATTTCTTACATAGCAGACGATGTTTTAGTTATAGTAATTGTCCGCCAGTGGGGAATTATCGCTTGTTGCTTGACAGAGAGAGCTTTACTTGTAATATACTTTAGTGGGGAAGAAACTTTGTGATTATTTACGAAAATGTGTAACACATTCTAACTAAGTTATTTATTTAAAGCTTAGGTTTATTAATTCTTTATTCCTTGAAAAAGAACTTTAGTTGAAATGTATATGGAGAAAGTATCGAGCAAATAATTAACTGTGTTTCTGAAGAAAAAAGCCTTTCATATTAGCTATATATGTACATCTTTCCCCTAACTGAAGCATGAGTTCATAGTCCATTACCAACTTTCTAGAGGAAAACTGTTCTGTACATTATTGACCAATGTAAGTTCAATTATACCATTAGCACACTTGAAAATGTTTATATCTACCTAATTACTATGGCCAGTATTCCTGAACTCCAAAAAGAAAGGAAGAGAATAAAACAAACAAAAGTTATCTCGGAAATGGTTTAGCACTCCATAACATATATTTGAGATAAAGTGAGTGCTTTACCGAAATCTGTGCAGTAAGATTCTCAATATGATGAAATGAAGTGCGGACATTTGTGAATGTATGGTTCAGTTTGTTATATTACAGTAACTTGTGGTCTCTGTTTATGCACCTGAGTAGGTGATATCTCATACACTCTTTGTTACACAGTTCACAAACACACCTCACTCCGATCATGATGATGATAATTTATAAATAAAATCCGGCTCGAGCAGCCAAAGAAGAAGCATCAAGAAACTTCTCTCCTGCCAGTGCATTGCTTCATCAGGAATTACTTTTTTATATTTCTTACCATGGAGGGGAAAACCCCAGGTACAGACAACGGCCCACATGCGATGGCCGACTGTGTGAGGTCCCTGTGCTCTGTGCGGGCCAGGCATACTCACTAAAATACCCCTCCACGTGTTACTTTCGTGTATCTTAGATTAGTTTACGTGCATTTATAACCATGCTTCTTAGTCGGGTCCCGCAAAGCACCCCGGTTCGAATGTGGAATCTATTAAGATGGCATGCGTTCCATGCGAGCGCGGCAACGTTGTTTCTTGGTGGTGACTATGAAACCTGGGCACCACCAAGTGTCAATAATGCGTAATTAGATAATATATCTATGACTCAGGCCAGATAGACCTGTTAGTCAGTATTAAGAGTATAGAGCTAATTATTCATATAACTTATAAGTGCTGCTTACGCATATCTGTATTGTAATACTAAAGCTCAGTCTTTGGTGACCTGTTAGTCAGGGATTAGAAATGCTATGGTTATTTGCTATCGTACTTATAGTGCTAGGTTCCTAGGCTTGTCAGTTGTTGGTATGTAGCATGCAATGCAAACAATATGTTTGGTCGTCCTTTGTTCCGGCGTGGCCGTTCGTCATTGCCTAAGTCCTTGCGCTGCTTCGTCGGAGCATCCTACTCCATATGCAGTCACCCGCTGCCGCTGCGCCTGTAGGACAATGGTTCCCGTAGGGAAGGGGATCCGTTGCCTTCGGCTGCCATGGTGCGGGCGCTGCGGACCCTTAGCACTCGTGGAACGTCTTACGTTACTAGAGGAACCTCGGGCCGAACATTCGAGCCCTTCCCTCTGGGAGTTGTTCGGTTTGGTTGGTCTCGAGAGATTAGTGTTTTTCTGAACCCCACGGGAAATTGGGCTTGGCGGGCGCTGTGCGTGCAGCGACCTGAAAAGAGTCAGAATTAGTAAAAGATTAGTGATGGAGTTATAGGGAGTAACGGCCTAGCTGTCTGTATCAGTCATCTCTGATTAGGTTGTCTAGGAAGTTCTGTACGTCGTCATCGTCGTCATGTTGTGTGAGTCTTCTCTCGAGAAGAGATAGTGTTCGTGCGTGTGTGTTTATTTCTGTTGTGTAGTTTCCAAGGCGTGTTATTAGAGGGTTGTGGTGTTTCTCTAGGCTATTATAAGAGTCATAAGCTAACTTCTTAATGAATTCTTCTTCTGTGTGCATTTTAGCTCGCTGTGTCATAGGTCAGCTGGTGCTGTGTCACGTACTTTCGCTATCAATCGTAATATTTTGTTCGGGAATGTTCGTCATTTTAGTATATATGTTTTGGCGGCATTACCCCACACTGGAGTTGCATAGGTGAATATGGGTCTTATAAGTGTTTTGTATAGGGTGAGTCATAAGTTCGTATTTATTTGCGAATTCATGTTTATGAGGGGCAGAGCTTGCCTAATTGGGCGATGGCGTTAACCCTGATTTGCAGGACATGCTTTTTCCACATCAGTCCCTGGTCCATTTTCAGCCCTAGCCAGGTGACTGTGCGACTACTAAAGAAGTCTGTCCCCGTGACGTCACTGAGCTGCCTACGTGCGCAAACTGCAAGCGGGAGCACACTGCGTGCTATGGAGGCAACACCAGCACCAACACCAGCAAGGCAGATTCCTGCCCTCCTGTGAACCAGTGTAGCCAGCAGCTTCCGGTTAAATTCAGAGAGCACGAGGTGTGCCTACCTTTGCGTAGTTTGCGCGCAGGCCTGCAGATTTGCCGACGGTATCACGGACAAAACAAACACGCCAACACAAGACTACACAAACACCCCCCTCCAACACCCAGTCTCGTCAGGCAGGGACGTCCTGACAGAGAGCAATATTTAGATTCCGAGGCGTCGAGCGTGCGTGGTACTCCCAGGCCAGCTTGGCACCAGAGGGACGACCGTGCAAATAGTAGGCCAGCGCACAGGCTGTAGATCACCTACTCCCACCACAACATCCTCTTCAAATAAGGATTCTCCTCCCACCACGTAGGCCTCAGAGATTCTGGGTTGGTTGCAGCAATTGCTGCAGAACCACGGCTAGCGACTCTGTGAACTGGTGGTGAGATTCTTCGATACCACAGATTCTGCTGCCGAATGGCCATTGCCATGGAGGGGCTTACTTGCTTATTTTAATCTTTGCCTTCGCGATATTCAATTATTTCTACTCACAATGCAATGTGGCAATGAGACGAAGCGTTTAGCTAGTAGTATTTGCAGTATTCCCAACTAAACCTACTTTCGGCCATTCTTTCACTTTACTTTTTCTTGGTCTTCTTTTTCTCCATATTCGAATTTTTGGCATACATATTTAAGCACCAATTAAGAGTATCATGATAACCTTTATGCAGTAATGAAACATAAGAAGCAGTATTCAGAAGAGGAAATATGAAATAATATGGAATAATACTCAAAACTTATTCTAGAGGGCGCTACTTCTCTATTCATAAAGAAAACAAAGCACAATTATTAGTTTTTTTTTTTAGATTTTAGATCACTGTATGGTATAACTACTCTTCGTTTCCCTACCATAGAAATCAATCAAATATAGTTTATATTTAAATAACATAATTACAATTTGTTACTTAGCTTTGCGAATATTTAGAAATATTGTTTCCGACTGTACAATATTACAGGTAGAGCCATCTCTGAGCAGAAGCACGCGTTCCACCATTGCTGGTGATGCAAGCGTTGCGTCCCCGGCGGGCAACTTAATATAACAACAGATTTGCCTTATTCATAACGTTTATAACAAAACTTTAATATATTTAAATCACACTGCTTTCTCAATCCACTCTTCCATAAAGGTTTGTTTTTCCACCTGCTCCAAATGTAAGATGAAAGATAATATATATGTCCTTGTTGCTTCAAGAAAGATAAAGGGACTAAATGTTTAACCAACATTTAAAATTTAACCCACGGAAGAGATTTGCTCCAACAAATTTTTTGGTAATTCATGTTGTTGTATTATTGTTACATATTATATACAAATGTGAGTAAGTAGCCTCCTTCTTTCACATGCATCGTTTAGAACATATGAAATGCAGCATTTGAAAATAGAATTTGGGAATACATAATATTGGTACGGGACCTTTATTTGACACGAGAAAACGTCCAGGGTATGCATTATTATCGAACCATTTTGTAAGCTTAGACAGCGCTATTAGGTTTCTTGTGCTGCATTGCTGACCGCATGCTCTGCACAATTTGCTCCAGGTCTTCAACTGTCTGAATAAGAAACTAAGATGGCGTCAGAAAAAAAACCGGAAACAAAAGCACAGCAAGTGCACAAAGCATGTATAATGTACATAATTAACTTTATAGCAGTTCATTACATGTAATTCTATAGTCTATTTGTTTATATTTTAGTCATTCCTAAGAAACTGAAATAGGAGATACAGCTGAATTGTAATATCCATAAAAACAGGGGATACTGCAACATAAGTGGTCCAGGGTTCCATTCTAGCTTTGTCATTTCAAGGTTTTGAAAACTGCACTGATTTGCAATTTTTCAGGTGTGATGTTTACGTAATTATTTTATATACATTTAGTAGAGAAGGTGTTGCTTTGGAAACCTGCAAACAGCTAGCGAACTGTGCCTTAAACTACACTGCAAGTAGGGTTAGGTTTACTACGGAGAGAAGTTGGCACAGTGATGAGCCTTGATTTATTGTGCAGACGCGAGGAAATGTATTCAGATGCGTGTAAGCCTGACCTACGGGAAGTAGGTGGGTTGGCATCAGTTAGTTGCGCCAGGACGGTTCAATTTCCTTATACCTAACCAGAGAGTTCAGCGCACAGTTATTTAAGCTTCAAATGAAAATAAAAACAACCTTTCTGCTTGAAACGTAGATGGTTTTATGCAACTCTCCAGTATCAACTCATGTATTTATCGATCCTATTCTTATTGACGTTATTTTCTCTCTCTTCGTCTCTCGCACATACATTCCTCAACCATTTTAACCTCCCTTTCGTCCTTTTAAATGCATTTTCAACACTCACACTTGTACTGCTATCTGGAACGAAATATTTGAACCTTTCATAGGTTAGCGATAATTAAAATAATATTAAACAGCGCGGTATTTAAAATTCAGTGTGTCTTGTTCCAAAAATAAATACATTATTTCCTTTGCTACAGTTCTCAAGAACAGATTATATGGACATACTACTACAATTAATATAACCAACAAGTTACCAAATGACTTGACACCAAATGACTTAAATACCTACGCAATAAATAAAATAATCATTTTGTTTGATAATGACAGTTCATATGCAAAATCACATTAGCGTCAGCGGTAGGTATGTCGGAGGTTTCACGAAGGAGTTCTTTAAATGTCAGTAAAACTGATATGATACATTTCACGTTTATTTTATCCTCCGGTGGGACAGACTCCAAACTAAATATATAAAAGAATGAATAAATTTATGGCTTAATGAATTAATGAATAAATGAATGAATAAAAAGTAAATAAATAATAAAACTCTCAAACTACCACATTGGACGATGAATGAAATGATGCTTAAATTAGTGCAGGCTCCACAGAGCCTAGAGCACTGCCATCCTTATTAGCGTTACAAAATATAGAACTCAAATACTCTCTGATGTTTCCGTGTTTAGTTAGGTCACCTGAGATAGATTTATTTCGGAATATACTACGGATATTATCACCTCGTGGGCGTTCACTCCTATAACAAGTCGTGATGAACAGCGGGTAAGGCAGCTATTTGTTGGTCTAGCCCAGAAATTTTGTCTATCAGAGCGCGCAATGTAACAAGAACATACAGTTGTCACTAAGAATCACTTTTTATGGCAAACAATTCGTTACAGGTATTCATTTCAATTACTTTATCGGACATTATATCCAATTTTTTAAATAATGATTCATTGTTTTAATAATTTCATTAAGAATTTGAATATTTTCATTTAAAATATCTGTAAATTTATAACTTCCTCCATTTTGGAGATGCTGTTGTGTATTATTACTGAGTACTTAATAGTAATTACAACACACTTTAATATATTTTATTTGTCTATTGGGCCGGTAGGAAGTCAGAGTTTACCTCAAGTAACACTTTAACTGTTTCCTTGTAGGTTATGTTCGGTATTCTTTCTTAATAATATTACATTGATTACACTTAAATTTGTTAACTTTGTGTTAACTTTGCTTTAGTTCAAAATAGAAGTATAATGTTTAGTGTTAGGTTAAGATATATTTTTCTTTGTGTTATACATTACGAAGTGTTGTTGTACATTGCTTTAATTTTCGGTATTAATATTTGTCTTATCACTAATGTTTTGAATTATTAGTCTTCATTTAATCAGTACTTTATTTGTTTTATTTGATATATTCGTTCATACTTCTTGGTTATTTATTATCCTAGTGTAAAGTCTTATAATATCCAAATATTAACTCAAGTAGGAGATGTAGCTTTTGTGTGACTATTTTAATATAAAATTATATTTATTGTTTAGTTTGTATAATAAACCTTTAATTTCATTACCAGCTGTACTAGCAGGGATAGTACTGAGGTGGTACACTCACATTACTTTCTCTACTCTTGTTCAAATATTTATTTCTCTCCCTACTTCAAGATAAACATCTTATTAAAGTTACAGGGGAACAGAGTAGACATTAATTGATAGTCACATGTATTTAACCGGTTGTTTAAAGGGCGTCTTTGAAATTATATTGTCATTGTAAATTCTTTTCTGATGTTTTTTATTAGCTTGTCTTAGTGATCTAAGATCCAAATTGCTCCTTTCCATTTCATATCAGGACGGGGCTTATTTAAAAATAAGGTTTAATTCAGGGGACATCCAAACCTATAGGTTTTGCCACTGAAGGCTCTGTATTGAATTTTTGAACCTTAACGAAATACCTACCACACCCAGGTACGGCAGAAGAACTTTCCCCTTTAGAAAATGTAATTATTGTGGAATTTTGGAATATAATGAAGAGTAAATCTGAAACGGCTAGCCTTAAAAACAAAATGTATCAGACATAAATTGTATTTTACAACAAGATATACATTCTATGTAAGTAAAAAGTTGTGTATCTCTTACACTTTACAGTTATTTAAAGTGATCCAGAGTGAAAAGGAATTTTGAGGAAATTCCCAACAGATAAACGTATGTATATCACTTGTCATGAATTTTTTTAATAATATAATAATTTAATTAAAATGACATATTCTTAAAAGTATCTATTAATGGGATAGTATTTTATTGGGATGCTTTCTTGAAAGTCTTACTTGTTGTCTTTTTAGAAGCGAAACCTATATAAAACATTGGTATTAACCTACTTTCGTGTATTGGGTTATGATGTGAGGATTTTCTCCATATTTGTGTGTTCCATTTCAAAAGGAATCTCGACATTGAATTTTTGAGTACAACGCAATTCTACAAATAGTATTATTTTAACCCTAAAGTACAGACCAACGAAAAAACCGGTCCAAACTTGCAGTTTAAATATCCCGCCTGTTTCCTGACTGACTACGATCACAGCGACAGGCAGTCTTGTGAAACATAGAGTACACATAGACCGTTGCAGATAGCGCTCATGTTGAAATTGTTATGTGTGCAGCAATGTAACTAAGTTATTAGGCACCTTTTGCAACAAATTAGAACAGTAATGTTTTATTTCTGTGCAAAGTATTTGCGAATGTTAACTGTAACAAAATGAGAGGCACATTACACAAAATATTTCATGTAGGCGGAAAAGAAACATTGTGTTTTTGAACCGAAGTCTACAGAGAGTACTATAAGAAAAACTAATTCAATCTTTATATTGCATATTTTCACTCAATATTCCTTAATGCTTTTGTTGTTGGTCTTTGATAATTCTTCTGTATAACTATAGTACGCTTTAAGTAGACTGAGACAATGTTATATAAATCAAGACTTATGAATTATTCCTTGTCTCTCCAAATGAGAAGTGTGAAGGAGTGTGCAGAGGTGTGAAAGAATGAGAATGGGAAGAAGTGTACAAAATATTCCAACGCCTTCTGGTGCATGCTATCAGCTTATTCGAAGACGAAATAAACTATCAAGCTACTTTATTTATTTTTCTAAAGAAGATATAATACGGAACTGATACGTTTAAAAAAGTGTCTGCCATGTTAATTATAAGTTCTCTAAAGTAGTTTAAACCGTATGCCATTAATTTTCCTTAATTAATTTCACTTACCAATGAGCCTTATTATTAAAACTATTGGTCATGCTCCTTCTGCTCACATGACTTTCTCTGCCGCTTGGGAAACTTGCCTTACAACCTTCTATATGACAAATGTGTAATTATTGAATAATGCAAACGTATTTTTGATTTTGGTTGCAGGAAAGTACATTATTCGTATGGTAGATGCGGACCTCATCTGAGATGCGAGGGCCCTAACATATGATCCAAATGAAATGCCAGTGAAAATTAAGTAAACTGCCGCGATATTGATTTAGTGCATCCGTCTTCCACTACATGCGACAAAATATAGATATTATTGCAGTTCGAGTTTGGTTGGTTCACTAAGTATCCGTGATTTAAAATATGTCATGTTGCTATGTGACGTCTGTGTTATCGTCCTGTACTGTCAGTTCTTACACGTTGTCAAAACAAATTCGGTGTCAGTCGTACCTTAGTTTGGGGTTTACAGAGATTTCAATAGCTGTTCATCGTGTTTTTGCTAATATGTAAGAAGCGCAGTATCGCTAAGTGATTCGCTTTTTACATTTAGATGAGAAAACTTCCGAGGAGGTAAAAGCGAAATTGAATGTCATACCTAAAATACTACACGGCAGCGAAGTATGGGGGAAAACTGAAAAATATAAAAGAAAACTTCAGGCAAATAAACTGAAATTCCTAAGAACCTATGCGGGATATAGAAAAATCGACCACAAACGAAATTAAGATATACGTGAGGAGCTAGAGATATTCGACCTGAATGTCATAGTACAAGAATATAGAAGTAAATGGGTAACCCATGTACAAAAAGTGGAGAAAGAAAAATTTCTACGCTATTTTGTGAAGTATAGACCAGAAAGAAAGGAGAGCATAGATTCAGCAACAAAACGGTGGAACCAATAAACTAAATTATGTAGACGGCTACAGGCAGTAATGCTAAAGCATGAAGGAAGAAGAAGTAAGAGAAGAAGAAGAAGAAGAAGAAGAAGAAGAAGAAGAAGAAGATGATGATGATGATGATGATGATGATGATGATGATGATGATGATGATGATAAACAATAAATAAAATAAAAACTTGTTTAGTACACTTTTATAAATAAATCCGTAGTGCAGATGTATAGCTCCATCAGCAACGGACATCAATGACTAAGGTCGCTAGGGTCAAGAATGCTGATGGAAAGTCTATGACTGCAGTCCCACCGTTACGGCTTTCGCTGCATTCTTTTGTATCCTTTTTCCTTAGTGCTTATAAGTAACAAATGTGGGAGGTACCCTAAACATAGGAAAGAAGGATTTCCATCGCAAAATAACATTCCATGTATCAACAAACCACGTATCGGCAGCATTCATTGAATGCGAGACCACGATCTTTTACAAATATGACTGGAAAATTTAGAACAGTAGCCATTCTTGACGACCAGATAAAAAATAAAATACCTCTACACAATTAGAAGGTAAAGTGATAGAGAAAAGTCCTTAAGGTACATTAATGCAAGCGGTTTCCTAGGAAAGCAGCATCTAACTTTCTGAGGACATGAAACAGAAAATTCCTTCATTGTAGTGTAGTGTTAGCATGTCTGCTTTGCCTCCAAATGGTCCCGAGTTGGAATCTCAGTCAGGTTGAGCAATCTGGATTAGGTTTCTTCCAGGGATTTCCCTTATCCTGAAAGGTGAGTGACTGTCAACTCTAAGCTCTTTCGACCGTATCTCGTTTCAGCATTTACTCTGGCTCGCTTGTGAGCTGTTACGCCGTGGATTACTATTGATGATGATGACGATGATGATGATGATAATGATGATGATGATAAGACACAAAGACACAAACGACCATGACAACGACAACGACTCTACTCCTCCTTCTCCTTCTCCTCCTTCCCCTATTTCTTCTGCTTCTCCTCCTTCTCCTCCTTCCCCTCTTCCACTTCCTTATCCTAATTCTCCTTCTCCTCCTTATTCTCCTTCTCCTCCTTCTCCGCCTTCTTCTCCTTATTCTCCTTCTCCTCTTTCTCCTCTTTCTCATTCTTCCTCACCTTCTTCTCCTCCTCCTTTTCCGCCCTCTTCTTCTCCTTCTTCTTACTATTACTACTATAATAATCACCATCATTATTATTATTTGCAACTGCTTTTCAAAACAATCCAATCCAGGTAGTTGTTTTAGCAATTTTATCAGCTATAAAATAAGGAATAGTGGATACTTCTTTTGTGGAAATTGTGGTTGAAGACTTGGCAAATAAAGCACAATTTTTAATAGTTCAGCGTAATAGGTATAATGGAGAGATCAGAAATAGATTCTTGGGGTTCTGCGCTATCAATAGTGCCTGGCATGCCCAAGCTCTTATAAAACTTAATCTACACTCACCACATTTCCAATGTAATGAGGAACTGACTTTACAGATTTTTACGGTGCAGCAACAATGGTATGAAATTTGAACGGTGTTCAAGGAATAATCACGGCAATGTACTCTAACTTCACGTTTGTCAAATTGTCTGCCATACACTGGTTAATATCTTAAGTCTTTTTAAAGATAGTTGCTAGTGCCTGCAGTGTGCAGTGAAAATTGTACAATTAACTTTCAGTTCCATAAGAAATATTATTTACTTTCTGAGCAGAGTGACTCAGTGCGATTTAGTCTATGGTCCCCATTCGGGAGGCA
This sequence comes from Mantis religiosa, assembly GCA_030765055.1. Lineage (NCBI taxonomy): Eukaryota > Metazoa > Arthropoda > Insecta > Mantodea > Mantidae > Mantis > Mantis religiosa. The sequence continues at coordinate 314,822,055 of CM060948.1, forward strand.
CGGGTCCCCTTCCCTTTGCCATCCTACCTTTACCTTAGGTTTTTTCGGGAGATTTCCCAGTTCACAAGGCGAATGCCGGGTGGGTTAAACACATCGCCTAAATTTCCTGTCCCTCCATTTCTTGCCATTATCGTTCCACGTCGTCTCTCTTCTGGTTGTCGGCGGCTGTCTTGGTGGCACATAGTAGGATGATACGTTCTAAGAAACTTCATCCTTTAGTAGGACGTTTACCGGTCTTCGAACTCAATCTTGCGCTGGGGCTGTATACGAATTACAGAAGGGTTGGATATGCTTTGTGCTGGCGTGCCTGGGAGTTTCTACGTAGTAGAATGTACTAGAATGTGCTCCCTGAACTTTCCTCTCTCCTTGGCACGGCAATCTCTGTCTCCTCTCACCTCATCCTTCCTCCCGGAGAAGCTCCCAATTGTGGGTATAGGTACAAGAGACCGCACGTGGGTCTCCGTGTCAATACCTCTCCTTAAAGTAGTCCAGTCCAGTCAGGAACTACTGAGTTGTCCCATAATAGTATATCATATTCGAAACTACAGTTATAATATCAGTAGTATTCTAATATAAGTGTATCTATAAAACTTTCATTCACCAGTGCTCGAATAGAACAACGGACAGAGCTGATTTTGTGTAAGATATAGTTTATGTGAACTTGCCAATCTGTAGATATCTCTATTTAAAAGAACAGAAATATTAAACAGTCAATTTCTTAAAAAAACACATTATTAATCCCAGGTTCTATCGGAGAGCGTGATGCACAATGACCTGTAAGTGTAACACCGTTTGTTTTGTCTAACTTCAGATATATTTTATTAGCTTTAAACTAAAGCCTATATGGCACAATTCTAAAAATAATTGTAATTAATTACATACATATTTGAATATTTACTGATCTCCAGGACACTAGTTCCGTCAACAGATATAGTTTATAGCTACTGTATGCTTTATACAAAGTGATAGGTCGTTGATAACGATCATAAATAGTAAATGCCCTGACACTGAACCTTGCAGTACTCCATCTACTACTGTTTTACAATTTGATGTTTCCTTCTGATAACTGATATCAGTATTTAATTCCACTTTCTCTTTGTCTCATTTAGATAGGACACAAACCAGGTAGTTAATTTAACCTCTACACCTTGAAAGAATTGTTGTACAGTGAGTCATAAAGTATTTGTTATGGATGATGAGCTGAAATCAGTAATTTCGCGTAGTCCCGGCTATTCCTAGCAACCGACTAATAAAATAATAACACTAAGGCATATGGGACAAGCACGGACTTCCTTATCCTCTCCCTGACTCACTTCACGTTCTGAATATGCTACATAGTGTGAGTAGCTTTGGTGTTCTACTATCTACCTGTGTAAGGAGAGCAAGTATTGCATTCCAACGAAAATTTAGATATCGACATATCGGTCTGTGTGGCACAGTTCTATAGGAACTATTGCTATACGTCTGAAACATTACAGGAATAAATTGTTTTGAACAGTATAAAATGTATTTTGGGAAAGGAATCACATTTGTAATGCGACGTGAAATGGTTCTGTCTCTATATTCCTCTCTCCCCGCGCGCGCGGTGCACAGGGCTGTGTGAGTGTGTGCGTATGTGTGTGTGTGTGAAAACCGGGAAAAATCTTACGTGTTTCACTCACATAATTGTCGCCCTTCACGTGCAACATTTTCTATTGCTAATGTTGTGTACCTACATGCAAGGGCAATGAGGAAGTTCAGTAGGCATTAAGGGAGCATTAAAAGAATTTCAATTTGTTGACTTTATGATTATGTTTTGTGAAAAGCAATGGCATATATGTAGCATTTATTTAAAAAGTGAGAAATATAATATTAAAGAAACCCAGGTAGATTCATAGGCTTTCGGGCTTAGAACGCGGCATATTTCCATTGAAAGCCTAAACGATAGTGTCATAGGTTGTCTATGTAAACTTACTTCTTGTACCATTATCAGTTTCCGCAGTATTCATTAGCACTGATTTGTATTCTCAAATGCCTGGTACAGTTTTGTAACTTAAAATTCTCTAATATGAATAGTAAGTAGGTCAGTCAGTCTTGACATGAAATGGGCGAAATGATGCCAGAATGTGTCCAGGGTCCATTGGGATTATAGATACCTAATACTAATCTTTCATGATAAGAGACACCGCCGAAAAGTACCTTATCCAGGTAGCGGAACCTGACCCGTATTCGAACTAGGGACCACTTGAATTTAAAGTACACACCACCGTTACCATTAGGGAGAGAGGATTAATCCATGCAAACGTAGTTTAGTGAAAGCCGCACATCATTCACGTGTAGATGAATGAGAATCACCAGAACGTTGCTTATACATTTCTAAGATAGAAAATAAAGTTGATAGAAAAACAAGCTGATCATCCAGATGTGGCATCACAGAGATTATTTTACCTGCAGGTGTAAATATTATAGCCGTATACACTACATATATGAAGTAGGTTCTAATAACATTAAACCCATGTGGTAGAAGAAGAGAAAGCAGTAAATACCTTTTGGTAACCTCTCTTTATCATAAACAATAACCGGTTTGTTAGTTGTTATCTCAGGATACACTACAGCTTCAGTACGCAAAATTAAGTAACACGTACGCCAAATTTATGTAAGCGGAAGGTATAAAGTAATTAACTAAACTGTGACAGTAACCATTGAAAAGTAGAACCGGATTCATAGCCTGGATATGAACCACGGACCACTTGGTCTTAACCATGTCAACATACCAGCATGCCATAAACTGACCAACTAAATCAGCAGCATTTTCAAAATACTAGAGATACTTGTTAGATATTATATACTCAAAATATGATAACAATAATAACAGCGTTCAAACAATAGTAACAATGAAATCATACCAAGGGACACCGATAGCTCCACATATATATTCACTTTACAAGGCTTCCTTTTCCATAAACAATTATTAGCTTTTTAGACTTTATCTCACTGTATGGTACATCTACACCTCGGTTCGATGGCATGGAAATCAATTAAATATAGTTTATATCTAAATAATATGATTACACGCGTTGCTTCATTGGTGGTCTTCCCTGGCGGGCAATTTACAATACCAGCAAAATCGCTTTATTACTAACGTATATTTATAAAAAAAAAAAAAAAAACGTTAATATATTTCAGTCACACTACCTTCTCAATCCACTTTTCCACAAAGGCTTATTTTTCCACCTCCTCCAAATGTAAGATAAAAGTTATTACACGTTTCCAAGTTGTTACAAAAAAGATAAAGGGACTAAATGTTTAACCAACATTTGAAACTTAACCCACGAAAGAGATTTTGTACAGCAACCTTAAGGTGATTAATATTATTGCTATTATTGTTGTATATTATATACAAATGTGAGTAAGTAACCTCCTTCTTCCACATGCACCGTTTAGAATTTATGAAGTGCAGCATTTGAACATAGAATTCGGGACTTGCGTAGTATTGGTACGGGATCTTTATTTGACACGAGAAAACGCCCAGTGTATGTATTATTATCAAAACATTTTTTAAGTTTAGACAGCGTTATTACGTTTATTGTGCTACATTGCCGAGCGCATGTTCTGCGAAATTTGCTGCAGATCTTCAGCTGTCAGAATATGAATCTAAGATGGCGCCAGAGAAAGAACCGGAAACAAAAGTACAGCAAGTGCACAAAGCATGTATGATGAACATAATGATTAGCTCGATAGCAGCTCATTACCTGTAATGAGTTGTTTAAACTTTAGACATTCCTAGGAAACTAAAATAGGAGATAAAGCTGAATTGTGATATTAATAAAAACAGGCGATATTGCAACTTACGTGTTCCAGGTTTTCTTTCTGGGTTTTTCGTTACAAGGCTTTGAAAACTGCTCTGATTTTCAATTATTCGGTTGTGATGCCTTAGTAATTATTTTATATACATTTAGTAGAGCAGATTTTCGAATGGAAACCTGCAAAGTTGCAAACGAACTAAGCCTTAAACTACACTGCAATTAGGGTTAGGTTTACTAAGGAGAGGAATTGGCACAGCGATCAGTATTGATTTATTCTAAGGCCACGAGAAAATGTATTCCGATGCCTGGTAGACTGACCTCCGGGAGGGAGGTGGGTTTGCATCAGTTACTGGAGCCCGGATGGTTCAGTTTCCTTATACCTAAACAGCGATTTCAGCGCATAGTTATTTAAGCCTTAAAGGAATATAAAAACAACTTTGCCACATGAAACGTAGGTGGGTTTTTACAACTCTCAAGTATCAACTTTGGTATTTACCGTTTCTTTTCTCGTGACGTCATTTTCTCTCTCTTCCTCTCTCGCACATACATTCCTCAACTATTTTAGTCTTACTTACCTGTTTTATATACATTTCCAATACTCACAATTGTAGGATAGCTCGAACAAAATACTTCTAACTTTCATCAATTATTGATAGTTAATATAACATTAAACTGAGTGGTATTTAAAATTAAGTGTGTCTTGTTCCGAAAATAAATACATTGTTTCCTTTACTACAGTTCTCAGAAACAGATTGTATGGACATACTACAATAATTAATATAGCCACCAAGTCACCAAATGACTTGACACCAACTGCCAACGAAATAAATAAAATAATTATTTTGTTTGATAATGAAAGTTTATATACAAAATCACGTTAGCGTCATCGGCATGTCGGAGGTTTCACGAAGGGGTTCTTTAAATGTCAGTAATACTGATATGACGCATTTCACTTTTACCCTCACCAAGAAACCACCGAACTAGACCGGGGCTGAACTCGCAACCTTGGGATGAAACTGCCAGCATGTAACTCATTCTGGTCAGCGTTTAGTATCATCATCATCATCATCATTAATATTAAAATCATCAGGAAGGAAGTAAGGAAGGAAGGAGGGAGGGAGGGAAGGAAGGAAGGAAGGATGGAAGGAGGGAAGAGAAAGAGAGAAAGAGAGATAGAAAGAGAGAAGAAAATGAGTAGTGTTCAGTGAGCTTGGACTGTGAAGACGAGCACGAAAGAATGGTCGAAACGTTAGTTTTATCTTACTTGACAAAAATGGATAGACAGGATATTAAACTTTGTGTAGTGAGTTCTGCCATGCAGCTTGTCCCTTTAAGATGGCCGCAACAGGATGGTCGAAACTTTAGCTTTTTCCAATATGACAAAATCTGGGTAGCCAAGATATTATACGTTAGGTATTGAGTTCTGTCAAGCAGCTTGCCCCTTTAAGATGGTCGCAACAGGGTGGTCTAAACTTTAGTTGTATCCAATATGACAAAATCTGGGTAGCCAAGATATTGTACGTTATGTTGTGAGTTCTGTCGAGTTGTTTGCTCATTTAAGATGACCGTAACAGAATGCTCTACGCGTTAGTTTTATATAGCATGACCAAAACTGGATAGCCAAAATATTAAACGTTGTGTAGTGAGATCTGTCAAGCAGCTTGCCCCTTTAAGATGGTCGCAACAGGGTGGTCTAAGCTTTAGTTGTATCCAATATGACAAAATCTGGGTAGCCAAGATATTGTACGTTGTGTTGTGAGTTCTGTCGAGTTGTTTTCTCATTTAAGATGACCGTAACAGAATGCTTCAGGCGTTAGTTTTATATAGCATGACAAAAACTGGATAGCCAAAATATTAAACGTTGTGTAGTGAGTTCTGTCAAGTAGCTTGCCTCTTGACGATGAACACGGCAGGATGGTTGAAACGTTAGTTTTACCTAACATGTCAATAACTGGATAGACAAGTTATTAAACGTTGTATAGTATCTCCTGTCAAGCAGCTGGCACCATATAGATGGCCACAACAGGATGGTTCAAACGTTAGTTTCATTTAACATGACAAAAACTGGATAGCCAAGAGAGTAATCGTTGTGTAGTGTCTTCTGTCAAGCAGCTGGCACCTTAAAGATGGCCGCAACAGAATGGTTGAAACATTAGTATTATCTAACATGACAAAAACTGGAGCGCCAAAATATTTAAGGTAGTGCAGTGCTTGGAAGATAACAGAATATCAATTGTTTCATATAATTATGTTCAATTCTTTTCATTCATATTAGTAACAATGCAATTTCATAAGCATTGATAATGTCTATTTACTATCTAACGCTTTAAGATAAAGGTTTATATCAATCATGATATGGTTCTTTACATGACAGTATTTATAAATGTTAGTGGCGTGTTGTGTATTTGTTTCACATTTCCTTGTTAGGAATATGTAATAAGTAGGAAGGATGGCCCTTTCAAAAATACTATACTGCACGATATGCTAATAAACATCCAAATATTAATGCTTTAACTTCAGTCGAGGTGTAAATCATTGGAATTCGTACTTCCCGTCAAGCCAGTAGAGTAACCGAGGGCGGAAAAACTCGCAACTAGAGCATTAGATAGCGCTTCCATATTAATCTCTGTTTAAAAGTATAAAGAACCTATCTTTTTCAATGTTGTCGGGTTTATTTAGGTAAGCTTCTAAACTGTGCCAGAAAAACAGATTTTTTTGAAGGTAGTAAAATTTTGTACTAAACATTAAATGTGGGGAAATATTGGGAATATAAATGTTCATGCTTTGGAATCAAATGATCCGGGAACATATTTAAATGTGGCTGATATCCAGTGTAATTTCACATTTGAATTCTTATCCGTTGGAATTTTAAGGTTTTAGAACTTTTGAATGCTCGTTAGATTTATTGCAATGGTTTTGAAGCACATGTTTTAGACAAAGTTGCAGATACCAAAAGTGTCAAAATCTTAAATGCTGTATACTGTGTTTAAGTCAAGGATCTAGCGATTTGAAGACGTCACGACAGGATTGTTGAAACTATAGTTTTTTCTACATATAAAAATACGTATGATATAATATTGGTACAAATCGAAGCGCCCTTGTTCAGTCTCTAGGAGATTATGACCCTACAAGAGGACCTTTCAGGCTTTTCCGTGCAACGCGCATGACTTGAGGGTACCCGAGGTAACACTGGAGGTAATCCGAGCAGCAGCAAAAGCTGAAGTCCTTTATAATCTTCCAATGAACTCTTTGGCTCCGAGATTATCTCACATTTAAACTCTGGAAACCCCAGGGTGTGGAAAACAGTAGCTTTTCTTCTTGTTCAAAATTTGAGGAGTAAATAAACTCCCTCTTAACCCTGCCTTTGTTCGATTATTCAATGCCATCCCATTCTGCAGACGCCAAACATTTCCAACATCCGGAAAAACCAAAAAAGTGGGTGAGCACGCAGCAAAAACCTTCGGGGAGTGAACAGCCTACTGCTGCTTTGTTCATGTAAGATGCTGCGTCGGTCAGGGAATAAGCACATTATCTTATTTAACACCATTTAGCATTAATATGTACATACCTTCATTGAAGACACCTTTCAATATTAATGTGACTTGCTGCCGACATTTCTTTACAAGGTAGTAAAAATGCACGTTTAGAAACTGCCTCGTCGTTTTCAAGAACCCCGACCTCCATAATTCCCAATTTTGTTGCGGTTGATTCCAGAGTTTTATTAATACACTCCCATATTTTCTCATTTTTATATACCACCCTCATTTCTAAAGCTAAAAGTTTAAGTTAAGGTAACCCTTTAACTGTTTATTTGTGAGTTATTGTCGGGATTGTTTAACTGCTATTACATAGATTACATTTAAATTTGTTAATTTTGTTTTAACTTTGCTTTAGTTCAAAAGAGAATTATAATCTGCTGTATTAGGTCAAGATATATTGTCTTTGTGTTATATATTAGGAAAGGTTACTGTTAATTTTTTTAATCTTCTGTAATAACATTTGTCTTATAAATAATATTTTAATTATTAGTCTTCATTTAAACAGCGTTTTATTTGTATTAGATAGTTGATATTGTTTAGTTATTTATTATCCAAATGTAAAGTCTTATAATGTCCAAATATTAGCTAAAGTAGGAGATGTAGCTATCGTGTGAATATTTGAATATCAAATTATACTTATATTTTGGATTGTATAATAAATTTTTAATTTCATTATCAGCTGTACTATGTGTAGATGTGTAGTGTTTAACGCCCGCTTTTACTACATACGGCACCGCAGGCGGTGACACATTATACCTGAGATGAAGATGTAGCACCGGTGGAATGAGATGGCATAGGAAACCGGAGGTCCCAGAGAAAACCCGCCCCAGCGCCGTGTTCTCCATCACAAATCTCACTTTGCGTACGCCTGGAACGAACCCTGGCTACCTTGGTGAGAGCCAAGCAGTCTAACCACTGAGACACGGCGCAGCCTTCTGCTGTACTAGCAAGGATAGTACTGATGTGGTACAGTCACATGACTCTCTATTCTTGTACAAACATTTATTTCTCTATCTACTTCAAGATAAACATCTTCTTGTAGTTACAAGGGAATACAGTAAACTTTAAGTGATAGTGAGATGTTTTTAATTGGTTGTCTAGGTGACGTCTTTGAAATTGTGGTCCCATTATAAATTCTTTCTTTGCTATTTTAACTTAGCTTGTCTCAGTATTCTAAGATGCAGATTGCCCCCTTCCATTTCATACACGGATTGGGCTTATTTAAAAATACGTTTCAAATCACGGGACATCAAAACGTATAGGTATTGCCACTTAAAGCTCTGTATTCAATTTTTGGAAGTTAACGCAATACTTTGGACACTCAGGTACGTAATAACGACTTTCCATTTTAAAAAGTATAATAATTGTGGAATTCAGGGATATAAATACGAGTAAATCTGAAACGGATGAACTTACAAGATAAAATGTGTCAAATATAAATTGTTTGTTACGACAAGATCTACATTCTATGTTTTGTAAGATTTTGCTTATCTCCTACACCGTACAGTTATATAAAGTAATTCAGAATAAATAGGCGTTTTGACGATATTCCCAGCAGATAAACAAATGTGTTTCATTGGTCATGAAGATGTTTTAAAAATATAATAATATAAATTAAATTATAAGATCCCATTTTCGATAAAATCTAGATATTCTAAAACGTTTCCATTTAAGGGGTAGTTTTTTATTCGCAGACTTTCTTGAAAGTCTTGCTTGTCGTCCTTCAAGAAGCGAAACTTATATAAAACGTTGATATTTAAACTACTTTTGTGTATTGGCTTATGCTGTGAGGATTTTCTCCATATTTGGGTGTTCCATTCTCAAAGGAATCTCGACATTAAATTTTTGGGTCCAATATAATTCTGCAGAAAGTACTAATTTAACGCTAAAGTACAGCCCAACGAAACAACCGGTTCAAACTTGCAGTTTAAATATCCCACGTGTTTCCTGACTGACTGTGATAACAGCGACACGCCGTCTTGTGCAACACAGGGAACACGTAGAACATTGCAGATGGCTCTGAAGTTGAAATTGTTATGTGTATAGGAAAATAACTTAGTTATTAAGCAGCGTTTGCAAATTATTGGAACTGTTATGCTTTGTTTTTCTGCAAAGTAAGTAAAAATGTAAACTGCAACAATTTAGAGGTACATTACATAAAGCATTTCATTTAAGCGGAAAAGAAACATTGTGTTTCCGAACTGAAGTCTACAGAGAGTTGTATAAATAAAGAATTTCAAATTATTTCGTGCATGGACTTATTACTTATTCACCTGCATTTATCATATCTTAAAAGTTTTGTGAACAACTCTAGTGCATTGTAAGTACATTGCTTAGAGTTATATAAACCAACTTATCAATTATTCCAAGTCTTTACACGTGAAATGCCTGTTTTCGGCATTTCACAACTAAGTTCGGTAGAATAGTTTTGGAAATTAACATTCGCAGAATTAGAACCACTATGCGTGTACTTGTATTTAAATTAATAATATCAAAATTCTGTTCATATATAGTACCTTGGGCTAACATAAATTTTGTGGCAAGTATATCAATTTTGTTCGATTTATTTAGTATGTAATACTTTATTACTTGTTTCGCACTCAAAACTATTGAAACTTAAAACTTCTCCCAGCAACGTTGTCTTGAATACTAAATATTGATTGATCTGTTATTTTCCACAATGACCTATTAAAACTAATTGCAAGAGGCAAACCATCAATTCGGTTTAGTATAATTGACAGCAACGCCTCTAGAGAACTTACGTAAAAACAGTTGGGGAGATGAAACTTACTTCACAATAAGAAATCAATCTTTCCAAACCTAATTATTTCTCCTGACATATATTTGCTGTCGACTACCAAATGTTGGTTTCGCTAGATTCAAGTTCGTTACTTAACCACAACCAAAGGTCATGGTGAGGTCAGACTCCCAGCCAACATCTAACCTGAGATAGCAATACCGTCCAATCCTGGGAATATCTCTATTAACAGTTCAGTATTATATTGTACTAAACGCATACCACGTGACTCAGCTGATCCTAGGTATGTAACATACATAATACAATTGGTTGTCGTTGTGGACGAAAAGTTTGGTTCTTACTCCAACAGACCACGGCAAAACAGCCCGGAAACAACCAATTGTATTATGGACTCCGGCCGTGAAAGCTTACGTTCTCTCATGTAACATACAGTTTACAATCTAAGGTAAGAACTTTGACACGTTTTACTTGTAATCTTATTGTATCATTAATCCTTAAAGTCCTGAATGAGAACCAAGTAGCTGTGAAAGTATTTCAGAAAAGGGTTTTTCGTAGATACAACGAGAGGCTAAGCGACAGAGGAATGATGTCGCGAAGAGCGGTAGAGAAGACGTTTGTTATGTCTCAGTGGATTAGCTACCGGAATGTAGTGAACGAAAGAAGATTCAAAACTAATATGTGAAACAGTTTATAATTTTTCGTGCAGTTATTTTCTGTATTTTAATATACCAATTACTATATTGATGTTACAGTCGTTTTATCTATTACTGAAAACGTTTGTGTAAGTTTTGAATGTTGTCAAATTTCTCCCCGTTCCTGAGTGAATAAGTACCTCACCTTACACAGTGGGTTGTTCTCCGGGATATCTCTCTGATTTATGATTTCAGTTTTGAGTATTTAGATAGTTAAATAATTAAATAAGTAATATTAAAGCTCTCAAACCGTCATATTGGACGATCAATAAAATAATGCTCAAATGAGTCCATGCTCCATAAAGCTTAAAGCGCTGTATTCCTTATTACCGCTATAAAAATATAGCACTCAAAAACTTTTAATTGTTTCCTTATTTATTTAGGTCACCTTCCCAATTTTTCCCAAAATCAAACAAAGAATTTGGGAGTCTACATGTGAATATGGACTAAAAACACGTATTATATTGTGACTTTGTGGGTTCGTGAAATGAAAAGTCCAATTACACAAACTCAACAATGTTCTTTATTTCTACCGACTTACAGTTTAACACTTGCCAATTACAAAGAATTACGTGCTGCACACAATTACAATTCACCAGTTCGTCCGTTACAATTTCACTTGCACTAGTAATTACGGACAATACTCCGATGCACGTACACAGTCTTCTCGTTCCTTAACACGGCGCTCGTTCGCTAGCACGTCAAATACTGACTGCCTGCCCCTGGCACGACGTGTTGCTTATATAGGGTCTGCTTGCCGATCTAGAAGGTTCTCGATTAAATTGAATGTCCCGAGTTTCCAGAACCTAGGAGAAGGGTAAAGAGACGGCTCAGGGGCCCGACTTCCCTCCCATAACCATCCCTTCAGTTAGTGACAGGAGACAAATGAGTGGGCGTGGCGTGGCCTCCGGTCCCTTCTCAGCTGTTGTTTGTGGTGCTTCCCGATAATTGGGTGACACTGCTCCCTCCTCAAAGCTGGTCGTCCCGAACAGCACCATCGTAGCGGGCTAGACGATCCAGGTGTACCACCAACATCTTCCCTCGGGGAACCTTCTGGATGCGGTAGACCACGTCGTTAATCCTCTTCACCACCCGGTACGGTCCTTGCCATGGCTGCTGGAGCTTCGGGCAGCGTCCCTTGGTCCGGGTAGGACGGTACAACCAGACTAGGTCACCTTGCTGGAACCCTTGGCTGTTGGCTTGCCTGTCATACCTGGTCTTCATGCGGTCGCTCGCCTTCTGGATGTTCTGGCGAGCCATCTCGTGCATGTCGTGGAGATGGTCCACCAAGTTCTCCACATACTCGTTCGCTGGGTGTTTCGCTTCCGGAGGGCTTCCAAAAGCCAGGTCACAAGGGAGGCGTAACTCTCGGCCGAACGTTAAGCTGGCTGGCGTCATCCCAGTTGTGTCGTGTGTAGACGAGCGATAGGCCAGCAAGAACAGTGGCACCTTGACGTCCCAGTCTCGCTGATGGCTGGCCACGACCTTCCTCAGGTGTCCCTCTAAGGTCTTGATGTACCTTTCGACCATGCCATCCGATTGGGGATGTAGAGGCGTAGTGCGAGTCTTGTTCACCCCAAGCCTTTGTAGTGCCTCCTTCATTAGTTTGGACTCAAAGTTGGTACCCTGGTCACTGTGTAGCTCTAACGGCACCCCAAATCGGCAGAATACTTGCTCCACGAGGCAGTCTGTGACGCTCTTTGCCTCTTGGTTTGGGATGGCATACACCTCCGGCACTTGGTGAAGTAGTCCACGACCACCATTAGGTACTTGTTGCCTCGGTCGGAAACTGGGAACGGTCCAGCAATGTCAACGGCGATCCGTTCGAATGGCGCTCCGACGTTGTACTGCTGCATGCGACCCCGGCTCCTAGTCTGAGGGCCACGACTCGCCGCGCACACGTGACACTGACGGCACCATCTCTCAGCATCTGCTCGGAGTCTCAGCCAGTAGTAGCGCTGCCGTAGATTGTCAATTGTTCGGTTCGCTCCCAGGTATCCTCCCGAAGTACCGGCGTGCACTTCCTCCAGGACTTCCGGGACCTTACTCCGGGGAAGTACCAACTGCTCTCTCTGCGTCTTCCCATCGGGTGATTCCCATACCCGGAACAGCACGGCCTCTCTGGTCTTCAACGAGTGCCATTGGGCCCAGTACGATTTGTAGGTGGCGCTCCTCGGTGCGATGTCCTCCCAGGTTGGTCTCATCCCTGCCTCCACTTCCCTCAAGAGTGGCCCCAAGTCTGCGTCCGCCAGCTGCTCCCTCCTCAGGCCTGCGCTATCCCAGCCTTCAGCAGGCACTGCCACAACTACTCGGACTGCTGCGGCACGCTCCTTCTCTTCCACCCTTGTGCACTGCCCGCACTCTTCTGGACAGGGTCTTCGGGACATGGCGTCTGCGTTACCGTGGCTCTTCTCTCTACGATGTTCCGAGGTGAAGTCGTACTCCTGCAGCCTCTGGACCCAACGTGCTGTCTGGCCTTCCAGGTTCTTAAAGCTCAATAAACAGGTTAGGGCGGAATGGTCAGTCCTCAGGTGGAATGGCTGACCGTACAGGTACTTGTGTAAGTGCTCCAATGTCTTTACTACCGCCAGTAACTCTCGTCGGGTGACGCAGTAGTTCTTCTCTGCCTTGGATAGCGTCTTGCTGTAATAGGCTATCACCCGCTCATGGCCATCCTGGATCTGCGATAGGACACCTCCAATGCAATGGTCGCTGGCGTCGGTGTCCACAATGAAGGCGCCACCCGGTTGTGGGAAACCCAAAATTGGAGCACTGCACAGGGTCTCCTTTAGGTGCTGGAAAGCATTTTCTGCGTCCTCCGTCCACACATAAGGCCGGTGTTCCTCTGTCAGGCGGGTGAGGGGTTTTGCGATGTTGGAGAACCCCTTTATGAAGCGCCTGTAATAACTGCACAGCCCCAGGAAACTGCGCAATTCTTCCTTATCCTTTGGGCGAGGCCAATCTCTCACAGCCTTTGTCTTCTCCGGGTCTGTGGCTACTCCGGTTGCTGAGACTATGTGGCCCAAGTAGTTAACTTCCTTGCGGAAGAGCTGGCACTTCTTCGCGTTCGGCTTCAAGTTGGTCGCCTGCAGTCTCTGTAGCACCTTACTCAGATTCTCGAGGTGATCTTCAAAAGTCTTCCCGACGATGTTGATGTCGTCCAGGTATAGCAGGCAGGCATCGTAAGTCAGCCCTCTCATCACTGACTCCATGAGGCGTTGGAAGGTAACTGGTGCGTTGCAGAGGCCAAAGGGCATAACCGTGAACTGCCAAAGACCTTGGCCCGTCGAGAATGCGGTCTTCTCCTTGTCTCTCGGGACTAGAGCTACCTGCCAGTAGCCCGACTTCAGGTCCAGGGTCGAGAACCACTGTGCACCAGCTAGCGTGTCCAGGGTGTCGTCAATCCGGGGTAAGGGAAAACAGTCCTTCCGGGTGACGGCGTTCAACTTTCTGTAGTCTACGCAGAAGCGCAGCTCACCGTTCTTCTTTGTCACCAAGACTACAGGGGAATACCAAGGGCTGTCAGACTCTTCAATCACTCCCCTGGATCTCATGTCCTCCAGCATGTCTCGTACCGCCCCTTGCTTCGCCAGCGGAACGCGTCTATGTGGTTGCCGAATAGGCCGGGCGTCCCCGGTGTCGATGCGGTGAAGCACTTTGTCCGTGCGGCCGTAGTCACTATCACCTTGGCTGAAGACGCGCTGATACCGCCTTAGCAGTTGTCGAACCTTCTCCAGCTGTTCTGTGGTCAGGTGGTCGGCCGCCCTCTCCACCAAGCTTTCTAGCCGGGGCCCCAGGTGCTGCTTCAGCGCCGGCACCTGGGTCTCGTCGATAGCTGTTACGCTCAGCACGGGCTCGCACATTCCCAACTCCGTCCCGGCCTGGACGTCGTGATCGGCGTCCGTAGGATTTAGCAATCTCACGGGCACCTCCTCTCGGCACGGCAGCAATGCCCTGGCTACACACAGTCCGTTTACAGGCGTCTTTTGGTCCAGCATCATGTTCCTGGTTCTCTGGCCCTCCAGTCGCGCCGTCACCACCACCTCGCTCCTCGCGGGGACAACCACGTCTTCGTCCAAGACGACCCTGCACATTCCGAGGCGCTCTTCGGGTTGACGGAGTATAACCTCTTCTCCGTTAAGCCGCAGGACCTTCTTGCCGACGTCGACCGTCGCCTCATGGCTCCTGAGGGCATCCAGTCCCAGGATCACCTCCTCAGCCACCTTCGCGACGAACACCCACAGACGCACGGCACTCCGTCCCAGGTTCAGCTCCAGCAGGGCCTCCTTCTACACAGGAAAGGTGTCGCCCGATGCCGTGACAAGCTGGTATGGCCGACTTGGCTTCCTTGCCGGCAAACCCTTCCCCACGTCAGGTCTGATGATGGTCACGGCCGCCCCGGTGTCCACCAGCACGCGGCACGGCTTCCCTCTTACCCAACCGTCCGCGATGAGGCTGTCATCCATACGCCGGCTGACGGCGCGCAGTTTCACTCGAGGGGATGGTGGTGATGGCGCCGACGTGCCCCTCTCCACGACGGCCCTTACTCGTTTTCCGGCAGTTCTTCCTGGTGTGGGCAGTCTCTCTGCAGGTGTCCGGGCTGTCCACAGCCCCATCACAGGCCACTAGGTCTTCGCCGGCGTCCCTCAGCTGGTCTTCTGTCTCCGGCGTAGCGGACACTCCTCGTTCTCGACGTCGGGATGGATGTTATTTTGGCCGCCTCCATCCTTAATGCCGCTGTCAGCGCCTCGTGGATGGTTTTATATTCCCCGAGCATTAGGCGCTGACGAATCTCCGTGTCCCGTACTCCGTCGACAAAATTGTAGGCGGCTTCCCGGGATACGAACTCCAGTGGCAGGTCAACCAAGGCCTTGCTAGCCAGCTGCTCGATCGCAATGGCGAACTCCTGCAGCGTCTCCCCCGGCTGCTGTGACCTTGCCTTTAGCTGGCTGCGGTATGCTGCGGCTAAGCGGTGGTTCCCGAAGCGATTCTCCAGGGCTTCCCAGATGTCCTTGGGCGCCGCCGTCGTCTGCACCGCGTTTAGGACTTCCGCGGCTCTTCCCTGGAGGCTGGCTATTAACTGTGTGGCCTCCTCCTCCAGTGACCATCCGTTGTGCCTGGCCACTGTGTCAAACTGGCGGCGGAAGACCTCAAACGTTGACGCGCCGTCATACTTGGGAGGTTTGACGCGCGCAGATGTTGTGTCGCGTCCCGGCGCGTCGGCCTTTAAATCCTTCAGCTTCCTGCCGACGACGTCCTCCACCATGGTGTTCAGGGACTTCACGCTGCTGTCGGCTTTTCCTTCCAGCTCATTAACGCGGCTCGCCAGGTCTTCAACGCGCTCGCCTAACTCTGTGACGTCCTCTTTTACGCCGGCCAACTGTTCTTCAAACTTTGCGGCGAGAGCCTCGTTCGCCGCCTTCATTTCCGTGGCCAGACTGCCGTTCGCTGCTCTCATTTCTGTGGTTAACTCGGCCTTCATTTCTTCCATCTTCTCGGTGATGTTGTCGTTGGCCGTCTTCATTTGTTTCAGTTCCGCGGTGATGTTGTCGTTGCCCGTCTTCATTTCTTTCAGTTCCGCTAAAATCTTTTCTAATGCTGCCTCCATTGTGTTATGTCGCACTTCTGACACCAATTGTGACTTTGTGGGTTCGTGAAATGAAATGTCCAATTACACAAACTCAACAATGTTCTTTATTTCTACCGACTTACAGTTTAACACTTGCCAATTACACAGAATTACGTGCTGCACACAATTACAATTCACCAGTTCGTCCGTTACAATTTCACTTGCACTAGTAATTACGGACAATACTCCGATGCACGTACAGAGTCTTCTCGTTCCTTAACACGGCGCTCGTTCGCTAGCACGTCAAATACTGACTGCCTGCCCCTGGCACGACGTGTTGCTTATATAGGGTCTGCTTGCCGATCTAGAAGGTTCTCGATTAAATTGAATGTCCCGAGTTTCCAGAACCTAGGAGAAGGGTAAAGAGACGGCTCAGGGGCCCGACATCCCTCCCCTAACCATCCCTTCAGTTAGTGACAGGAGACAAATGAGTGGGCGTGGCGTGGCCTCCGGTCCCTTCTCAGCTGTTGTTTGTGGTGCTTCCCGATAATTGGGTGACAATATATAGGGAGATAAATTTCAAGTTAGGTAGTGTTACTGGCAGCACTGACTTCTTTAATCCTTAGAGAGGACCATCCATAATGAAGAGTTACAGATGATGCTGCTTGAGTATCTAGTGAACACTTGTT
Source organism: Mantis religiosa (assembly GCA_030765055.1). Classification (NCBI taxonomy): domain Eukaryota; kingdom Metazoa; phylum Arthropoda; class Insecta; order Mantodea; family Mantidae; genus Mantis; species Mantis religiosa. The sequence continues at coordinate 314,839,087 of CM060948.1, forward strand.
CTTGTGTCTCTAGGAGCGTTTGGGGTTAGGTAGTTAGTCCACCGCAAAATAGACAGCGCTACGTTAGAGTTACGACACTGCGGGAAGGAGTGTGCAAACGAGGCACTTGATTCTTCCATAAGAAAAGCATGGTCCACAAGAGCCCATTGTGACTTCATGATGTGAAAACCGATATAGTGCCACCTGCTGGGCAAATGTAGAAGCAAAGTTCCCACTAATGGAAACAAAACCTTTAAAGGTCCCTAAGTACACTCATTTATGCCACTGTAAATGGTTCATTATTAAACTGTTGTATCATGAAGTACTACAGGAGGAAGGATATACAAGAACAGCTTTTACTGAGGCTATCCATTACAAAGTCATCACAGGGCAACCAGATTTAGATAGGTTTTATGATTTGCTAATGCATACTGAAGTCTCACATTATCCTTGTATGTACGTACACAACATTAGCAATAGTCTGTCTATTACATGAAGAAAAAGTGATAAACCTTTTTAAAAATATTTTGCACACCATTAGTAGAAGTTATGTGTGTAAACTTCTTAAGTTGTGTTTTGCTCGGTTTTATTATGTTTTTCAGGCGCGCGCGCGTGCCCCCACGTCTCACACCCATCCACACACAGACAAGTATTTTATAGTTCACAAATATAAGCGGATATTTTCAGAAAATAATTTTTTTATTATTTAGGTTGCTTCAAAATATATATTTCTGGTTTAAGGTTTTGGATGTCTTGTAATTATTCCGTTATTTAATATAAGCATATACGACAGAAAGTAAATAATCATTCTTCCATCCACGGTACTCTGTTCATAACGCTTGTTTGTCTACATCTATTTCCATTCATTAATACGTATATACCCGACGATGCAGGAGAAACTTTTATTCGACGTCTTTTATTCCCTGACTCAATGATTTGCGTTTAGTTCATTTTCTAATAGCCAAAAAGTACTTTGTTGAACAGCTCATACAAATGTACAACGTTCTAGCACATATTCTTGGATATTGAACACAAGAACCACACGATTTGTAGGCAATATAATTATTGTGATAATTATTTAAATATATTTCCCTACCGATTAGTTTGTATAAATCGCTGTAGGTCATAACACACGCTATATCTATGACGTATTAACTGTAATATATCATATTGTCATATTTCAAGAGCGACTATGACCCAAGTATACAGGGAGATCGGCACCCGGTAATACGGAGACAAACATTCCAGTAGAAATAACGCAAGTTCTAAAAGTCTCCCATTTTTCTCCCACTAGAGCATTCTTGAAATCTCATCAAGATCAGACAGATAATATGATAATAAAGATAAAAAAGCTCTTGTGTTTCATTCACAGTCAGTGTCTTTGCTACGCCGAATGTATTTTATTACGTCGTGCGTCATTAAAAATGTGAAGAAAAATCTACATATTAAATCCTTTAAAAGCTGGTCGCTCTGTGATACTTTGACATTCTGTTCTTTTTACATGACACCAGAGCATAATACACACACCACCAACACTCACACTTGGACATAAAAAGACACACGCGGATACCTAGAAATTTACACGGGCCATTTTCTTAAACAAAGACATTTTTATTCCCTGGACGTCAAAACACACTAATATTACTAAGTCCAAGTTTTGGGTAGAAATCCATACCTCCTCTACCTATTATAGATACTGAATCTTAAGAAAAACAGTTACTTGAAACGTCTTTTGAGAACCACGGTTGTAGAGAACAGATCTATTGACTCGTATTTAAACAGATACAATAGAAGAATTAACAACGACATATCCTGGACGGCTGATAGAAAGACGACGCTCGAACAGCAAAAGAGGTGAAAGACCATTTCGTCATGCTACATATGGCTTCCCAACTTTGGAAACACCTCTACAACGAAGAAATCCTGTTCCAAGGTATTCTTTTTCTGTTGCGTTTTTACTCCTTTGGGTAAATGGCAGCATGTCTTCGGCACGCTTTAGAGGTGTCGAGTTCGAAATACAGCCATGGTTATTTATATCACAGCCCGCTCACATCACCTAATACCTCCCCTGATTACTGTATATATTATAGAAGGTAAAAATATAAGATAAATTTAGAAGTTAAAAAAATTACCAGGCTTTCAAAATAAAAAACAGCGCTAAGGAATAATGTGGAAATTGATAATGGTACAAGAAATTTACATAGTGAGACATTTCAAAACATACATATTTCGAAGAAACCTTTATATATCTGAATGGATATATCTATTATAGAAATTGACAAAAGGGAAGAACTCACTCTCTCTCTCTCTCTCTCTCTCTCTCTCTCTCTCTCTCTCTCTCTCTCTCTCTCTCTCTCTCTCTCTCTCTCTCTCTCTCTCTCTCTCTCTCTCTCTCTCTCTCTCTCTCTCTCTCTCTCTGACTACTGTTACACTAAATCTCTCATATACTTCGTGCCTCATCCTGTTATAATATATATTTTATCTTATTACGGAATATAAGTGGTTTAGTTTTAACTATGTTAGAACTTTGTCAGATTTCCCAGCTTGATCATGTATGAAAACACTTCTGGAATACTTCAAAACATTTTCGTTAGGCATTTTCTACAGGATATGTTACCATTCTCACATACGAAGCGTGTAACCCTATCAAATTCCAGGCTCATAAAAGAAATCTAATAAAATCATTCTTAAATCTTAATTATTTTCCAAATATAGCATTCGCTCCCAAAAGTGCTTCTGTCTCTGTAAACCATGGGATTTGTTTCATTCAGATAACTTTGTGTAACAATTAGTTTACTTATATAGAGGAATGTAAACATAGCCCCAAATACATTCTTGCTTTAAGCCTAAGGAACATTTATTAATAACTCACTTCTAGTTAAATAGATCCTCAGGGCACTAAAGAGAGATTGACTAAATATGAAAATAACAAGGAGTTCAATTACACTGCCCAAAGTAACATTTTTCATACCTGCACACTAATAATAGGTAATTCTTAAGGAAAAAGTGTGCTGACTTTGTACCTCTCCCCAGAAATCTCCTATCGGGTCAGGCTAAAACATGTGAAGACACTAGGCTCTCACCCACGAGGTTTTATATCCTATATTATGTTACATATATTTTTGATACATAATGGTATATGGTACAGCATATACTATACATTATGGTGAATTAAGGTTAACTAAAATGTTCGTTTTTCAAGCGTGTAATAATATTAGGAACATATATTTAATGAGACGTACTTCAAACTCTGCTTAAATGGGCTTGGTAGCATGTGATTGCCTCTTGTACTACTGTCTGCTTTCCCTCACAAGAAACCGACAATACTCACAGATCATTACCGGGTACTTACGACCTTGGTACCTCGTCTCCACGACGGAAGTGCCCTGATAACACCATCGCCCTTGGTCATAAAGAACATCACCAAGGTTTTCTGGGGATAAATTCTAAATCAGAATGGAGGAAATGAATTTTCAAGGACATTCGATATCCTATATCTTTGTGATATTTGAACAAATTTCCGACCTAAATTTTATAGTTTCTTTCTTTGTGTTTTCAACAAAAGCACGCGCAGTCCATCTAAATGATTGCCTAGCTGCTAATTCCACCGTTTATAACGTTCTTACAAAGACTTCGTGATCACGATTCTTGGAATTTGAGCTCCAAAAAATATTTCTTCTATCAACTTTCCGTAAGCTAACTGCGGTAACTTGCCTAAAAATATGCGAATCCACAACAATCTTAGTTGAGTGCCTTAAAAAAATTCCTCACCAGCCCAAGTTTTGTTCCGAAGGGAGGGAGAAAAACCTTATCAGGCTGAACCAACGTTTCTTATGCTTCATTGCCCCATGGGATATATTCCTAACGCTTGCGTCTTTGTTGTGGCATATAAGGTTCCTGCATATCACTGCTGTCCACTCTCTCTCTCTCTCTCTCTCTCTCTCTCTCTCTCTCTCTCTCTCTCTCTCTCTCTCTCTCTCTCTCTCTCTCTCTCTCTCTCTCTCTCTCTCTCTCTCTCTCTCTCTCTCTCTCTCTCTCTCTCACACACACACACACACACACACACACACACACACAACAAATATAAATATATTTTTAAACCTCCGTTGTAATTAAAGCAGCAAACGATTTATATTTGGGTCAACAAACATTTGCCAATAATGAGCCTCCTCATATTTTAAAACACGTTATGTTTTGGCCGTACTTTCGTAACTTATAGATCTACAGAATGGAAAAGTGAAACAGCTGATGCTTCGTTAACATTATGAAGTAAAACAGCTTTCGATCTGAACCTTAATAAATCTATAAATAGCCTTCCTTTATATGGATTATGGTAATTTCCTTGCTCACTTAATAAAACATTGATATCCCTAGAGAAACATATATTTTCCTCCATTAAAACATATTTTCCTAAGTTCTAAAGTGTCTACTTCGCAAATCTGTAATTTTTGCCACAGATGCAATGATTTACATTTTTGAAGCCTGCTTCCCAGAATATCAAGCGTTATTTTGAAAAATTTAAATGGAATGCCAAATCATTCAAGTTTACTTGCTTTATGAAATGATACCCACTTTTAGAATTTTGTGGCTGCAAGTTACGAAGTTTTGATGTAGAGACATGGTTAAACTGTACAACATGTTTTCATCTTTACATTGAGCAAATACGTGCATAAGTAATGGTGTATGGCAAGGGTTGGCATGCTATGACACGCGACTTACCGGCTGGTACGCGAACTAGTTTTGTATTATATATATATATATATATATATATATATGTATAATATGTAAAAATTGGAAATGATGTGCCATTTTAAGGAGCATGATTGGAATCTATGTGTGCAGATGGACTGACATAACGTATTGTCTACGCGGAGGTAAATTTGATGTTCAGTAGTGTTATTGGTAGCATTGCTTTCCCTAGTCTTTAATCAGGACCATCGATAATGGCCTGTTAGCGATGATGTCGCCCGAGTTTCTAGTAAACACTTGTGCCGCTAGGAACGTTGCAGTAAGTTAGTTAGTCCACCGCGTAACAGATAGCGCGCTGGTAGAAATATGTCGCTAAGGGAAGGAGGGTGCAAAATATTCTAAGGCCCTCTGGTACATGATATCAGATTATTTGGAAACGAAATAAACTGTCACGCTACTTTATTTATTTGCATAAGAAGACATAATACGGAACTGTTACGCCTAAAAAGAATAAATTGTATGCCACGGGTTGGAGCAGGAGTCCGCCATGATGATTATATATACTCTAAAGAAGTTTCAAAATTGTATGCTCTGATTGACAATTATTTGGTTTATCCATTAATCTGCGACTATCTTTTTTGAAATCAACGTAAACAGTTGCAACATTCACCTACCAATGAGCCTAATTATGAAAACTATTGGTATATGCTACATGTGCTCCCATTATTTTCTCTGCCGCTTGGGAAACTTGCCTTACAACCCTCTATATGACAAAAGTGTAATTATTGGAGAATACAAACGTAATATAGTTTTTCATGCAGCAAAGTACGTTATTCGTATGGCAGATGCGGACCTCATCTGAGATGAGATGGCCCTGACTTATGACCCAAATGAAGTGCCAGTGAAAACTGCCGTAATATTGCACTAGTGCACCCGTATTCCACTACATGAGACAAAATATAAATTCTATGGAAGTGCAAGGTTGGTTGGTTCAGTGAGTTTCCGTGATTCAAATATCGGATGTTCAACAAAAACTGAAAAGCCAAGATATTAGACATTGGGTTGTGTCCTGACAGCTTGCCCTTTTAAGATGGCCGCAATGGGTTGGAGGAAGCGTTTGTTTTATCCAACATATCAAAAACTGGATAACAAGATAATAAAAGGTGTGCAGTGAGTTCTGTCAAGCAGCTTGGCCTTCGAAGATAGACACAACAGGATTGTCGAAACTTTAGTTTTACCTAATATGACGGGCACTGGATAGCCAAGGTATTAAACGATGTATAGTGTGTCCTGTCAAGCAGCGTGGCGTTTGATGATGACCACGACAGTGTGGTCGAAACGATAGATTTAGCTCACATAAAAAAACTGAATAGCCAAAATATTAAACGTTGTGTAGTGTGTTCTGTCAAGAAGCTAGCCCGATGAAGATAGCAGCAACAGGATGGTAGAAACGTTAGATTTACCTAACATGACCAAAACTGGATGTACAGGTTAATAAATGCTGTGTAATGTGTTCTGTCAATTAGCTTGCCCTTGAAGATGGCCGCAACAGGCTGGAGGAAACGTTAGGCTTATGTAACATGACAAAAACTGGATAGCCTCTATATTAAAGGTTGTGCAGTTTTTTCTGTCAAGTAGCTTGTCCTTTGAAGACGACCAAGACAGGATGGTCGAAACGTTAGTGTTATCTAACATAACAATAACGGAATAGCGAAGATATGAAACGTTGAACAGTGAGTTCTGTAAAGCAGCTTGCCCCATGAAGATGGCCGCAACAGAATGGTCGAAACGTCAGATTTACCTAACATGACTAAAATGGTTAGCCAAAATGTAAAATTTAGTGTAGTGAGTACTGTGAAGCAGCTTGCCCCTTGAAGATGGCCGCAACAGTATGTTCAAAACGTTAGATTTACCTAACATGACAAAAACTGTATAGCCAAGATATTAAATGTTGTGTACTGAGTACTCTCAAGCAGCTCGCCCCTTGAAAACGAACTTGTCAGGACGGTCGAAGCGTTAGTTTTAACTAGCATGACGAAAACTGGGTGCCCAAAATATTAAACGTTGTGTAATGTGTCCTGTCAATTAGCTTGCCCATTGAAGATGGAGGCAACAGGATGGAGGAAACGTTAGGTTTATGTAACATGACCAAAACTGGATAGCCAAGATATTAAACGTTGTGTTGTGAGATCTGTCAAGCTGTTTGCCGATAGTGTCCCACGCGTGTCATAGGTTGCCTATGTAAACTTAGTGCTTGTACCATTATCAGCTTCCGCAATATTCTTTAGTACAGGTTTGTATTTTCGAATGCCTGGTATTTTTTGTAACTTTAAATTTATCTTATATTTTACATTCTCTACTATGAATATTAAGTAGGTCAATCTCGTGTTGGTCGGAATACATTTGAGGGGGTGAAGATATTGTCTTTGTAATAGTGCAACCGCTGCATCACATCACTTTGGAACAACTCAAGGAAATATGGATACACAATTGTAGGTTTGCTGGTCGTTTAAGGTTATTCGTATGACAATCCATGCCTTGTATTTTAGATAGAAGTTGGCATATCGAGATAGTTATTCTTCTTTTGTTTTGGAAATTTTACGTCCTCGAACGTTAAGTCATATCGGAAGTTTAATCAAATGGTTGCAATGATGCTGAAATGTGTCCAGGGTCCATGAATATTATAGTTACCGTACATTAATATTTCAGGATAAGGGAAATCCGGAAAGAAAACTTTACCCAGATAGCGGATCCTGACCAACATTCGAAATACGGACCTCTAGAATATAAAGTAAACAGAACCACTACTATTAGGAAGAAAAGTCAAATTGCATACAAACGTAGTTAAGTGAAAGCCGCTAATCATTCACATGTAGATGAATGTGAATCACAAGGATGTTGCTTACACATTGCTAAGATAGAAAATGAAAACTGAAAACAAATTGATCATCCAGGGGTGGCATCACACAGATTAGTTCCCCTGCAGGTGTAAATATTATAGCTGTATACACTACATTTATGGAGTAGGCTGTAGTAACATTAAACCCATGTGGTTAAAGAAGAGAAAGCAGTAAAACATTTTCGTAACACTTCTTAGTCATAAACAACAACCGGTTTGTTAGGTATTATCTCAGTTCTGGACACAAAATCTAGTAGCATTAAAGCAAAATATATTTAAGCGAGAGGTATAAAGAATTAACTATGCTGTGACAGTAACCGTGGAAAGGTAGAGCCGGAGCCAGAGCTTGGATATGAACCACGGATCACTTAGTCTTAACCATGTAAACAGGCCAGCATTACAACTAAATGACCAGCATATTCTATATACTGGAGATACTTGTTAGAAATTATATACCCAAAATATCATATGGACAGAAGTCATCTTCCATAACGCGCAAATCATAGCAAGGGAAGCAAACTGCTCTACACATATATTCAATTTAGAAGGCTTCTTTTCGCATAAACAATTATTAGGTGTTTAGATTTTATCTCAATGTATGGTATACCTACTCTTCTTTTCAATGCCATAGGCATCAATTAAATATTGTTTACATTAGTAGAACATTATTAGAAGGAAATCATAGCAAGGGAAGCAAAAAGCTCTACACATATATTCAATTTAGCAGGCTTCCATTCCCATAAACAATTATTAGTTTTTTAGATTTTATTTCACTTAATGGTATAACTTACTCCTCGTCCCCAAGACAGAGGAATCAATTAAATATACTTTATATTTAAACAACATAATTCCAAGTTGTTACTTATCTTTGCGAATATTTAGAAATTTTATTTTCTACTATGCAAATTTACAGGTAGATCCATCTCTGGGCAGAGGAACGCGTTGCTCCATTACTGGTGCTCCCTGGCGGGCATTTAAAATAACAAAATCGTCTTATTCATAACGTATATTTATAGCAAAACGTTAATATATTTAACTCACACTACTTCCTCAATCAAATCTTCCACAAGGGCTTATTTTTACACCTGTTAAAAATGTAAGATAAAAGTTATTACACATTTCCTTGTTGTTACAAGAAAGATAAAAGGACTAAATGTTTAACCAACATTTGAAACTTAACCCACGAAAGAGATTTACTTCAACAATATTTTTAGTGATTAATGTTGTTGCTAATATTATTGCATATTATATACAAATGTGAGTAAGTAACATCCTTCTTTCATACACACCGTTTACAGTTTATGAAGTGCAGCATTTGAACATAGAATTCGGGACTTGCGTTATATTGGTACAGGATCTTTATTTGACAGGAGAAAACGTCCAGGGTATGTATTATTATGGGACCATTTTGTAAGTTTACATAGCGCTATTTGGTTTATTGTGGTACATTGCCGACCGCATGCTCTGCGCAATTTGGTCCAGGTCTTCAACTGTCTGAATAAGAAACATAAGATGGCGTCAGAAAAAGAACCGGAAACAAAGATATAGCAAGTGCGCAAAGTATGTAAAATGGACATAATGATTAGCTGTAAATCTTTACTCCTCATTCTTTAATTATTTCTTTATATTACTTAATCGTTACTTGTAATTCTACAGTCTATTCCTTTGCATTTTAGACAATCCGTGGGAGCTAAAATAGGAGCTAAAGCTGATATGTAATATCCACAAAAACAGGCGATATTGCAACACACATGGTTCAGGTTTCCTTTCTAGGTTTTTCGTTACAAGATTTTGAAAACTGCACTGATTCTCTATTTTTCAGGTGTGATGAATATGTAATTGTTTTATACACATTTAGTAGAGCAGATTTTCTTATGGAAACCTGCAAACAACTTGCGAACTCTGCCTTAAACTGCACTGAAAGTAGGGTTAGGTTTAGTATAAAAAGGAGTTGGCGCAGTGGTCAATCTTGATTTATTGTACAGACGCGAGAAAATGTATTCCGATACTTGAAAAACTGACCTACGGGTGGGAGGTGGGCTTGCATCAGTTAGTTGCGACAGGAGGGTTCACTTTCCTTATACCTAACCAGTGAGTTCGGCGCACAGTTATTTAAGCTTCAAAGGAAAATAAAAACACTTTTGCCACGTGAAACGTAGGTGGTTTTACACAACATTCCAGTATAAACTCAGTTATTTATCGATAGTTTTGTTATTGACGTTATTCTCTCTCTCTTCGACTTTCGCACATACATTACTTAAACATTTTAACCTCCCTTTCTTCTTTTCCAATGCATTTCCAATACTCACATTTGTAGTTTTATTTCGAACGAAATTCTTCTACCTTTCATAGATTAGCGATAATTAAAATTATATTTAACTGCGTAATGTTTAAAGTTAAGTGCATATTGTACCGAAAATAAATACATTATCTCCTTTGTTACAGGTCTCAATAAGAGATTATATGGATATACTACAACAATTATCTGAACTAAATGAATGATTGAGTGAATGAGTGAATGAATTAATGAATAATAAAGCCCTCAAGCAACCAAATTGGACTACAATTAAATGATGCTTAAAATAGTCCATGCTCCACAGAGCTTAGAGCGCTGCCATCCTTATTACCGTTACAAATAGAGAACTTAAATACCTTTTAATGCTTCCGTGTTTAGTTACGTCACCTGGGATTGATCTATTTCGGAATTTACTACGGGTATTATCACCTCGTGGGCGTTTACTACTTCTAAAACAAGTCGTGATGAACAGCGAGTGAGGCAGCTATTTGTTGGTCTAGCTCAGAAATTTTATCCATTAGATCGCGCAATGTTACAAGAGCATAGATTTGTCACTAAGAACCACTTTTCATGGCAAAAAATTCGTTGCGGGGATACATTTCAATTATTTTATCTGACATGATAGCTAACTTGTCACTAGTAATTCTTTATTTTAATAATTTCAATAACAATTTGACCATTCAGTTAAAATATCTGTACATTTATAGCTTCCATTTTATTGTAGTTACAAGGGAATACAGTATACATTACGTAATAGATGTTTTTAAACGGTTGTCTGGGGGCGTCTTTGAAATTATATTGTCATTGTCTTTTTTCTGTTTTAACATTTGCCTGTCTTAGCGTTCTATGATCCAAATTGCCTCTTTTTATTTCATATCCGGCCGGGGCTAATTTGAAGATAAGCTTTAATTCAGGGGACCTCAAAACGTATAGGTGATGCTACGGAGGGCACTGTAAAGAATTTTTGAACCTTAACGAAACACTTTCACACCCAAGTACGGCAGAAGGACTTTGCCTTTTAGAAAATATAATTATTGAGGAATTGTGGAATATAATCAAGAGTAAATCTGAAACGGCTGGTCTTACAAAATGAAATGTATAAGATATAAATTGTATTTAACAACACCATCTACATTCCATGTGAAGTAAAAATTTGTTTATCTCTTCAACATTACAGTTATTTAAAGTGATCCAGAGTGAAAAGGAATTTTGAGGACATTCCCAGCAGATAAACATATTAATTTGTCATGAAGATGTTTTAAAAATATAATAATTTAATTAAACTGATTATATACCATTTTCGATAAAATCGAGATATTCTGAAAAGCTTCCATTTCAGGGGTAGTTTGTTATTTGGAGACTTTCTAGAAAGTCTTGCTTGTCGTCCTTTAAGAAGCTAAACTTATATAAAACCTTGGTATTTAACGTACTTTAGTGTATGGGGTTATTTTGGGAGGATTTTCTCCATATTCGGGTGTTCCATTTCCAGAGGAATCTTGACATTGAAATTTTGCATCCAGTGCAATTCTACAAAGAGTGCTATTTTAACGCTAAAATACAGAACAACGAAAGAACCTGTACAAACTTGCACTTTAAATATCCCGCGTGTTTCCTAACTGACTGTGATCACAGCGACACGCCATCTCGTGCAACACAAATTACACGTAAAACATTGCAGATGGCGCTGAAAAATAATTGCAATATGTATAGGTATGTAACTTAGTTATTAAGCACCTTTTGCAACATATTGGAACAGTGTTGTTTCGTTTTAACTGCAAAGTGGATGCAAATGTTGAGTATAATAATTTAGGGATATCTTACACAAAATATTTCATATAAGGCAGATAAGAAACATTGTGTTTCAGAACTGAAGTCTACAGAGAGTTATATAAGCAAAAATGTTTCAACTTACATCTTGCACGGATCTACTCACTTCCTGTTTCCATGTGTGAAACGATTTCTGAGCAACTCTAGCACATTATAAGTACATTATCTAGAGTTATTTTAGCCAAACTTGTAAATTATTCCATGTCTTTCCACATGAAATGCCTATCTCGGCATTTTATAACTAAGTTCGGTAGAATAGTTTTGGAAATCAATATTCGCAGAACTAGAACAGTTATGGGTGTACATGTGTTTAAATTACTAACTGGAAACTTCTGTTCATACATAGTACCATACACTAACATAAATTTCGAGGCAAGTTTTCAATTTTGTTTGATTTATTTTGTATGTATCACTTTACTACTTGTTTCGCACTCAAAATTACTGAAACTGGAAACTATTCCGAAGCACGTTGTCTCCAATACCAAATATAGTTTGATCTATTATCTTGCAGAATGACCTAATAAAAGTAATTGCAAGAGGCAAACCTTCATTTCGGGTAAGTATAATTAACACCTCTACAGGATGCACGTAAAACAGGCGGGGAGATGAAACTTACTTCACAATAGGAAATCAATCTTTCCAAATTTAGTTATTTCTCCTTCTATATATTTGCTGTCGACCATCAAATGTTGGTGTGGTTAGGTTCAAGTTAGTTACTTAAATGGTACCAAGGAAAAAAATATATATGTATATACATAGATATATATTTATATAATATCAGTTAAAAAAACGTAATGACAAGGTGAGACTCCCAGTCAACATCTAACCTGAGATAACAATGATGTCCCATCCTGGGATTATCTCTATTAACAGATAATTATTGTATTGCACTAAACGCATACCACGTGACTCAGCTGTACCTAGGTATGTAACATACAGTTTATAATCTAAGGTAAAAACTTTGACACATTTTACAAATAATGTCATTGTATCATTAAGCCTTAAAGCCTGAATGAGAACCAAGCAGGTGTGAGAGTGTGTGAAGAAAGGTTTTTTATAAATACAATGAGTGGCAAAGTGACAGATGAATGATGTCCGGAAGAACGGTACAGAAAACGTAGGTTATATCTCACTGGATTAGCTACCGGAATGTAGTGAAGGATAGAAGATTAAAACCTATTATAAGAAACAGTTTATAATTTATCGTTAAGGTATTTTCTGTACTTCAATAGACCAATTACTTTATGAATATTACTGACGTTTCATTTAACTATTCCTGACAACGTTTGTCTAACTTTTGAATGTTGTTAATATTCTCCCCGTTCCTGAGTGAATAAGTACCTTACCTTACACAGTGGATTGGTCTCTTTGATATCTCTGATTTACGATTTCGGTTTTGAGTATTTAGATGAATAAATATGTAAATAAATAATACTAAAGCTCTTAAACCGTCATATTGGACGATGAATAAAATGCTGCTCAAATGAGTCCAGGCCCCATAAAGCTTAGAGCTCTGCAATCCATATTACCGTAAAAAATATGAACTCGAATACCTTTTAATTTTTCCGTATTTATTAAGGTAACCTTCCCAATTTTTCCCAAAAGATAACCAGTGATACCGAAATTAAAGTTCGCCATAAGTAAATAATCATGATGGATGTCAAAGGAATGTTGGATCTTTATTACAAAACGGGCACGGCCAGTTGATTGGGGGGAAAGATGTTATAACAAAAGCAATGTAGGAAACAGTGCCCTTAGCAGTTTTCTAAAGGGGCTCACTTGACTTGTAAGAATAGGGTATTCTTTGGATCATTCAGAATGGCATGACGAAACAGCCACAAGGAGATTTTTGGTGGAATGAAGAGGGCTTTCAGAAAGTGAAAGTTACATAGACACCCGCACGCGCAGCTGTGGTCATTCAAACAGTCTTCGGCTATTTAGTTCAGTCAAATACTGAAAGTGTAAACAACAACAACAACAACAACAACAACACACACATACAGTGTATTGTATGTAATGTCATTTTTCAAGAAAAACAATTATTTCAAATGTGCTCTGATTGACCGATCAGAACAGTCTCAGGTGTGAGGGCGATTAGGGGCAGTCTTCTTGTTCTGTCTTGGATATTTACCGGTTCATTATATATGAGGAAAGAATAAAGTTTATCGAGTAATAAACATTCTGCCGTTAGTAACTCTAAACAGAGACTGGTAACCCTTGGTCGGCAACTTTCATTTCGATGTTCTAAAAAGAAAAGCAGTGAATAAATAAGCTTGAAACGGGCATTCCAGTGTCATTAAAATCTCCTTCTCACACACAGTCACGCACACCCTGTGAGAAACCTCATTGTTTTACCCTGAGCTAAACAAAAGTGCTTCAAACTGTATTGTCAAGTGGAACATTGTTCGCCACATATATTTTTGCTTCAAATAGGCGTCCACAACGTGGAATTGTGTGACACCCATAAACATTTTAGTATCACCAGGCATTTGGGAGTCTACATGTGAATATGAACTAAAAACGCGTATTATATACCGGGAGGTAAATGTCATGTTAGATAATGTTAATGACAACACTGACTTCTTATGTCCATAGAGAGGATCATCCTTAATGAAGAGTTACCGATGATGCTGCTTGAGTGTCTCGTCAAAAGTTGTGCTTGTGCCGCTGGGAGAGTTTGGGGTTAGGTAGTTAGTCCACCGCAAAACAGGTAGTGCGACGGTGGAGTTACGACGCTGCGTGAAGGAGCGTGCAAAATATTTTAAAGTTCTGTGGTCCGTGCTATCAAATAAGTTAATGTAGAAATAAACCACTATGTTATTTCCCTCATTCTCTAAAGAAGATATAAGTGAATTATTACACCAAAAAAAATTCTTCCAAGTAGTTTAGACGGAATATTGAAATTGCAATCTGATTCTTTGGATTGTAAATTTATGGTTTTTATTTCCAATACTTATGATTAAGTTGTAACTACTATTCATTGGTTTTGATTTTACATGCCCATTGAACTCTCATGATTTTCTTTGCCGTTGGGGAAGCCATTCTTACTTCCGTCTGCCAACTGAGATAGATGGTGCCAGACATTGCCTTATTGCTACTGATCTTCTTTGTGTAAATGTCGAATACTTGAACACAACTGCTTTTAAATGATGGGGAGATATAGGCTAGACGCTATCCATTTTAATTTCTTATTTGGATCTCTTTGCATTTTCAAGTGAAAGAGAAAAGGTAGAGGAACATCCTACCATTTGACAAACTTTTAATCATTATAAAATTCAAACACACATTACATATGGGGCCTGTACCCCTATCTAAATGCAGACCCCAAAACCCAAGCGAGCAAACCCCTCTCAAATACCAATTCCTCTATGAATATAGCATTCTCACTCAAACATTCTCCTTTCTCTGAAAACATTGTGATTTAATATATTCATATGACTTTGTCTAACAATAACTCTTTACTTTTATGAATGAATGTAAACCTCTCCCCCAGAAACATTCTTGTTTAAAACTAGGGTGCGTTTATTATTTATTAACTTGCTTCGGACTAAATAGAAGCAGGAGGGCACTAAGGAAAAAAAACTTAAATTTTTGTCTTTAGAATTCAGAAAATCTAGGTCAACATCTCTCAAATTTAACTGATGGATAATTTTGTTCGAGCAAGGGAAGTATAAAACAGCAGCCCTGTGATGATTGTCAAATGTTTACACTGAACGTAATTATAAGGTTGCTTTAAAAGTCGAGAACGAGTGAGTAACTAAATTAAATTATGTTTTGAACTGTCTGTCACATAGCTTTCAGTTTAAAGCTATTAAACTCTCTGCGTACTTAGACTAAACAAATACTGTTAAATTTACAATGCTCGTACACCATGTACAACAGTAGAAGATGGGATTTGTACGATGTTATTAAAATAAATTGTATCTCACTTCCGGACTTTCAGTTACACACAAATATAGATTAGCAAGTTCACATAAACCATCTCTTACACAAAATCAACACTGCCCGTTGTCGTATCCGAGCACTGGTGAACGGAAGTTATGTAGATACACTTATATTGGTATACTAAATATATTGTAACTCTATTTGGGAATATGAAATGTTAATATGGAGCAGCTCAGTAGAAAGTAAATAAATATTTGTTGTGCAACAGCAGGTTAAACGCATGATTTCTAACACACAGAGCAAGCACTTTAGCAAATATCTTTCAGATGAGTGAAGAATTTAAACCTCCTTTGCATGTATATATTCTTAATCTAAAAGTCCTTTGTACACATATAGTCTTCAGCTTTAACAATTTAATGGAAATAATGTTCCCATGAGTCCTTATGAACAAGTGAATCACAAAATTAATATAATTTTGAACCGAACTAATACCCAGTGCCTCACATAATTCTGCTGTTTTCGTAGGACGCGTTTCTTTAGGACGTTCAACAGCATTTTTACACAATTTACACAATTACATCATTGTCAAACAAAACTTGAACAAGGTTATTAACTAAGAGATAAAATAAACAACATCACGGGGTTTACCATCGTATATACCCATTCTCAATAACTTTTACACTAACGGTGTGACTTCCAATTGAAATATGCCACGAATAAGGCCGCCATGTACACGGAAGAGCGGATGCAGCCAAACTAGACGTACCTAATGCCATCTGCAGGGTACACGTAAAAGCATAGTTCCATTCCCATTAGGGTTGGCATTAATGTGTGTTTCTGCTTCTGAGGACCGTATGATAACACCGTTAGGCCCACGTAATCAGTTATTTGTAACAAATATATACAAGAACTCCTTTTACTGGGGTTATTAATTTCAAAGTACTCACAAAACCACCAGACTGAAATTCCTTTAATGATCCCATAATGCCTACTAAACTTCCTTATTGCTCTGGCATGTTGGTACACAACATTATCAATAGAATATGTTGCACGTGATTAGCGGTAATTATGTGAGTGGAATACAAACGATTTTTGTCGCTTGTCAGTTCAGTTGTTCTCTCTCTCTCTCCCACACACAAACAAACACACCGGAATGGAGGTACAGTAAATGAGAGAGAGCCGCTTGCTATCTCACATACATATATGCAAGATATCTTAACGCAAAATATTTTTTGTCAGTTGCCTGTTGAGATATATTTATGGTGTAATATTTTGGACGTACTGCAACAGTTCCTATATTTCAGATTAGGAAACAAGTGCAGCGAGTCAATTGTCATTCTTACTTCCACATTACCTTATTCACAACTCATGTTTTTCTAACAACTAATTCAATTTATAAATAGGTATATTACACGACAATGCAATTTTATTTTCAATTTGTTTGTTTGAACTGGGTTCGCGAATGATGATTCTTTACGCAAGTTATTTTTCAAATCTTCCCACCTTTCCACCTTCCCGTCTTCCCGCCTTTCTTTCTTTCTTCACATTGTTTATATTTATCTGAAATGGTCGTCTAGATAGAATGCAAATCGTTCTATATCTACTAGTACGTGGCAGACTTAGTAGAAAGCTGGGTGCGTTGCTCTGCTCCCCTAACGATTTCAGGGCAATCCACGCAAACATTTGTACAAATTCTATTATTGCTAATTATTTTAACTTGCAAGTGAAATAGAACTTATCAGCCTTGCAGCGATAGTCCGAAACTTACAGAGCTGTTTGTTATACGATGGTTTTGATAGTCGCTCCCTTTATATAACAAAATGCCAATTAGATACGATTTGAGAGACATAGGTATAAGGATTAGGAAATTCAAAGGAAGAGTATGTCTGAAATGGTTGATACACTAAACGGTTCATTTCCACGGGACGTAGGTACATTTTTGTGCAGTAATACTGGTACTATCTCTTACCGTTTACCAGTCATATAGGTCATTTAGAGTACGGATGTCTAAAGAGAACATATGACAAACTTTCAAGATATACACTTTAATTGCCAAGAAATAAATTAAAAAATTTTGTTTAATTTCACATTATTAAAAGTTTATCAGAAAATCAAAATATTGTATAAATGTTAGATGTAAAAGCAGTTCGGTACTAGGAGATTTTCTTGAGGATCTTAGTGGTGCATCCAGGGAAGTTCCTGAACTTATTACAGAAATTAATAGAGATCCCCTTTTTTGGTCTCATACTGGTAAAGTTAACCATGTACGTACACATCAACAGAGAGGGAGAGATTTTGGGAAAGGCTACCAAACATTAAAAAAATTATATTCAGAATATCAGATGACCTCAAAACGTGCACTTCCGTAGATACTCCGACAGCTTATTTTTGGCTGAAGTGCATAGTGAGCCTGTGTAACTATGAAGTGGAGAAAGTAAAAATGTCGAGTTAATTTTGCAGTAGCAGAAGTTTTAAATTCAAACAAGTGGTAAATAAAAGCGTGGAAACTGTTAATACCTCAAAATGTACTTTATTAAAATACTGATTTCTAAATGTATTGTGACATCATTTTTGTATATTTCTATTGCTTTACCTATTATACAAACTCAGGAAATGGAGAACTGCGCGTTATGCCGTCCAGTGTTTTATTGAATCCCTCGCATTCTTCATGTTTTCATGAATATTCCCCTTATTTCTGAATACATTCCTAATATTTTGTGTGCCCAGTTCGGTAGCGTTGGTGGTAGCGTGGCTGCCTCAAGTTCAAGAGATCTCGAGTTCGCATCTGGGTGCTGGCGAGTTATTTCGATAAGTAATATTCCAGGGTTTATCCTTTTCCGAAAGCCGAATGTCATTTAGCACTAAGCTCTCTAGAGTTAATGCTCATTTGAGCATCACTTCCCACATTTCATACATTGTCAAATATAACTTAAGGTTGGTGGACTTAAATTAAAAAAAAAATACATGTTATGTACAAAGGGAAATTGGGTACCGAGTCCTTAAGGGGTATTCAACTCCATAGCGAGCTGGTCCCTACACGGACACAGAGCTTTGAAATGCCTCACTCTTTGCATTGCCTAGAGGTAAAAAAATGGTTCGAATAATAACTTCAGTTTTGAAAAGTAAAGGAATTGAATAATTCAAATACATAGCCAGGATATCTGGAAATGGTTTACTACAGAGAGGAGAAACATCCACGAAGATTGGCCCCTACCTTCCCCGTACGACTGCACAAGCAGCAAAACAATCACATGTGACGTAAGCAAGTAAACAAAAGGATCCTCTCACTGTAAGAAGGAACACAGGAGAACAACCAGTTTCCTGATGCAACAAGTATTTATTTAACTTGGCCAACATCATGCACGTATCATATATAAGAAACTGCAGTCTCTTTTCGTTTTGGCTGTTATTAGTTTACAACCTTAAAGCTAAAATACATCCAGAAAGAAATAAAAGATTATAAATATAAGAAGCAAAACCAATGAGACAAATGTTGTTGAAAACTACAATAAAAATGCACTATACTATACATCTGCCCCTTTAATGATTGATTAATAAAAATAAATGTACAGAATTAATTGACGTAACCGCCAGATTCAGGAATAAATAAACAACAAAATTAGACAGCTGCTGTGGCAAATCAAATGGGACAGGTCTTGTAGCGCATGTGTATCTTACAGACAAAAGAAAGCAGAGGAGCGCCAATAAAAAAGGTAAAATGGAGAAGTAGTAGTTGCCTGAAGCCAATCATCGCAAAACAAAAGAAAGAAAATGTTATATTATCGAAATTCCTAACTGTGTCACAATTATATCACTGTATATACACATTGAAGCTAAATCTTACTGCATTAACTTTCCCCCTTATTAAATGAAACGCACACAGCGAAACCCGAGAACTGTATATTCAAAATACAGTTAAATGTATGCATAAACACGTGTGCCTCCAGAATCGAAGGAAGAATGAAAACTAAGTCAACCTAATGTATACTATAAGCGGAGGAAAAAACCACGATAAGGAAAGCGTAACCAAAATGACTGAAAATTGCACTACTGTAAGCCCAACAAGGAAGGCTTACAAGGCGCTCGTAACTTACCCAGGTTCACGAAGAGCCAAAAAAGAATACCGCTACACCAAGCAACAGAAAAGGTCAGCTCTCTCCTCCGGCTCACGCTCAGCAACTACTCCAACACTCGTGTCCAACTGACCCAGCCAGCCACAACTGGGCAACCATTTCACGGCCGCCAGCGTGTCCCGGATAAAGGGTACGCTCAGAAACTGAACGCGTCGGGCCAGAGAGAGTAAACACCATGGGCCCATCCTGGGTAAGGCTAAGCACTGGGTGCAACATCAAAAAAATAACTGTTTGGTTACAGGGAACTCACAGCATGTATTTCCACTGAACTCTCAGAAATGAAGTGAGAAGAATATAGGATATATATTTTCTAACTACCATATACTACTATCCCTCAATAAATTAACTTTCTGTCCTTTTACTAAAATGCTCCTTTTTACTGAGGCGGCCTCAAAAGGCCTATATCGGCTGATAAATCGGCATCGAAATTTCGGAAGGAATATAATACCTCCCCTATTTATTATGTTTGGTAGAGAAGACAAAAACTTATAAAATAAATTTAAAGTTACAAAAATGAACCAGGCATTTGAAAATACAAACCAGTGCTAAAGAATTGTTCAGAAACTGACCTTGGTGCTAAAGTAAGTTTACATACTTAGACATTTATTAGGCTGTATATAGCTATATAATTGCAATTCAGTATTTTAGTTTAAATCTGATACATTGTATGAACAAGCGATACATATGTTATGTAATATCCCAGGATTTGTATGTATAATAATTTCATAATTAAAGGAATTGGCACTGCGAATTGGAATTGGATATATTTATTGTCTTGTCTATATATTACTCATTGTGCTAAACCTCACTGGAGAGATTGTTAGATGTTGTTCGGTGTTTCAGTACATGGCGTGGAAGTGTACCATTTAGGCTGCGCCGAATGCTTTTCCGTCTCACGTAGAACTCAGGAACGAAGTGCTCTTACTAGAAAAACCTACTCTCTGCCATCACTTTGAATTACCCCCACTCTAGGAATTTTTGGAATTTGCAAAATCACATGATCGAATATCAATTTTCTAGTGACTGTTAACTATCCCCACTTTAGATCAGTGTTCAGAAATTCCAGTTTCCGACTTAACATCAGAGACGCTTTCTCTAACGTTTCGCATGCAAAAACTTATGCGAAAGCATGTGCTCTGCCCGTCGGTCAAAATCTTATAGCCTGTTGTCAGAAGCACGGATGGGATTTTAACAAATGTTTGGTCCCCAACTGGATGGCACCATATTTGTCTTGAGGGCAAAACAGACAATAGAGTAGGGTTGTTTGTTAACAGGGATTGCAAAGGGAGTTTACTGACGTTCGCAGAGTGGCTTTGTAGCTTGTGGCCGTCTCTGGAGTATAGGCTAGCATTCTGGCATTTATCTATTCTGGTATACGTCATTTATTTATATTTATTGTTTGTTTGTCTTAATATCTTTCTGATATCAAGTTATGTGTCGTCTCAGTGTTCCTAGGTGACAGGGGCTGCATCAACGTCTATTACTAATAAGGGACCACCAGTGCATATGTGGACCACAGAGGACAATATAAAATAATGTATAAGAACTCATAGGCATGCTGAGGATAGACGAAGCAGAAAGGGGAATCTACAAGTGCAGCATTCTGGTCGGTTCTACAGGATCTGGAATTTATAGGTGAGGGACCCCACTTTCCTTGTTAGGAATTGTGCGCTTTCTATGAAACTATGTTGATATAAATTATTTTTAACGGAATCCTCATTATTTGTTTAGTATGTCACCTGTCATGAATCTACACAAACTATTCTCACCCTTCCTATGATTAATAGTTTACCTATATTGTCATCCTCATTGTTATTGGTATCATTTATTCCCATATGCGACGTGGTTAGTATGTTATGTCCTGCCTAAACAAAGGGAATGCGATGCAAATGTCATCACATGGTGATTGGCCCTAAAATAATTGACTCAGCTCTTAAGTCTACTGAGAGTCCACTGCATTGTCCTACATTCAGTGTAGTAGAAGCTACTTTAAAATTCAGAATACACAAAAAGAATAAACAGAGAATAAGTAAGCCAATAAAGGTGTTACTAATTTTTGCAAACACTTTTAGTAAGTGTTTAAGAATATGTGTAGAAATTGATGTGAACTAAATTTATGGGTATACCAATATATGTGAACAATGAAACCTATGTGAATCAAGACCAAATATCAAACTAATTCATTACAAACTAACTTTTATATAAGTGCCATGCCTCTCTCGAACTTTCTCAAAGGATTCGGAGGACTTACAATAGTCCTATCGCATCTGTTACATTTTAAACAAGCAGCTATAAAAATGTCGTTCATTACAAGCGGATGGAATTTCCAACAAAATGTTTCAGTAATATAATTCATTGTTTAAATGTTTAAATGGTAAGTATAGAGTTTGTGAAAAGAATTCGCGATAAGTACAAATATAGCTTCATTTTTCTGGACTTCCTTTCTCAAACTGTCTATTTGTACTTCCATTATTGCGTTAATTTACACTACTGCAATAATTTATTTTTCCTAATTAAATACAAAGTCAAGCCTAAACTGTACTTCATTTACTGCAGTTACAGTATTAGGTAAAAAGCTACTGCAAATTACAATCCTCTAACACTGGATTAAATATTACAGGTAGGGCAATCTATGGACAGCACTATACAGTGGGTGAGCGGCTGCATCTCCTAGTGGGCAGGAGTAGATTTAAAAGAACTTTTATAAGAGTTTTCCGGGGTTTTCCCTTATCCTTAAAGACAAATGTCAGGTATCTCTAAGCTCCATGGACCCTGGACATACTTTCGCATTATTTCACCCATTTCATTCACCGTCCGATATTACACCGTTGGAGGACATAAAATTACAAATATGTATATATATGTATATATATGTTGGTATATGAATATACTTATTTCATACTCCTTTGTCAAACTACTCTACTACAGCGGACTTTTCTCTATCTACTCCATATCCTAGAATAAATATTTACAAATGTAGTTTAATTAAAATTTCGTGGTATATATTTGAGTGCAGGTCTGGAGTAATAGCTAAATGTTAGAAATGTAGGACGTAGTGTTTCGGCGTTCTAATTCGCACGATGCTACAGCAGACTCAAGAGTGGATCTTAGCATTATACAGATAGAAGAGTATTGAACATTATACAAGAAAATCGTCAATGACAAAGGGAACTAAGCTCAAAGAAATTATTTGTTTTAAGCAGATGTGCATTGTTTGTGTCGAGTAGATAAGTAGTATGTTGGCCGGTTTGATGCCAGACATGATAACTAGGGAGCAGATATATAGACACTAAAAGTGTGTTAAATAGGCAGGCAAAAATACACTAATATGGGCTACATAAACACTTAAATAAGCACTAAAACTCTGCTAATCAAACACATAGAAACAATTTTAGTAAAATGGCTATTAAAATGTACTATACCAGGATGACAGTCATCGCAACATATACTGCAACAAATTCGCTAAACACATACTATTTTACGTTTCCATAGGCGAAATAGTTATACATTTATACCAAATTTCATAAATGGATCACACCAAGTTAAAATAAAAGATGCTGTCTTATAACTAAAATACATATAAATACACTTCACTAAGTAAGATCCATAATGTGTAGACAGGTGTGAAGTAATTATGTCAGAAAGCAAAAGAGGTGGTTTAGGGGGCGGGGTGGGGCTTAAGGATGAAAGTTGAAATATCTGAAGCTTTTGTTAGATATGTTTTAAACTTATAAGAATGGAATAACACCAAGTTTTAGCTTGCTAGTTACAATAGTTTCTGGGGAATCAACTGCTTATGTCCAAATTACAGGCGATTTTCAAACTGTTCCACATATTGTAATTTAAAAAAATAATGCTTGTTATGTACGCTCCTGCACACATTTTAACCTACTAGTGACCTGCACCTATGTGAAGTATTTGTCGTCACCATATCAACGAATGAAAAACATAATCTTACCAATTTAACAATGTCTATTTTCCTAAGTGTTTTCATTAAGAGGTAAGCATTATAATCCCTTTGAATACAAATCACAACGAACGTAAATGGATACACTTAATATGAAAGTTCAACTTACAGACATGTTTAGAATTTCATATAGATTAATAGAAAACTCCATCATGTGGAATATTTTGAAGTTAAGAAAATGTAGAAAATATGGAATCTGGGAAATCTATGGTTAAAATTACGTAATGGCAGCTACGATACAGGTGTAGGTTTATTTAAATAATCACGTAATGTTTTCTGTGTTGCCGTAATAAGAACAATCTTTATATTATTGAACTATGTCTATATTGATTTTAAGACAAAAATACTAACTTTGGGATTGCTGTAAGCTTTGGACCAATTTGCCTAGGTGTTTCTCCTTAATACAAACGATTGTTAGAAGGCTAAGAAACTCGAAAGCTCATCATAGCAATCTTAATATCACATAAGATGATGTCACAAGTGTCAGAGAGAATCAAAGCACAGAACAAAAATTAATTAAAAGCAAAGCTAGAGAATCCTTATTTTAGTAACAAAGGCCCAAATGCCCCATTGTCGTCTATGAGCAAATAATAAAGCACAGATACTTAGTAAGCGCTTCCAGTTCTTACAAACAAAATTACAGCAATTAAGGCATCGTGAAAATAATTCTCGTACCTATTTTTATAAATGTATTTCTGTAAACGTTTACACAAAACATTAAAATTTATTGGTGTGTAGTTGCAATTTCAGTGTTGGAAGCAACACCGCCAGCTCTCTCTCTCTCTCTCTCTCTCTCTCTCTCTCTCTCTCTCTCTCTCTCTCTCTCTCTCTCTCTCTCTCTCTCTCTCTCTCTCTCTCTCTCTCTCTCTCTCTCTCTCTCTCTCTCTCTCTCTCTCTCTCTCTGTATATATATCACCTTAGTGTGTGTAGCCTAGGTAATTAAGAGCTGGCCTTACAGGTTTAAGTTGTAACCTGAACTGAGTCCGAGAGTGGTGATTTTAGCATTGGCTAAAACAGAAGCTTCATGTCACTGGATTTACACCCATGTAAAAGAAATCTTACGTGAGTAAATTGCTACTAACCAGCGGTACTGTTTGAATTCTGATATGATTGTTAACCACTGACGTCATCAATGATTTAATTAATACTTCCTCCCGAAAGTATTACTATTAGCTCAAGAAATGAGCATTTACACCAACACAAAAATATCAAGTTATTGCATTGAAACTTCCAAAGATAATACTCGTAACAAAATTGTGAAATCCAGTACACTGAGTTTTCAAAGAGGTACCTATGAGCTTCAAATAAATAATCTTCTAATCCAGATGTAATACATTAGACGGACTTGTTTAACGATTCAGACATTTTTAATCTAAATCTAAAGTCGCATCATGTGATGAAGAAGGTTTTGCATTAGGCACATTTGGGCTTTACTTTGGAAAACTGAAAACTTTCAGTTTCTCTTCTTTCGGTTCTCTTCAACATATTAATTTGTACCTGCTTAGGCTTTCAGGGTCGGCTTTAATCCAATAGAAAGTAATTCCCGGGCTTGTTTGCTGTGGTCCAGATGATGACATTTATCCTGACGTATCGCTCATATCTCCGACGAGCATCTTCAGAGGATTCTAGCTGTGTACTTGCTACTTTCCAGAGTGTGCCATTTTGTTCGAAGGGGCATTTTAATAAATATTTTGGGGTTTCTTTGGGGTTCATAAATTCTGTTTTCGGCAGAATTTCGCAATTTAGGCGTAGAATTAAAGTTTCCTTGCCAAATCTTTTTGTTGCAAATCCGCGTGATAATTTTATCGTAATGATTACATGAAATGCTAATGAGCGGACGGTGAGGTCTTTGAAATTTGCTGTAAGTTTGAGTGCTAAAGGTAACTTTGGAGAGGTTTTATTTCACTTTCTTGCTCTAAACATATGTTAAAATTTGGTGCAAATCGAAAGTTGTTAAACACATTTCTGTCAACGCAACTGCCATATAGTGTACTCTCCGAGCCTATTTCACTGTGAGCAGGGCGACAACTGTATGATTATCATTGGAATATTGATGCGAATATCTCGAGTTATATTTGTTACCTTCTGCACATCATGTTTAGCTTGAGTAAAGTCCTGCTTTCCACCCAAAAATTCGACAGTGACATATCATCGGATATACACGTTATAAAGTCCTCTGTATCCAAAAAAGGCACTCAATTGCCTTTCTTTACTCAAACTTGCTTTAACTCGGATAGAAAGTTTTATTGTTGTTTCTGCGTGATTTTTATTGTGATAGCGAAATGATTTAAGAGCATCTCGCTATGTTATGACTTTAAATCTCCATTGTCTTAGCATGGCCAAGAAATAAACAGCTCACGACTTGTTTCTATCTGAGAAGAGTCGAAAAAGGTTTGTGTTTGCAATATCTATGAAAATAAACAACAAATTCTTCGTAATATTTCTTGCTGGCCATTTGGAAGGTAGAGTTTCTTTGAAGTAAATTCGTCTGAAACATCCAATTTTGTGTACTTCACGAGGAAAGCTTTAACATCGGGATTGTTTATTTTAAGTAGACAAATATCCGCCTCAATAAATCGGTGTTAAAATGTGTGTGGTATAAATAATGAAAATACTTTTTTTAATTTTGAGTGAACTCATCATTAGCTTATAGTTAACTATGCAGTAACAACATTATCTGTTAGAATTGGAGTGAAGATAGCGAGTCCAAATAGACTACACTGCAGAACATCCTAGGGTGTTTTATAGTAAACAAACCGTATGAATGATCACAAAAGGGAAACAACTGGATGACAGTACATAAAACAATTCAAGATATATTATTTAAACACAAGGAAGTTGTGAAGCAATTGTTTTCATCTAGCGGCGATGCCATTCTTATTATTTCCGAGTACTACGCCTCGTTGTCCAGCTTCCGTTAAGTCTGTATAGTGGACAAAAGAATCTAGATGAACCAAAGACTGTTGTTAATATTCTACTTCACATAATAAACACGCGGGATACAATTACGAAAAGCTGACTCTCTGAATTCGACGAAGGGGGATGTACCGTTCCCAGGTGTGTAATTTGTACTGCAATCTTGCCATACAACTCTTTTGAAAATATAAGAAATATATCATAAAACTCTGAAACCATTATATTGGTTTATGAATGAAATGATGCTCAAATGATTACAGGCTCCATAGAGCTTAGAGCGCTGCAATCCTTATTACGGTTACAAAGTACAGAACTCAAATTCTTTTTAATGTTCTCCTGTTTGGTTAGGTCACCTGGGATTGAACTATTTCGAAATTTACTAGGGATATTATCACGTCGTGGGCGTTTACTACTTCTATAACAAGTCGTGATGAACAGCGGGTAAGGCAGCTATTTGTTGGTCTAGCTCAGAAACTTTGTCCATTAGATTGCGTAATGTAACAAGAACATACAGTTGTCACTAAGAATCACTTATGTTGCCTAATAATTCGTTACGGTTATTTATTTCCATTACTTTATCTGACATCATATCCACTTTTTAATAATAATTCATTATTTTGGTAATTCCAATAACAATTTGATAATTCAGTTAAAATATCTGTACATTTATAACTTCCTACATGTTGGAGATGCTGTTATGTATTATTACTGAGTATTTGGTAGTAATTACAACACATTTTAATATATATTAATTGTCTACTGGACTGGTATATCAGTGTTAGCTTCAAGTAACACTAACTGTATATTTTCAGGTTATGGTCGGGATTATTTCTTACTACTATTACACTGATTACATTTAAATTTGTTAATTTTGTTTATAATTCGCTTTAGTTCAAAATAGAATTATAATGTTTAATGTTAGGTCAAGATATATTTTTCTTCGTGATATATATATATATATATATATATATATATATATATATATATATATATATATATATTAGGAAAGGTTACTGTAAATTGTTTGAATTTTCGGTATTAATGTTTGTTTTATCACTAATATTTAGAATTATTGGAGTTCAATTAATAAGTATTTTATTTGTTTTAGAGAATTCATATTGTTTGGTTATTTTTTATCCGAAAGTAAGGTCTTATAATGTCGGAATATGAACTCAAGTAGGAGATGTAGCTATTGCTTGAATATTTGAATATAAAATTATATTTATTGTTTAGATTGTATAATGAACCTTTAATTTCATTATCAGCTGTAACAGCAGGGATAGTACTGACGTCGTACACTCACTGAACTTTTTCTACCCTTGTGCAAACACTTATTTCTCTAATCAGGGCTTCGCGGGTGATCAGCCGTGTGAGGTTCCTGAAGAAGGCCATGGAGTTTACAATGGTCGAGAGCTTGACGTTTAATAATTTGACACGGCTGATCACCCGCGAAGCCTTGATTAGTAATGCTCGCCGTGAAAGCTTCAAGTCTTACTTATTTCTCTATCCAATTTAAGATGAACATTATCTTATTGTAGTAATAAGGGAATAATGTAGACTTTTAGTGATGATAAAATGTATCTAACTGGTTGTCTAGGCGACGTCTTTGTAATTTTATTCTAATTGTAAATTCTTTTTTACTATTTTAACTGAGCTTGTTACAGCACTCTAAGATCCCGATTGCCCCTTTCCATTTCATACACATACGGGTCTTATTTGAAAACACCCTTTAATTTAGAGAATATCAAAACGTATAGGTGTTGCCACTGAAGACTCTGTGTTGAATTTTTGGACATTAACACAATACCTTCCACATACAAGTACGTAATAAGGACCTTCAATTTTAGAAAACACAACAATTTTGGAGTATAATCAAGAGTAAATCTGAAACGGTTGTCCCTACAAAATAAAGCGTAAAATGTAAAGCGTAAAATGTATCAGAGGTAAATTGTATGTTGTAACAAGATCTACATTATATGTGTAGCATGATTTTGTTTATCTCTTACACTTTACAGTTATGGAAAGTGATTCAGAATGAAAAGGAATTTTGACGACATTCCCAGCAGATACACAAATGTCTTTCATTTGTAATGAAGTGTTTTAAACTATACAGTAATTAAAATCATTAGATCCAATTTTTGATATAACCGGGATATTCTAAAATCCTTCCATTAATGGGGGAGTTTGTTATTGGGGGACTTTCTTCAAATTCTTGCTTGTCGTCCTTGAAGCGAAACTTATATACACGTTTGGTAATTAACCTAATTTCGCGTATTGAGTTTCGTTGAGAGAATTTTCTCCATATTCAGGTGCTCCAAAGCTATACATTTCCAATGGATTTTCGACATTGAATTTGTTGCTACAATGAAACTCTGCAGAAAGTACTATTTTAACGCTCAAATACAGTCGAACGGAAAAGCGACACAAACTTGCAGTATAAATATTCCGTGTGTTTCCTGACTGGTTTGAGAGGTAAGTTGAGGATTATTAGCGAATAAGCACTTCAACGCCTGAGGCACTACACGTCAAAACTCGCTGGTCCAATACACAATTTTATCCATTACCAATTAAAGATGCACTTGAATGTATAAGTTTTCTTTATCTTTATCAAGTCTACTTAAGGGTAGAGAATAAACCAATTAAAAGAAAATTCCTAATTTATTTTAGACCTAATTCATGATGACAACGATTCACGTGCGTAATTCCCTTTTGCTTTCTAATTATGGTCATGAAACATTAATCGAAAGAAAAAATTTGCAAGAAAGACGAATATTAATCAAAACTGATTCTACAGCGTGCTACTTCGCCATTCGTAAACGCAAAAGTATCATCGCAGTAAACTTTGGTATTTAATTATTTAAACATCGTGTATGCTTTGCTTACTTATTTACCTATTTCTTCATTTATTTACTTGTTATCTCTAGAGATAGAAATAACTGGAATGCACTCAAAACTCTTTGTTACGAGCTCCAAATGATACACAGCTCTTTGACATTTTCTTAATCTTTGCCTTCGCAATTTTCAATTGTTTCTACACACAATGCACTGTTGGTAATGAGACGAAGCCTTTAGCTCGTAGTATTTGCAGTATTCCCAACTAAACCTATTTTCTGTCCTTTTTTCACTTTACTTCTTCTTGGTCTACCTTTTCTCTTTATTCGACTTTTTGACATACATTTTTAAGCACAAATTAGGTGTATCAGGAAAACTTTTAGGCAGTAATGAAACATAAAAAGCAGTATTCAGAAGAAATCTGAAAGAATATGGAATAGTACTCAAAACTAATTCTAGAGGGCGCTACTTCGCTATTCATAAATGAAACAACATCATAGCGGAGAAATTTTATATGTACTTGATATTCGGAATTATTCCTGCGCTTTATTTTTAGGTTATGCAACATCATATATTTATTTATTATGTATTTGTTGTTTTTTATTAATGGTCATGATGCTTTGATAAAATGAGACAAACTGGAAAGGCAGGGAGTAGTACTCAAAATTAACTCCAGAGGGCGCTACCTCTGCATTCGTACACATAACAATACCATCGCCGTTAATTTTGGTATGTAATTGTTATTTCACCTTTTTTTGCCTTTCATTTTTCACGCTATACAACATTTTACTTCTTTCTATTCATTTGTTATCTCCCGAAATGCAAATAAACGAAACACAATTAGACGTCTTTGTACGACCACAAAATTGTTCCAACCTCTTTGCGTTTTCTTTACCCTTACCTTTCGCGACCTTCAAATATTTATTCTCGTAATGCAATGCCGTCAATAAGACGAAGTGTTTAGCTCATAGAAAAAGCAGTGCTACAAACCAAACGACTCTTTGATATTATTTTCATTCTATTTCTTCTTTTTCCTGCCTATACTCTTTTAACATTCATATTTACAAAAACAATCCTGATAATTTTAAGCAGTAGTGAAGGACATGTATCATTAATCATGAGAACATATCTGGAAGAATAACACATATTACTTCAAAGCTTCTAAAAGGCAACACTTCCTTATTTGGACATGAATCCAAATCACAATATAACTCTGATATTTGAGACTCGACATTTTGATTACTGTTCATTTTTTACACTATAATTTATTTATACAAATATATATATATTTGTACAATACATACTTTTTAGAGCAATTTATATATTTATTGACTAATTTATTTATTTACTTATTTATTTATTTTCAGATCACTAATGTTTTGATCAAGGTATTTAAGGTGAGCTGGCGCAATAATTTTATACCTATAGAGATTATCCGCCTGGAGAAGTAGCAACCGAACTGGAATAGCTGTCCATAGATAGCGCCACAGGTAATATTTTATACTGAGATGGATTATGTGTATTTGTTTACCAAGTCACACTAGCCGTATATATGCTAAAGTTTTACACAAACCTGAAAACCAGAGTCAACCTGATAAATTCATTTAGTTTCATAATAAGAGTTAAATGGTGAAATCTGGGAATCTACTATTTACAATAGTGAGTCACCACAAACGGTGTATGTCGAATACGGGATGTTGATAAATTCACAAACCTTTCTTTATTTTTTGGAATATATTATTTTTCTATTTGTCTCTAATGTTTTGGTCAATCTATTTAATGTTTAATACAAAATCAGAATGTAAAACTGTAATATTCTAGAAATAGGTTCAGATTCATTCAAAGACAAATCTTGTTGAAAACACAATTTATGGAAACTTTATTTAATTAAGGATTTTGACATTTTCTGTTCTTTTATTCAATATCTAATCCATTTATATCTTAACAAAGCTTACTTACTCTTGTAAATTTGTAAGAAAAGCACTACAATTTAAAATGAGCTGGCCCGATGTTTAACGGAGTTCTTGTATCTACAATAAAATAATTAATGAAACACTTCTGTATACGTTATTCTCCTTTAATTTGGAGCGGATGGAATAATGGGCCTTAGTCTAGGGGCGGAGTGACAGAGTAACACTTTTAATGTCTGCAGTCGACGACACTTATAGTGATTGTCCGCCAGGAGAAGTAGCGACCGAACTGGAATCGCTGTCCAGAGATAGCGCCACAGGTAGTATCTTATACTGAGACGGATTATGTGTATCTATTTGCCAAGTTTTACAACATATTATAAGTATGTACTTCAGATTACGCTTAGATTTAATTGTTCTTTGTTGCTTTAAGACAAAGCGCAGTTTCAGTGAATACAGCGTTAACTTGACAAAAATGTATATTGCAGTGTAAGAAAGAAAGTCTTAGAAACTGTCTTTATTTTGACCGTTTTTTCATTTAGGAAACATTGAAAATTTATATGCATTAACATTAATATACTCTTGTTGGAAATTATACCTATCTCAATGAATATACTTGGATGCTCAAAAGAAATTTCAGTTTTGTCATATGATTTTAACGCAATTGCTGTTTTTAAGAAGACTTGATAAGCAGTACTAATGTACCTCAAGTTTGAGAAGAAATTGGTGGAAATATTTTACTGTACTTGCTGATGTTTCATTTTATTTTGGTGGAACTCATAACGCACATTTAAGTACTAACGTACTTTCAAATTCTACTCGAGAATCACTTTTCGCTTTACTTTGCAGTATGGATAGCTCCCTCAAACAAATTATATTGTGTATAAAGGGTGTTTTAAAATATGTTTCGTTATCTAACTTTTAGTTCTGTCATGTTTACTAAAAGAAAAGACCATTCTTCCATTTATTTTGCGTCATTCACTACGGATTTTTTTCTAAATTTATTTCCAATATTTAATTGCAAGATACTTCAAATTCGAGTTTTTTTTTCTTTGAATCATTTGATTTTGGTTAATTTGCTAGTAGTCATAAAGTGCTGTGTTGAATATCTCACACAAATGTACAGTGTTATGACACATACACTTGAATATGTAACACCATAGACGGACTCTTTACAGGTAATATGCAAATCAAGGAAGGGATAATTATGCAAATTTCAAGACTCCTAGTTTCATATGTACAAACATAATGGGTAATTTCATTACTTAAGTTTCACTTGACTTTTCTCAGTACCCTTTAACGCTTCGTTGTATTAAATTTCCAATGGGTAGCATCCTCTGTCTGTTGTTCAATACACATACATTTAAATAGCTTTTGATTAGGCATCTGACATAAATTGGTAATTATTTGTTATTAAAACAGCTACGTTCAATTTACAGAGCCACAAAGGCGATAATCAGTAATTCAGATACCTAGTACCAAAGAAAACGATTTTGAGTGCGGCTACCTGCTAATAGAAATATTAAAGTATATGAAATTGCATTGTTTCCTTTCAGATTATTAGGAAGAGCTTTAAGTTGTTGGTCTCATAATACACACTTGTTTGGAAACAAAGTTTTGGCTAGGAATGATGGAAGTTAAATTTTGTCTATTGTTTATTTTACGAATTCCATTAATTATTAAAACTTAAGCCTGAATGCGTACAAAGGACTTTCAGATTGACAATATATACATATAGGTAAGGAATAAAATCTTCAATATTCTGTGCCCGCAATGTGAAACAAAAATTATACCTTTAACCCACTTTTGTGTAAGAAATATTACTTTACTTCCTGAGCAGAATGTCTCAGACGATTGCTTCCAAGGCCCGCTTTCGGGAGTTATGGGTTCGCTTCCCTTTGCCAACCTACCTGAACCATAGGTTTTTTCGGGAAATTTCCCAGGTCAGCAGGTGAATGCCGGGTGGGTTATACACATCTCCTAAATCTCCTGTGCCTCCATTTCTCACCATTATCATGTTACGTCATCTCTCTCCTGGAGGACGGCGGTTTTCTTGGCGTTGCATGGCAGGATAACATGTTCTGAGAAACTCCTCCTTTTGTAGGACGTTTACCAGTTTCCCAACTCAGTCTTGTGGTGGGGTTGTATCCGAATTACAGAAGGGTGAGATATGCATTTCCTGGCGTGCCTAGGAGCTTCCATGTAGTAGACTGTAATAAATGTGCCCTCTGAACTGCCCGTCTCCTTGGCACGGCTGCCCTCTGTTTCCTCCTTCCTCCCGAAGTTGCCCCCTATTGGGAGTATAGGTACAAAAGACTGCATTTGTGTCTGCGTGTTGATTCCCCTTCTTAAAGTAGTCCAGTCCAGTCAAGTCCTACTGAGTTGTCCCATAATAGTATATCATATACCCAACTAGAGTTACAATATCAGTAGTATACTAATATAAGTGTATATATAAAACTTTCATTCACCAGTGGTCGGATAGGACAATGGACAAAGCTGATTTTGTGTAAGACACAGTTTATATCAGTTGCCAATCTTTATATCCTTCTAATTGAAAGCCCAGAAACATGGCTTAGCCAATTTCTTTTAATAACACATTATTAACCCAATTTCTGTCGGCGAGCGTGAAGTATGATGAGCTGGAAGTTAAACAACCTTTGTTTTGTCTAAGTTCACAGATAATTTATTATTTTAAGCCAAACCATATGACACACAATTCAAAGCATAACTGTATTTAATTACACACGCATTACAATTTTCACTGTTCACTAGAACAGCAGATAAAATTGAACCTGTAATAAGTTTTATAAAAAGTGAGATGTCATTCATATAGTTCAGAAAAAGTAAAAGCCCTGACTCTGAGCCTTGTATTACTCCATCAACTATTGCTTTAAAATTTGATGTCCGAGAGATGTCAGTGCCGTGATTTCTCGTAGTCACGGCTATTCCTAACAACAGAATAATAATAATAACACTAAGGCATATGGGACGAGGACAGACTTCCTTAACCGCTCCCCAACTCAGTCCAAGTTCTGGAAATGTTACATAGCGTATGAATAGACTTTCGTGGTCTACTATCTTAGTACGTAAGAAGAGAAAGTATTGCATTCCAACCAAAAATCGGATATCAACATATCGGTATGGGTCGCACAGTTAGATAGGAACTGGCTCGCTCATCCCAAGGACACGGGTTCAAATCTGGTAAAGGTTGATAGTTTGTAAGTGATAGTATATAAACAGTAAATCTACTGATATTACGCTAACTGCTGCATATCCAGGGGGTGAAACAAGGAATAGCGTCTGCCTCGTTGAGCAATATATTAAGAATTCCAAAAGATAAGTAATATACCTATGGAGAATGGCCAATTCCATAAAATAAATTAACCAAAATTGTGCGGATTAACCTAGATCCACACATTTTGTGTAGTAGGATTTTATCTATCAGTTACGTGAAACTATTTCAAAATGTATAGGACATTCGCAGAATATTTAAGGAATACATTTGTCATGATATCTTAAACACATGTTAGTTTGATATTTAACGATGCTTTGTTTTTGAGTGATGCTGTTCCCAGAGAGGGAGAGAGAGAGACAGACAGAGACCGAGGGAGAACTCTTTAAGCTGTTTTAATTTTGGAAGTCTCAAATCGTTATCTTTCATTGGAATATGAATATCTAATTCCTAGTTATCGGGTGCAATGTCTCCAGTGCTACTTTTTATATAGCTAAGTAATGTGGGAGATAAAAGAAACAGTGATTAGCAAATAAAGGGAACGGCTTCTCTGATATAAACAATAAACTAGCTCTTATAACTACCTATATATGCGTCGACAGTTCACTTGTGTTTTGGATTCTGGTAAACTATGTCTATTATATGTCTCTCGTATTCCAAATATAACATGTAAGTTTACAGAGGTACGTTCACAGCCCATTCCGTTGTAGATATTATTTGTACATAGTCTGATTGTTCTCCCGGAAAACATATCTCACGTAAGCAAAAGCACGTTGATCAACATTCACCTCTGAGTGTTTCCATTCTCACACACTGTTACTAAAATGTGTTATTTTTGTATAATAAGTAATTACTCTATGGCATTAGAAGATATGAAGAGCAAGAAATACAACATGGTAAAAGAATGAGGCAAACTTTGCCCAGTCTCTTGTTTATTTATTATCAATTTTATACTTTTTGTATTTCGGGTATGATATCACTCTGTTTCCGAAACACTATTACTAGGTGTAGTTAATAAATATTTTAGTTTTCACTGTGTGAGATTAAACTTTACAACATTTGGGTAAAATCTGTAAATGCATGTATCCAAGTAAGAGAGAGAGTTTGTTATGATTATTTCGGATACAAATGCCAACAAAATATTAATATATACAGATGAACGCTGAAGTAAATACAAGTTAACATCCACTACATACATACTTTATTTTCAAGTGGAGGAAAAATCAATTTATGGACTGACCCCGACTGAGCTGGGATGGAACAGCCGGGAGTGTGCGCTTCACCCGAAGGTACTACCTACTAAAAACTCCACCGGAGAGTAGTCAGGAGAGGAATTCCAGCAGTACCGCTTTATGCACCTGCGGATTCCTGGAGAAGGTGTGCAGGCTGGCCGTATGACCTAACCGAGGTGAGACTTGTTGCCAGGACATAAGCAAGGCCGAAGCCCTGAATATACCCTCGCGGATTCGCGGTGAGGGATGTAGTGGGGTGTAGTGCCGTTTCCTATAGGAAACACTGTCTTAACCTAGAAGCTGCATCCCCAGTTCTAGAGGTTCCAGAGTTCCCAGTTCATGTTTGAGGTATACTGCTTTATTTGCCTTGGCTTTTAAATCTTACCTAATGATCTGTCCACCCTTTATCGGGTAGAACGTGTCATTAATGCTAGTGGTGGGCGCTAAGAAAGCGTTAGTCATGCACTATCTCTACAAGTAAAATTGAAGTTCAAGGTAAAATGGCAGTTCCTGTCTTCGCAACTGATTGCGATGGTCAATGGTTCCTAGTTATAAGATTGTTAGATCTGCGTATAAGCTGCGTCTGGTTTGAGATTAATTCTAAGTCGAATGGTAGATCATAACCATCACTTCTAATGACAATGTTGTGTATGTGTAGGGAGGAGGGGGATGCCTCCCCACTAGAGCCGCCTTGACTAAGAGCAAGGACTTTGTGGACTGACTAATGTCAGGTTGTGGTATATAGTCATGGATAATCTTACTACTTTTATGGAAGTCTTACAAGTGTGTCTAGATACTCTTGGATGTCTACCTCTGTGTCTCAATGCTCTTTGGTAAGTGTATATCACAGCTATTTACGTTTATTGTATGTTTTTGATAATAAGACTCTGTAATTCTACGCGACCTGTAGGGAAAATATCTACATATCTTTTAAAACTTTGTATATAATTGCAGTTCATGTTGTCCACTATAAGTTAACACAGGTAACGCCATCTCTGGAGAGGATAAGCGGCTATTGGGTTTTTCATGGCTTCTGAGTCAATTAACACTTTCTTGCTGAAAACTGCTGTACCTAAAATTGTCTCGTGTGTAAAAGATCTATATAATGGTAAGTAAAGGGTTTACAATCACACAACTCTCTTAACTCATTCTTTCACGACCACTTGTCTCTCGTACTCCAATTATACAGCAAGGGAGTATATTCCAAATGTACAGCACGCCAATGACATTTATATATACAATCATTTTATGAAGCACATCAACTTTAATTAGCATAAACCTTTATTTCAAATGCGTTTGATATTAAAAAGATGAATTCAATGTTTATAAAAATACGTAGTTACTGATGCCATGAATGAAATTCATAACCGTTATTATATTAACCTCTTGCCAATTTGTTTAACTCCTAAACCTACACAACGTTTAGTATTAGGAAAACCAGATTATGTCATGTTAGGTTAAACTAACGTTTCGCGCATCCTGCCGTGTTCGTCTTCAAAGGGCAAGCTGCTGAACAGAACAAACTACACAACGTTTAATATCTTGGCTATCCAGTATTTCTCATGTCAGATAAAACTAACGTTTCGACCATCCTTTCATGGTCATCTACAAAAGACAAGCTGCTTGAAAGGAAAAAACTACACAACCTTTAATATCTTGGCTATCCAGTTTTTGTCATGTTAGATAAACTAACGTTTCGACGGTCCTGTCATGGTCATCTTCAAAAGACAAGCTGCTTGACAGAACACACTACACAACGTTTAATATCTTAGTCAAGCCGCTTTACTGAACAGTACTCTTTTCCCTCTTTCTTTCATTTTTTCTCTCTAATTTTTTTATTGTTTGATTCTTTCCCTGTCCCTCTGTCTGTCTTTCTTTCTCCGTGTCTTATTTCTTTGTTCCTGCTTTTCTCTTTCTCTTTCGGTTTTCTTTTCTTTCTTACTTTCTCCATTTGTTTCCTCCTTTCATATTTCACCCACGAACTGAGATTTTACCAAAGGTGCATGTTTTCAAACTGTCTGAATCCAAAATATGTATTTTTCTGAACTCTAAACCTCTGTGCGTTTGAACTATTTTCCGGTATGCTTCCTCGATTTGCAATGTGGTGGTGGTAGTAGTAGTAGTAATAGTAGTAGTAGTAGTAGTAGTAGTAGTAGTAGTAGTAGTAGTAGTAGTAGTAGTGGTAGTACTAGTAGTAGTAGTAGCAGCAGCAGTAGTACTAATAGTAGTAGCAGTAGCAGCAGCAGTTATATCATTACCATTATCATCATTATCATTATCATTATTATTAGTAGTAGTAGCTATAGTAGTAGTAATAGTAGTAATAGTAGTAATAGTAGTAGTAGTAGTAGTAGTAGTAGTAGTAGTAGTAGTAGTAGTAGTAGTAGTAGTAGTAGTAGTAGTAGTAGTAGTAGTAGTAGTAGTAGTAGAAGTAAGAGCAATGTAGTTTAATGCTTTGAGCTGAGTCTGGATCCTTGGGGAAGGAGTCGGCGCGCTGAATCAGTTCACTAATCTGACGGTCAGTGAGCAGTGGATAGAAGCATATTAGGTTTCAGGCTCCGTGATGAACTGTTGGCGGATTCGAAACGTTGCAGAGAGCAGTTCACGAGTCGGTAAGTGCGCCTTTGTAGAAACGATTCGCCGTGTTGTATCCCCGGCAGCGAAGCAGTTTAACTGTGAATATTGGAGTTAGTTTTAGAATCGCTGTGCAGCTCCATGTTAGACGTTAACAGCACAAAGGGCCCTACAGACACATTGAAGTGTCGTGTCGAAGTGCTGCATTTGTGTCGAATAGAGAGCGATTGTTAGATACCATTAGTGACAAATAGGTGAACTTAACGTCTATTTCGCGGTAGTCCTATTTAAAGGAAATAAAATTTAGAAAACTTTGAACCACTAGGGATAGCTCGGAAATGGTTAGTTCCACAAATCGGAAGATGTATTTGTTATAAATTGTGCGGACGCACGGTTTAGAAGTTGGGTTTTCTCGGGTTTGACGATCAGCCTTATAGTTTTTCGCCCTTATCTCCCATAGTATTAGCGCTACTAGTTCGATTGACCGCTCTTTGCCATCGTCTGGTCTAGCTCTTTTTTGACACACACACACACACACACACACACACACACACACACATATATATATATATATATATATATATAATCTTTTAGATCACATATCCTCGTTCTCCGACCCGCAGTTGACGTACCGAAGTCGGTTTCCCGCCCGGACAGTGCTCCCTCTGGCCAAGTATCGACTTGGGAGGTTTTTACACCTTTACTCCGAATCTATAAGAGGTAGCAGGACAAAATTCGGCTCTTTCGATTTGTCTCTAAGGGATGCACAACAATGGTTGTTATCACTTCTTTGATACAACGCACGGTTGAGCCGCTGTAATTTTGGCGGAAAAATGTCGTTAACTTTAAGAGCTCAGCTCCACGCCACGGTTTGGCGGATAAGGACCAAACTCGGTATCCCGGGGTTTGTCTACTTCCTTTAACACAATCAGTGTTCAAAAACCTTATATCGATACCGCAAGTTACTTATTTAAGTTTCCCCAATTTTCTACGAGTCGCTATGTCAAATCTAAAACTCCCATAACTGAATCCACAGAATCAGGGAATAGTCCTGGACTAGTGGAACAGTTTGACACCTCTCGCAAATCACTCCGGTTCTTGGTTTGAAAGTTAGGTAATGTGTCTCAAACCGGGCCATAAAATCGAGGTGTACATATCGACACTCACAACATATTTACTGTAATCCAGAACACAAATTTTTTTAAACGTTATTTGGGCCTCTCGACGGAACCGTTCTAGGGATCTCAACCAAGTTTTAAAATCTACACCTTCTCAACGTCAGCAATGATCCCTTACAAAAGCACCTAGCTGCGTTCGCAAAGTAAGGTGCACCGAATATTCAAACGCTAATATCTCTCGAGCCGCTAGAGCCAGAGGCGAGGTGATTGCGACGTCGGTTAGCGCGTCGCGAGTTCTACAACTATGCACATTTTAGTTTTTGTGCTAGGCCAAACGACGGCGCCGCGGCGCCCCAAAATATATGTACGTTCCTTGCAGCGGAACCAATTTTTAGCGATTTTCTCCTAAAGTATTATAGCCAGTGGCCTGTTTCTTGCACCGTTTGATTCGCCGTCCGAAGCTAGGCCTTTTGTCCACAGACCGCCGCCGTTGCGGCCCAAAATTAAAGATACCCTAATTTTCGCGCGCTAATTTCGTCCAACGGTTATCCCCTTTGCCAACCAAGGCTTTGTTCATCTGTAACGGTTTGCCCGTTATAAGTACAAATTTAAGCCAGATGAAGTTAGACTAATATGGACAATCCTAAAAATGAGGACGCTCTTTTGCTGTGCCATAAAATATGTTGAAATATTATATCTTCATTAACACAAGCAGAGACGTTTCTGAGAAACTAATCATTTTCCAATACTCTTCCAAGTCAAGATATATAAGCAATGGTTCGATATTTTCTTAAAGTCTTACATTAATAGCCGTCACACACCAATAATTAATATATGGTTCAAATAACCACATTTTAAAATTAACTTTCTTAGTAAATAATACAAATATTTCTACTAAATAATAATTTCTAAGTTCGTTGAAACGTACAGTCAGACTGAAAAATTCAATGCCATAGCCGGGATTTGAACCACGGATCTTCTGGTTTCCGTCCAGCCGCACTACCATTGTGC
Source organism: Mantis religiosa (assembly GCA_030765055.1). NCBI lineage: Eukaryota > Metazoa > Arthropoda > Insecta > Mantodea > Mantidae > Mantis > Mantis religiosa. Next base: position 314,879,590 of record CM060948.1, read on the forward strand.
TACTATGGCCAACGTGCCGATATGATATTAAATTCTCCAACTGACTCGTATTTTCCCGGTAAACCACTTAGGAGTTCTCATAAACACATGAGACAACTACCTTAATGGCGACTTACAACGTGTAAGTACTTTAAGGCCCGGGCTTCATATAGTAAACCACTATTAGGTTAATTAATGGAAATTAATTATTTTTTCACACTGGCCGTGTGTAGGCTACATTGTGGAAACGTACCTTCATCACGTCATTTTAAAATTTATAAAACAAGAAAGGATAAGTTACTGTATCCATTAACCAAAACACACCTTACCTAGCGTTGCAATACACCACCATGGTCATCTTCAAGTTATCAAGAGTAAAGGAACTGCGGTTGTCAGCTAAAACTGTTTTATACTTTTAGAAACCTCTCTTCACTTCCACAGATGTTATTTGAAAATCACTGTGTCACTGCCTCTTAAATATATCAGTTATGAAGTTCTCTCCTGACACGATATCGGCTTACACTATATGAACTTTTAATCACAGATTATTTTACAACCACCCAAAAAGCCCAAGGTCAGGAGTCAGGGTCAGGTCTGCCACGGGAATCTAATCCGGGTCTCCCGAATGTTGGCTATAGATGAAAATGCCCAATAGATACGTGAAAAAGAAGGGAAATGACCGGAAAATGCATCTAAATATTATAAACATTTGGAGAAAATGCATACTGAAGACCTATCAAACCATATATATCTAACTAATATGTTCCAGAATGCCCTTAATTTCAAATAAGCATCGTCTGTGACTACTCAGAAAAAAGAAGACTTTTCATCAAAATCCGAACCCTACTGATCACACATATACGGTGAGTCCAGTATATGCACACTCTGTTCAGATATAATTATGTCTTCTGGACAGTAACGTGTCATACATCGGCAGGCACGAGATACCATATATAACGTGATTGAATATTCTGACAAGGAGAAAGAAGAGGAATTAAAATCGTCGAAATTTTTATTAATATTTTCGTTCAGTTTCATAATTAATGAACTTATAAAAGATTGTATTTTATAATAATGTCTAAACTGATGTACACATGACTTTGTATACCTTCACATTGTGATGTATTTATGTTGTTTATGGCCTATTTGTATTTGTACAGACTGATCACGCTTCATAAATTTAGACCATATACATTCTGAAATCATATCATAAGGAAACTTTTCCATTAATCTCAGTTGTTTTAACGATAAGACTAAAAGAACTGATACTTATTGCTAAAAGGGATGGATTACTGAAATAAGGAGCTCAAGGTTGATAATGGGGACAATGAGAATGTGACATCTTTAAGTGTCGGAAATTTGCTGATGATATGTTGAGTAAACCACCCTTTTAAAAATTATTCCCGTTGTACAAATTCATTACATTACAAAATTAGCTGTATTACCATACACATCCTGTAATTGTGGTAGTAATTTAATAACAAAAAGTGTAGTTGGTTTTCCCTTTCTTTTTAAAGTTATGGAAATTACAGAAGATGGGGCTGTTGAGCTTCACTTTCATGCTTTGAAAAACATTAGAACTTAGTGGCTACATATATGATGTATTTATAAAAGCTAGTCACTTGAAGGTCAATACGCCTCAACGCTTTGTCGAGTAAATACATGCTCGCGATATACTCAACACTATTGTAGACATGGGCTCTTGTAAATAGCATTGCCAAACCAAAGAAGCCCAATATATTTCCCAAAACGCCAAAATAAAAAAAAACTGACCTTACTTATGAAAGCACCTAATACAAATGTCGACTGCATACCGGAGATGTGTGAATAGTAATTCATGGATTAGTAGTAAATGTTTGTAAAACAGATCAAAAGGGAGGTCATGGCCACTACATGGGTTAGTGCCACTTTTTACACTGTGGCCCAGTGTCACATTTCGCGCCATGCTTCATGTTCTTCTTTAGGTGTTTGTGTAAGCTCCGAAGAGCGACCCTGTAGCATCGGACCTCCCCGCTAAGTTCCAAGTCCAAGTCGTGTACTGACAGGCTGTTAACAGCCAGAAGGTTTTTGCTGCGTACCCACCCAGGTTTTGGGTCTGACCGCAGGTTGTTAATTTTGATGTTTGTAGGATGGTGTGATATTTTTTGTTGAAGAAAATTTTGTTGAGGTAGCTTTTTGCTCCCCTTTAATTTTGTACAGGATGCCAAACCGCTTTTTTGTTTACACCCTGGTGTTTTATTTTTCTAAAATGGGGTAAATTTAGTAGCCAAACAGCTCTTTTGGAGATTTGTAATTTAGCTTATGCTGCTGTAAGGATTAACTCCTTTGTTACCTCGGATGCCCGCAAGCCATACGGGGTACCCGGTAAAGCCTGAATCGGCGGCTCGCAGCGTCGTAGTCTCCTAGAGACCGAACCAGGGCGCTTCTATGAGCTGGAATTTTATCGTAAAATTTTGTTGCCCGGCGTCTAATTTCGTCCTCCACGTATGGGAGAAGGGAAGCTTCGTGAAGTAACCTCACGGGAAAAGAACGGCCCACAGAATAGATGGATCGGAGTCCTCTATTCTGTGCACGCTGAAGGTATGCTATCCAGCTATCGGCAGCCATGCCCCAGATTTCACAGGCGTACAACATGAGTGGGATTATCAGCGCTCGAAAGAGGTGTAGCTTTAAGCGGACTGGCATCGAGCGAGAACCCAGCATTGGGTACAGAGAGGCAATAGCCCCCTGCACCCGTGCCGATAGTTCCCTGATGTGTCCGCGGAAAGTTAGGCCTCTATCAAGTTGAACGCCCAGGTACTTGATGGAATTAGTCCACTCTATCCTTCGGCCCCTGAAGTGGAAGTTTGGTCGGTCAGCGGGGGTGTGGCGCCTCGTAAAAAGAATGGCGTGGCTTTTGTCCGGATTTACGGACATCCGCCAACGCCTGCACCACTCTTGTGTGAGACGGAGGTGTCTCTGAATTGGGTTGAAGGCTCTGAGTATATGTCTGTTTTTGCAGAACAACAACACGTCGTCAGCATATTGTGCCATTTCGACCTGTGGTTGAGTTGGAAAATCTGCCATGAAAACACTAAATAGTGTGGGGGATAGTACAGAGCCTTCGGGGACTCCGCCTCTCACGGGTACCCCGCTAAGTTGCCATGCCAGCCGTTCTTATATACTACACGCAACGTCCACATTATGTCCGTGAGAGTTTATATATTATTTGTTCGCTTCCTATAAATTAAAGCCCGCATAGTTTAAGAGTTTTACATTTTATAATAACACTAGTAATTTTAAAACGTTTTACAATATTTTCACATTCTAGAGTTATTTGTATAAGGAGTCAAATCAAGTACTTTAAAAATACAAACAGGTATGGATTGAAAGTATATTAACGGAATTAACTCATATTGAGCTACAGAGCAAAACAGCATACTTCCAAATTTAAATAATTAACTAAATAAGCTTGACTGAAAGAAAAAGACTTGCTCATCGGTCCTTAACATGACATTTTCTACCCATTTTTTGTTTTGTTACATAAACTAAGTAGAGGCGGTGTTGTATTCAATTTCGATATTTCAACAGAAATACACGTTTTAATGGACATTTATTGTTCTTTAACACCTGCCTTGTGTAGGCCAAAGTTTGGAAAGGTAGAGTCTGACAGAAATTATACTTCCAGAACTTAAAACAAAAATATTTTAGAAAAAATTAAGGTGGGAGTATGAACATCTATGTATTTGTGTGAATTCCAAAACGTAAAGTCGGTTAAATAACTAACTTGGCATTTTAATTCAGCATATTGTACGATGTACCACGAAAAGGGACGTATATCTTGAATTTTCTGGAATTGCTTTCAGAAAGACCTGTACAGGTCATATCTCATAAAACTTGGGAATTATCAATTTCATGCCGAATTAAGAATTTTTACACATTTTAGGGGTTAGTGCACAATTTTTGGATATAACAATATATATATATATATATATATATATAAACAATAGATATATAACAAAGACACCTACCTGAAGAATGGTTACATATCTACACAGATGTGTCTAACTTGGACAACAACTCAGGAGCAGGAATTAAGTGTGCACTGTTCTCATTCTTTCAACCAGAAGGATACCACACAACAAATTTTGATGCAGAAGTAACGGCTATTCATATTTCACTCAAACACCTTCTATACAGCATAGATAAATTCAAAAATTCTGTAATAGTTTCTAATTCTACAGCAGCATTATGTGCAATAAGTCATATAAAATGGGTTCAATCCAAATTAAAGAATGTCACAAAATGGTCCAACGAATTCAAAAACTACAGAATATAATTATATTAAAGTGGATGCCTGCACATTGTGGAACTGCTGGAAATGAATCAGCTGATTTTATTGCCAAAATAGGTGCAAATTTTATTGAGAACAAAAGTAAAAACTTACCCTTTACATCCATAAAAAGATTAATTAAAAGCTAATATAAAAACAAACAAAACCAATCAATATCTAACAAATCCAAAGAAAAAAATGGAAAATTTTGATTAAAAATGCAGAAATTCTTCCAGAAATCCCAACTAAAGCTGCAGTCGCAAATTTTAGATTAGTTACGGAACATGATTATTTTTCCAAAAACTTACACAGAATAGGAATTTATGCAAGTCTAAATTGTCCACTGTATAACAAAGAAGAGGAAATGACTGAAGAACATCTTTTAACCTGTGAAGCCCTACCTGCCGGAACCACTACACAGAAATGTGGGAGAGCAAGAGAGCTAATGTCTTCATTGCCAAAGCCTAGCATTTGAAAACAACAACATATTCTTTTGTTCTCCTAGAGAAATTTGAATTAGTTAGGTTTTGTTATTTTTTTTCGTTATCATGTTGTACGAAGAGAATAAAGTCTGGCTGCTAGAAATCCTCTCAGTTTAATATATTAATAACCGCAAACTGTTTTCGATATTCATCTTAATCGAGTTGCTTTTGTGTAATTGTGTAATGATGTAGCTGCGCCGTTCGTTAAATTGTGAGTAGACGTTAACTTTTCTATGAGATATAGACAAAAACTAAATTTTTTATAATTATTAATTTTTACCACTTTGAAATACCTCTGTCCCGTGTAGCTACGTGACTTCCTCGTGCAAGGTTTCCAGAGCGTCTGGTATAGGTAAAGTATTACTAAAACGTAAAAGTAGTTGTTTAGGATGAATGCACAATGGTACATAAAAATCTCTTGAAGCTCTGGATCGTTCGTTACTAGATTTGTGTGGAAACATTCAACCATTCGGGAGTGGATTGATATTGCTAGCAGGAGATTTTGGACAAATTTTGCCTTTAATTTCTCTATCGGCACCAGCGAACGAAATAATTGCTTGTTTGAAATATTCAACACTGTGGCAACACGTGCGCACATTATAGTTGTGTCCGAATATGCGTGTCCAGCTTCAAAACCATTAATCAGCCGAGGTATTCTCACAATAATCAGTGGACTGTGGAAACGGACAGCTGCCAATAGATGAGACGAGACGAATATAATTTTGCCATCTTTTTGTAATTCTTGTAATGTCGAAAGTAGAACTTATTCTTGTTGTTGCTGTAATTTACGTCCTCCAACGTTAAGTCACATAGGAGGATGAATGGAATGGATTAAATGAAGGTTAAGTTTGCCCAGGTTCCATGGAGCTTAGTGTTACCCGACATTCGACTTGAAGGATAAGAAAAAAACCTGGAAAAACCCTTAACCGGATAACTTACCCTGACCGAGATTTGAACTTGGGCGTGAGCCAGACACGCCACCATCTACACTACCGAGGCAGGCAGAGGGATTTATTGAAAAAAAGTGTTACCTAATATTCAAATTAATTATAAGAATCAGATCCTGCTCAGAGAATGCGCTGTCCTTGCCATGAAGTATAAAGATGTCCAACTTAATATCCTTACACGATCCAACATTCAAATTGAAGAATTAATAATATATAATTCCATAGACATCATTGTCGAAGCAGATGAAGTAGTTAATTCCGCAACGGATAATTTTAATTCTCTTGATCTGCCAGGAATGCTACCACACATATTCAAATTAAAAATAGGTTTTTCAATTATCAATTTGTGTAATGTTAATCAGCCAAAACTCTGTAACGTCACGCGGCTCGCAGTTAACAAATTGATGAACAACGTAGGGGAGGCAACGATATTAACTTGGCCTTTCAAAGGCGAAGATGGCCTTATTTCTAGTATTCTATTTGGCTCTGTAAAATTGTATTTGTGATTATTATGTTATAATTAGTGCTATTTTTAATTTTAAGATGAAAACGTATGCAAAATATGTATACCGGATATAGCAAATAGAACAACAAAACAAATATGAAAATAAAAACAAACGATTGCGCTTGTCTAGTAACAGCAAAGAATAAACAAACTGTAAAGATGGAAATGCCTGGAACATTTCGGATAGAAGTGAAGAGTACACCTAAAAGATATTCGAGTAAATATATGTAACCAGTATTTATAATAATTTGCTATCACAGTGAAACAACTTCTAGGTGAGTTATAATAGCTAATGTATATATGTATATGTTCGCAATGTAATAATACAATAACAATCATTAACTACCAGATATAAAAGCGTTCAGTGTGGATTATATAAGCTTCTGTGTTAATTTATTTGTGTCTAATTAATGCTTTTTAGTTCAAGGAGTATATTTTCGCTGTTTTGTCCTGTGATTATATGCTTTCGTGTAGTTATTTATCGATTTTTGTGAGGATCTCCTGTAGGTTCAGGAAACATGGTAATTTAAGTTACACCTTTTTTCTGTAGGTGTAGATGTGTTTTATTTGAAGGAGAGCAATTTCAAGGCATCTCAAGTGTAGAAGAGAAAGATAAGGTGATTATATCGTTTTATAAGATTTTCGTTAGATTTTGTTTCATATATATGTAAAAATGAAACCAAATTAATGGCTTTGCTCATGAAACATCACTTCAGCATCTGGAATTCATCACAATGTTTGCTAGTGTGTATACTGATACACATAATTGAATGTGGTGGACAAATCATAGTTGTTACGAAGTCCTCTTCCTGTAATATTTCGCTTGTAGTTTAAGAATACTTCATTAGTAAACTTACCTCAAATTTTGCCGACAAACGTCAAACACTTCAAGTATAAAGATGTCAGGAATACATTTTCTTCATCACTTATTAGTTGAGTAATATTGACTTGATTCTTAGTTGACACTAAAACTAGTGAAAGACATTGTTTCTTATTAGTTTATAATTTTTATCTTCCAGAAGTACATAATCACAAAATTTAATTGAAACAGCTGACTAGATTTTCATTAGTCAAAATAAATAATTGTACTAGTAAAAGTTTAGTTTTGTTAATCTTTATGTCAGTGTTCCTTACCTTTAAAACCTCAATTAGACAATTAATACGCAAATTATGATGATATTAACAGTGAAGTAAACAAATGTATACAAATATAATAATTGAACTTAAAACTTCACTTATCTTATAAGAAATGATGAAACATTTCTTATAAATTAAGATTTTGTGAAATCGCGATCCTGATCAATTTATAAGAAAAGTTTCATCATTTCTTATCAGATAAGTGAAGTTTTAAGTAACAAATTACTATATTTGTATATATCAATTAAACAACTAATATACTTAAAGCTATTGCAGATATTGAGGAGATGTTTTGTTCGCTTGATGACCTTTAGATATACCTTACGACAGAGATTTCAGAAATGTATTTATAGAATTAGCAGAATTTATGAAATTTATCAACAATGTATATTCGTAAAAAATGTTAGGTTGAAATTCAATGCATATTACTCAAATATAACTGATTTAAACAAAAACTTCACCTATAATAAGAAACTGATATTAACTTAACTTATTATTTGATAATTGTCTCACGATGCAGGCAATTTGTTTTAAAATCGATCTCAATTAATAAGAAAAATTGATGTAAGTTTCTTAAGATAAGTAAAGTTTTTGTTACAAATAGTTATATTGGTGTAATTTTCATTGCTTCACTGTAGTTAGCTTCACTTTCTACGTAATTCAATACATATCTTAATAAATTGACATTCGTATTCCATGAACGCATAAATACTCCAGTGCTATAAATTGAGATTGTATTTTGCCTTTTTCCATTAAAGACAAGTGTTTCTATATAATGTAGATTAAAAAGTGATGATAGGATGTCTAACATTCGCGCATGTGAGTAGTTGAGTATTAAGCTTCTTTGTGGTATTCCGCCAGTGAATCTGTGGTCTTCTTACATCTCAATATGTGATATCTTTCCTAGATGTCCTTCCACAACAAACATTTGCACGCCACGTTCGGTTCTTGTACATTTTTCTGATTACGCACTTCAAAATGTAAGCCATGTACTGCAATTCTAGAGATGTAGTTTAATGTAATTTAATGTCAGTTGAAGAGGAAATGTAAATTTGTTAGACAATGAATTAGAGTTTCTTAGAACAAGTTTTTTATCAGATTCATATTCCAAAATTCAGTCTTAATCCAATTGAAAATACCCATATAAAATTCAAAAGTACAAGAAATTAAATATTTGATAAGTTTTCCTTTGATTATTAAGGTTATATACGCTTTTCAAAATTTTAGTAATTTAACGCAATAGATTTTAAAAATTTTCTTTCGAACTAAGACTGGTAAAATAAAAGTAAATAAAAAATTTATTCGTTATAATCTGGTAAACGCAGGGGATTAGAAAAATACAATATTTTTAAGGTTTCACTGTGTTAGGCATACGATCATAAAGTAAGCGTGTTGATTAAAAAACTAAATTTCAGCTAAGATTTACTGAAAACTTAAAAAAGTGACATCAGTTTTGCCTATACTTCATGTTATAAGATTTTTATGTCCTACATTCTTAATGGAAAAAAATATTTTTTGTTCGCCATATTATTTGCCCCTAGTGTGGACCATCTTTCTGTAAATTTAGTATAGTTAATTAATCAATAAGCAATAAAACAATTTAGGTATTGAGATGAGTATTTGTATGCTAAATAAAGACAAGTTTTACAAAAACTTGAGAAAGGCTGAACCGATTTGCCTAATTTTAGTTCTGTAATATTTGTATAACTAGATGGAAGTTTTGAGAGGTGAGAAAGAAAACCTGAAGTGATTATGGATTGGGTTATCAACTAAATATAAAGATACACACGTATAGTTTTATGGAACACATAAACCTTTTATTTTGACAAACAGAAGCATTACAAAGTAGAAAGATATTCTACTCCTTGCCAAAATCTTCGAAGATATTTCACGTACCATATTTTATTAAACAATGTTTATCGTTTGTTATCAACAATGAAATTTGTAGCATGACATATACCTTCCGAAGATTAGGCAAAAAAATTAATTTCTGAACACATTATAAATCTATGAATATTTGACCACATCAATTTTCATATGTTGGGGTATATTTGGATATCTTATTTCTATAATCTGTGTTTGTGAATTCGTGAATGTGCGTCTACAATTTCTCGCACGTTTGGCCTTTCAATGGCCATAAATAAATCTCAAGGGCAGTCGTTGAAAGTTAGCGGAGTCAAACTGGAGTTTCCCTGTTTCTCTCATGGACAATGACACGTCGCGTGTTCGCGCGTCGGAAAGCCATCACCTTTATATATTTACGCATCACAAAATATAACAAAAATAATATTTATCAGAGAGCTTTTAAGTCTATTAGCTTATTTTAACTGTGTTGTATATAAACTTCACCCACAATTGCAGAATAAATAGCTAAGTATTCCGTATTTATTTTATTTACAAATATAAGTGTAGACAATTTTTATTGGCGGTAGGAACTTCGCTGGGATATATATATAGTGTCCCACCTACATCTGCCATCTCAAATATCTCCGAAACGAAATAAAATATGAAAATTACATTTGGCCAGGAATGTACCTGTGTCAGGGGCTCACACAATGAGTAAGTATGCACAATCCATATAGGTAAACAAATAACACTTCCAACACCAAGTTGCGTTTTTTAAATGGAACATGTATGTCAAATCCAGCAACATGACAACTAGAGCTAAAATTAGTGATTACACATTGGTTCCGCTTTTCTAGACACATTTGCTAGTGGCTACAGCCCTCAGAAACTTCATTTTCGTGCATTACATCCGGCATGGAAGATGCACCCATTTGCATCAATATAACTTTGAATCTGGTAACAAGAGAGTGTTGCACAGATCACAGTGTTTCTACAGATATTTTCGCACGCGCCGCAGGAATACGATGTTGCATATCCTCTACTGTCGTTGGCGGTTCTTGCTACAATCTCTCTTTTACTTGGCCCCAGAGAAAGAATTCTAATGACATCAAGACTGGGGACCGAGCTGGCCATTGCACAGGATCTCCCTGTCCTATCCGTCTATTTGAAAACTTTAAAAAGCTTAAGTTTACAATAGCTTAAGCACAGAGTATTCTCCTATTCCTATTGTTTCTATGAGAAAACATGTTATAAGGCTATTATTCTAAACGTCTATCTCAACCTGAAATAGAACAATAGGAGTTCCGAAGAGAATTTTGTGCATGAATGAGTAGTGAAAATCATGCGAGAGCATAGACCAGGATAATATTTTTCGATTTACATTAGCCATCTTCACTGTGGCCGTGGACAACCTTTATACTTAAGTATTGTAATTATTCTTACCAAGTCAGAAATTAATTGAAGATGTTGGATTTCGGTTAAATAACATGTAGGCATAAAAGTAAATTTTTAATGCTTTTATTATGCTAAATGTTTACATTATATCTTTCCTTTCAATAAATTCCATAATTTATGTCAGCTGTCAATTTACAACTATTTTCGTTAACATTTGCAATTCTTTTAATGTCCGAGAGTTAAATTATTTGTGTTTTTCTTGTCTGTTGGCGATTAAATAAATTATTTGGAATACACAAAATCTATAACCACCATATATAGTCTATAGTCCCCACACCTCTATAATCATCATGTATAGGCGAGTTCGTAGCAAACTGTAGAGGACACCAAAATAAGAGTTAACTTCACTACTCGTGCGACGGTTTTAGTAGTCTATTTATATCTTTAACCTCATATGGTTAATTCCCAAATATCTAATCAGTTATATTAGTTATTTTATTTACCTAAATCAAAATGAGCTTTTGATTGTACTTCATTTTAGGTGTGGCTTCGTATTTATTTTTGGTTGAAATGTATTTTCAAATGAAGATGTATTTTGACCCTAGGCGAGAGGTAAAAAGCCATAAAAGGCAGTCTGTTGTAATTTGAAGAGAAAAAATTGGTACTAAGTTTGCTCCCATAACGTTGGTTAAGATGTAGCCCAATGACCATTACAAAGGATTCAACTTCAAATTATGGGAGACCTTTAGGCTTACTATTTTCCAAGGTCCAACGGAGGAAGCGTTAGGCAAGGGGGTACGAAGTGTGGCCGTCCGGAAGGTGACATGATAGCAGAAGGCAGAGCTACTAACCGGTAGAGATTGAAACTGTACTTTGGGGTTACGTACAACCTGCTCCCTTACAACTTGCGAATGTACACATTCCTTGAAGATTGGCCGGAAGCGGTATACGTCTTTTGATCCATCCTTAAATTTTTTTATCATTTGTATACGTTAAAAGAGTGTTTTCTCTGCATTACCTGGCTACTGTAGTGCTTGTTTTTCTAATGACGCAGGAATATCCTTTGTTCTACATTTGCAATCGATCCATAAAGCATTTATTTTTACTGAAAAGTTTGTTGAAAATATTAACGACAACATTTTTTATTTTAATGCGTAAAATATATTACAAATAGCATTACAGACATGCTTAAAAGCTCAGATTATAAACTTCTCTTAAAGTCTGCGCCGAATTGTATAATACAGGAATACATATATAATATACAAGTACGTACATATATAATATATATTATTTCAGTGTTTTACACAAAACCAATAAAATAATACATGTTAGTCATTAAAACTTTTAATTTTTTCTAAGTTGAGTTGGTGACTACTTAGCTACTAAACTTTCTGTAGTCATCGGTATACAGCCGGAGAGAGAGAGAGAGAGAGAGAGAGAGAGAGAGAGAGAGAGAGAGAGAGAGAGAGAGAGAGAGAGAGAGAGAGAGAGAGAGAGAGAGAGAGAGAGAGAGAGAGAGAGTGAGAGAGAGAGAAAGAGAGAGAGCGGGAGCAGATATTCATGGCTCCGTGAGTTTACTTGTTGACCCTTCCACTGATGAAGGATAATCCTGCTTGTGGTGCCCACCCAGCAGGTTCGTCACTCAGTATCCAAGTAGCACCATTTGGGAACGGTGAGCTTGCAGCCCTCGACCAACCGGTCCTTTGATTTCCACGCAAGGTACGGTATACCACATTAACTTTCCAAAGTAGACGTGGCAAATTATAACTTTGAGCCGGGTTGTGTCCTTTGTATTAAAAAATTAATAGTTCTTAGTGCTTATGTGTTCTCTTATCAGCAGCGTTTCAGAGAGTTTAATAGCTTTAAACTAATAGCTAGATGACAGACAGCTCAAAACATAATTTAATTTAATTACTCACTCGTTCTCGACTTTCAAAGCAACCTTATAATTACGTTCAATGTAGACATTTACAATCATCACAGGGCTGCTGTTTTATACTTCCCTCGCTCGAACAAAATTATTAATCAGTTAAATTTGAGAGATGTTGAACTAGATTCTGTGAATTCTAAAGACAATAATTTAAGTATTGTTTCCTTAGTGCCCTCCTGCTACTATTTAGTCAGACGCAAGTTATTCATTAATAAACGCACCCTGGTTTTAAACAAGAATGTTTCTGGTTGAGAGGTTTATATTCATTCATAAAAGTAAACAGTTATTGTTAGACAAAGTCATATGAATCTAACGAATCACAATGTTTACAGATAAAGGAAAATGTTTGAATGAGAATGCTATATTCATAGAGGAATTGGTATTTGAGAGGGGTTTGCTCGCTTGGGTTTTGGGATGTGCATTTAGATAGGGGTACAGGCCCCATATGTGAGAAGGTGTGTTTGAATGTTATAATTATTAAAAGTTTGTCAAATCGGAGGATGTTTCTCTATCTTTTTTCTTTCACTGGAAAATGCAATTAGATCCAAATAAGAGAGTAAAATGGATAGATTCTAGCCCATATCTCCCCATCGTTCAAAAGCAGCTGTGTTCCAGTATTCCACATTTACACAAAGAAGATCAGTAGCAATAAGGCAATGTCTGGCACAATCTATCTCAGTTGGCAGACGGAAGTAAGAAAGGCTTCCCCAACGGCAAAGAAAATCATGAGAGTACAATGATCATGTAAAACAAAACCAATGAATGGTAGTTAAAACTTAATCATAACTATTGGAAATAAAAACCATAAATTTACAATCCAAAGAATCAGATTGCAATTCCAATATTCCGTATAAGCTACCTTGAAGAACTTAGTATGATGGCGGCCTACTGCTGCAAACTATTGAAGAATTCTGTTAGGTGTAATAATTCAGTTATATCTTCTTTAGAGAATGAGGAAAATAACTTAGTGGTTTATTTCCACATTAAATTATTTGATAGCACGGACCTCAGGGCTTTAAAATATTTTGCACACTATTTCCCGCAGGGTCGTAACTCCACCGTCGCGCTATCTATTTTGCGGTGGACTAACTACCTAACCCCAAACGCTCCTAGCGGCACATGCTCAAGTGTTGCCAAGACACTCAAGCAGCATCATCGGTAACTCTTCGTTATGGATGGTGCTCTCTAAGGACATAAGATGTCAGTGTTGCCAATAACATTACCTAACATGACATTTACCTCCCGGTATATAATACGCGTTTTTAGTTCATATTCACATGTACACTCCCAAATGCCTGGTTTGCTTTTCGGAAAAAATGGGAAGCTGACCTAAAAAAATACGGAAACATTAAAAGGTATTCGAGTTCTATATTTTTAACCGTAATAGGTATTGCAGCGCTCTAAACCTTATGGAGCCTGGACTCATTTGAGCAGCATTTTATTCATCGTCCAACATGACGGTTGAAGATCTTTATTATTATTTATTTACTTATTTATTTATCTAAATATTCAAACCGAAATCGTAAATCAGACATATCAAAGAGAACAATCCACTGTGTAAGGTAAGGTACCCATTGACTCAGGAACGGGGAGAATATTAACAACATTCAAAAGTTAGACAAACGTTGTCAGGAATAGTTAGATGAAACGTCTGTAATATCAATAAAGTAATTGGTCTATTAAAATACAGAAAATACCTTTACGAAAAATTGTAAACTGTTTCTTATAAGAGGTTTCAATCTTCTTTCCTACTCTAAATTTCCGGTAAATAATCCACTGAGATATAACCTACGTTTTCTGTACCGTTCTTCCGGACATCATACATCTGTCACTTAGCCACTCATTGTATCTATGAAAAACCTTTTTTTCGCATACTCTCACAGCTGCTTGTTTTTCATTCAGGACTTTAAGGATTAATGATACAATAAGATTATTTGTAAAAGCTACCAAAACTTTTACCTTAGATTATAAACTGTATGTTGCATACCTAGGTACAGCCAAGTCACGTGGTATGCGTTTAGTACAATATAATACTGAACTGTTAATGGAGATAATCCCAGGATGGGACATTACTGTTATCTCAGGTTAGATGTTGACTGGGAGTCTCAACTCGTCATTACGTTTTTTAAACTGATACTATATAAGTATATATCTATGTATATAGATATATATTTTTATTTTCCTTGGTACCAGTTAAGTAACTAACTTGAACCTAACCACACCAACATTTGATAGTTGACAGCAAATATATAAGAGGAGAAATAATTAGATTTGGAAAGATTGATTTCCTTTTGTGAAGTAAGTTTCATCTCCCCACCTGTTTTACGTAAGTCCTGTAGAGGTGTTAATCATACAAACCCGAAATGAAGGTTTGCCTCTTGCAATTAGCTTTACTAGGTCATTGTGGAAAATAACAGATCAAACAATATTTAGTATTGAAAACAATGTTCTTCGGAATAGTTTCCAGTTTCAATAATTTTGAGTGCGAAACAAGTAATAAAGACAGACATAAAAAATAAATCGAACAAAATTGAAAAGGTGCCTCAAAATTTGTTAGCGCATGGTACAATTATGAACAGAATTATCCAATCATTAATTTAAATACATGTACACCCATAATGGTTCTAATTCTGCGAATGTTAATTTCCGAAACTATTCAACCGAACTTAGTTATGAAATGCGGAGAATAGGCATTAAATGTGGAAAGACGTGGAATAATTTACAAGTTTGGTTCATATAACTGTAGGGAATGAACTTTTAATGTGCTAGCATTGCTCAGAAATCGTTTAAAAATGGGAAATGAAAGTGAACAAATCCATGCAAGGAATACGTTGAAACCTTTTGACTTATACAGCTCTCTGTAGACTTCTGTTCTGAACAAAATGTTTCTTTTCTGCCTTATATGAAATATTTTGTCTAATATATCTCTATATTATTATACTTAACATCTGCATCTACTTTGCAGTTAAAGCGAAACATCACTCTTCCAATATGTTGTAAAAGGTGCTTAATAACTAAGTTACATACCTATACAATTTGCAATTATAACGCGAGCGCCATCTACAACGTTTTACGTGTACCTTGTGTTGCACGAGACAGCGTGTCGCTGTGATCAGTCAGTCAGGAAATACGCGGACTATTTAAACTGCAAGTTTGTACAGGTTTTTTCGTTGGTCTGTATTTTAGCGTTAAAATAGCACTTTTTGTATAATTGCGCTGGACCCAAAAATACAATGTCGAGATTCCTTTGGAAATGGAACACCCGAATATGGCGAAAATCCTCCCAAAATAACCCGGTACACAAAAGTACGTTAAATCGTTAAATACTGAGGTTTTGTATAAGTTTAGCTTCTCAAAGGACGACAAGCAAGACTTTCAAGAAAGTCTCCGAATAACAAACTACCCCTTAAACGGAAATTTTTTAGAATATCTCGATTTTATCGAAAATGTTATATAATCATTTTAATTAAATTATTATATTTTTAAAACATTTTCATGACAAATGAATATGTTTATCTGCTGGGAATGTCCTCATAATTCCTTTTAACTCTGGAGCACTTTAAATAACTTTAAAGTTTATTAAATAAACAAACTTTTACTTCACATGGAATGTAGATTGTGCTGTTAAATACAATTTATGTCTGATACATTTTATTTTGTAAGACCAGCCGTTTCAGATTTACTCTTGATTATATTCCACAACTCCTCAATAGTTATATTTTCTAACAGGCAAAGTCCTTCTGCCGTACTTGGGTGAGGAATGTATTTCGTTAAGGATAAAAAATTCTTTAAAGAGCCTTCAGTAGCAACACCTATACGTTTTGATGTCCCCTGAATAAAAGCTTATTTTCAAATTAGCCCCGTCCGGATATGAAATGGAAAGAGGCAATTTGGATCACAGAACGCTAAGAAAGGCAAATTTTAAAACAGAAAAAAACTGTACAATGACAATATAATTTCAAAACGTCCCCCAGACAACCGTTTAAAATCATCTATCACGTAATGTCTACTGTATTCCCTTGTGACTACAATAAAATGTTTATCCTGAAGTAGATAGAGGTAGATAAGTGTTTGTGCAACAGTAGAGAAAGTAATGTGAGTGTATGACATCCGTACTATCCGTGCTAGTACGGATGGTATTGAAATTAAGGATTTATTATAAATCGGAACAATAAATATAATATTATATTCAAATATTCACACAATAGCTACATCTGCTTCTTGAGTTAATATACGGACACTATGAGACTTTGCATTAGGATAATAAATAACCAAACAATATGAGCTCTCTGAAACAAATGATTTACTGATTAAATGAAGATCAATAATTCAAAATATTAGTGATAAGAAAAATATTAATAGCGAAAATTATAACAATTTACGGTAAACTTTCCTAATCTATAACACAAAGACAAATATATCTTGACCTAATACTAAACATTTTGAACTAAAGCAAAGTTAAAACATTATTAACAAGTTAAAATGTAATCAATGTAATATTATTAAGAAAGAATCCCGAACATAACCTACAGATCAACAGCTAAAGTGTTACTTGAGGTAAAAATTTACCTCCTACCAGAACTATAGACAATTAATATATACTAACCTGCATTGTAATTACTATTAAATATTCAGTAATAATACATAACAGCAGCTCCAACATGTAGGAAGTTATAAATGTACAGATATTTTAACTGAATGGTCAAATTGTTATTGAAGTTATTAAAACAATGAATTATTAGTGACAAATTAGCTATAATGTCAGATAAAATAATTGAAATGCGTCCCCGTAACGAATTGTTTGCCATGAAGTGTGATTCTTAGTGACAACTCTATGTTCTTGTGACATTGCGCGATCTAATGGACAAAATTTCTGAGCTAGACCAACAAATAACTGCCTTACCCGCTGTTCATCACGACTTGTTTTAGAAGTAGTAAACGCCCACGAGGTGATAATATCCGTAGTAAATTCCGAAATAGATCAACCCCAGGTGACGTAACTGAACACGGAAGCATTAAAAAGTATTTAAGTTT
Source organism: Mantis religiosa (assembly GCA_030765055.1). Taxonomy (NCBI): domain Eukaryota; kingdom Metazoa; phylum Arthropoda; class Insecta; order Mantodea; family Mantidae; genus Mantis; species Mantis religiosa. The sequence goes on from CM060948.1 coordinate 314,897,156, forward strand.
TCTATTTGTAACGGTAATAAGGATGGCAGCGCTCTAAGCTCTGTGGAGCCTGGACTAATTTAAGCATCATTTAATTATAGTCCAATTTGATTGTTTGAGGGCCTTATTATTCATTAATTCATTCACTCATTCACTCATTCGCCCAATCATTCATTTAGTTCAGATAATTGTAGTAGTATATCCATATAATCTGTTCTTGAGACCTGTAACGAAGGAGATAATTTATTTATTTTGAGAACAATATACACTTAACCTTAAACACTACGCAGTTAAATATTATTTTAATTATCGCTAATCTATGAAAGGTAGAAGTATTTCGTTGGAGATAAAACTACAAATGTGAGTATTGGAAATGCATTGGAATAGAAGAAAGGGAGGCTAAAATGTTTGAGGAATGTATGTGCGAAACATGAATAGAGAGAAAATAACACCTGAAAAAAGAGAATCAGTGCAGTTTTCAAAATCTTGTAAGGAAAAACCTAGAAAGGAGCCCTGAACCACGTATGTTGCAATATCGCCTGTTTTTGTGGATATTACATATCAGCTTTAGCTTCTATTTTAGCTTCCAAGGAATATCTGGAATGTAAACGAATAGACTGTAGAATTACAAGTAATGGTTTAGTTACTTAAAGAACTAATTGAAGAATTAGAAGTAAAGATTTACAGCTAATCATTTGGTCCATTTTACATGCTTTGCGCATCTGCTGTACTTTTGTTTCCGGTTCTTTTTCTGACGCCATCTTATGTTTCTTATTCAGACAGTTGAAGACCTGGACCAATTTGCGCAGAGCATGCGGTCGGCAATGTAGCACAATAAACCTAATAGCGCTGTGTAAACTTACAAAATGGTCCGATAATAATACATACCCTGGACCTTTTCTCCTGTCAAATACAGATCCTCTACCAATATTACGCAAGTCCCGAATTCTATGTTCAAATGCTGCACTTCATAAACTCTAACCGGTGTGTATGAGAGAAGGATGTTACTTACTCACATTTTTATATAATATGCAGCAATATTGGCAACAACATTAATCGCTAAAAATATTGTTGTAGTAAATCTCTTTCGTGGGTTAAGTTTCAAATGTTTCTTAAAGATTTAGTCCCTTTATCTTTCTTGTAACAACAAGGAAATGTGAAATAACTTTTATCTTACATTTTTAACAGGTGTAAAAATATAACTTTGTGGAAGATTGGATTTAGAAAGTAGTGTGAGTGAAATATATTAACGTTTTGCTATAAATATACGTTATGAATAAGACGATTTTGTTATTTTAAATTGCCCGCCAGGGAAGACCAGTAATGGAGCAAAGCGTTCCTCTGCCCAGAGATGGATCTACCTGCAAAATTGCATAGTAGGAAATAAAATTTCTAAATATTTGCAAAGATAAGTAACAAATTGGAATTATGTTATTTAAATATAAGGTATATTTAATTAATTCCTATGGCATGGGGCCCACTAAGTGAGATAAAATGTAAAAAACTGATAATTGTTCATGGGAATGGGAGCCTTCTAAAATGAATATATGTGTAGAGCTGTTTGCTTCCCTTGCTTTGATTTCCTTCTAATAATGTTCTACTAATGTAAACAGTATTTAAGTGATGCCTATGGCATTGAAACGAAGAGTAGCTATACCATACATTGAGATAAAATCTAAATACCTAATAATTGTTTATGCGAAAAGAAGCCTTCTAAATTGAATATACGTGTAGAACCTTTGGCTTCCCTTGCTATGACTTCGGTGTTATGGAAGATGACCTCTATCCATATGATATTTTGAGTATATAATTTCTAACAAGTATCTCCAGTATATAGAATGTGCTGGTCATTTAGTTGCCATGCTGGTATATTTACATGGTTAAGACTAAGTGATCCGTGGTTTATATCCAAGCTATGGCTCCGGCTCTACCTTTCCACGGTTACTGTCACAGCATAGTTAATTACTTTATACCTCTCGCTTACATATATTTTGCTTTAATGTCACTAGATTTTGTGTCCAGAACTGAGATAATACCTAACAAACCAGTTATTGTTTATGATTACGAAAGGTTACGAAATTGTATTTACTGCTTTTTCTTCTTCAAACACATGGGTTTAATGTTACTACAGCCTACTCCAAACATGTAGTGTATACAGCTATAATATTTACACTTACAGGAGAAATAATCTCTTTGATGCCACCCCTGGATGATCAAATTGTTTTCAGTTTTCATTTTCTATCATAGAAATGTGTAAGCAACATCCTTGTGATTCACATTCATCTACACGTGAATGATTAGCGGCTTTCACTTAACTACGTTTGTATGCAATTAGACTTTTCTTCCTAATAGTAGTGGTTCTGTGTACTTTATATTCTAGAGGTCCGTAGTTCAAATGTCGGTCAGGATCCGCTATCTGGGTAAGGTGTTTTTTGCGGGTTTCCCTTAACCTGAAAGGTTAATGTACGGTAACTATAATCTTCATGGACCCTGGACATATTTGAGCATCATTGCACCCATTTCATTCACCGTCCGATATGTTTAACGTTGGAGGACGTAATATTTCCAAAACAACTTCTATCTAAAATGCAAGACATGGATTGTCATACCAATAACCTTAAACAACCAGCAAACCTACAAATGTGTATCCATATTTCCTTGAGTTGTTCGAAGGCGATGTGATTCAGAGGTTCCACTATTACAAAAACAGTATCTTCACCCCCTCAAATGTATTCCGATATACGCGAGACTGACCTACTTACTATTCATAGTAGAGAAGGTAAAACATAGGATAAATTTAAAGTTACAAAAAGTACCAGCCATTTGAAAATGCAATCCAGTACTAAAGAATATTGCGGAAGCTGATAATGGTACAAGAATTAAGTTTACGTAGGTAACCTATGACACGCGTGGGACACTACTGTTGTGGCCTCCAATCGAAATATGCCACGGTCTAATCCCGTGAGCCCATGAGTCTAACTGGGTTTCTTTAATTTTACATTTCTCACTTTTTAATTAAATGCTAAAAAAGTGTCATCGTCGCTCACAAAACTGAAATTCTGATAGAATAATACAAGCTAAATGTCTGCCAGCTAAACAAAAGAGTGGATGTAGCCAAACTAGTCGTACCCAATGCCATCTCCTGGGAACACGTAGAAGCACAGTGTCATTCCATTTTAGGTTCCCATTAATGGATGCTTCTGTTTCTGACGGACGTACGTTCACAAAGTTAGGCGAACTTTAATAATTATTTGTAACAAATATATACAAGAACTCCTTTTACTGCGGTTATCGCCTTTAAAGTCATCATAAAGCCAACAGATTGAAATTTTTTACTGATCCCTTAGTGCCTACTGAACTTCCTTATTGCCCTTGCATGTAGATTCACGACTTTAGCAATAGAATATGAAGCACGTGAAGGGCGACAATTATGTGAATGAAACACGTACGATATTTTCTAGATTCCACATACGCACACACTCACACAAACTTGCCCAGCGTGCGCGCTAGGAGAGAGGAAGAGACACAGAACCACTTCATGTCGCATTACATATGTGAATCTTTCCACAAAATGCATCTTTCACTGTTCAGCTGCCTTCAAAATAATATTTGCCCTGTCATGTTTTAGACGTACAGCAATAGTTCCTATCCAACTGTGCCCCACAGACCGATATGTGGATATCTAAATTTTGGTTGCAATGCAACATTTGCTCTACTTACATTAGTAGATAGTAGACCACCAAAGACTATTCATACACTATGTAGTATTTGCAGAACGTGGAGTGTGTCAGGGAGAAGATAAGGAAGTCCGTCCTTGCCCCATCTGCCTTACTTTTATTACGAGCGGCGTCCAGAAAAACGTTCTGTTTCAATTTAACTCCGCTGCAGCGCTGCGATGGCAGTTCCTCACATGCGCGGTAGACGCTCCGTTTCAAGGAGACAAATCTGCAACATTGTGAGATCGCTGTCGGCCAAGTACACTTTGTTGTGCTTGTTTACAATGTCGATGTTGATTGAAAATCCCGCCGCTTGTGAAAACAGAACTGTGATTCGTTTTCTCAATTCTATGAAAGAGAAAAAAAATGAGATTTATCAACATATTTCTGATCTCAAAAAGTTTGGTGTTTCTCCACAAAAGCGCACGACCACGCCCTGCAAATGCGACGAAAAACATCCTACAGGGATTTGGCAGGGACGTTTTGGTCCAACACCCGTACAGCCCATACCTCGCTCCTAGCGACTTACATCTGTCTTTGCATCTCAAATCATTCCCTGGCGGTCAACACTTCAAAAATAACAAAGAGCTGAAAGAAAATGTTTCCAACTGGTTGAAGACACAGGCGGAAAACTTCTATGAAGAAGTTATACAAAAATGATTGCCTCGTTATGACGAATGCCTGCAACATTTCGGCAGTTATGTGGAAAATTAGTTTAAGGTTGTAGAATTTTGAGCTATAAATAATTTGTGTGTATCTGTACACAATTTAATTGTATTACCTAACAGAACTTACTTTCTGGACGTACCTCGTATTCTTAGTCTGTTGTTAGGAATAGCCGCGGCTACGTGAAATTGCAAATTTGAGATCATCATCCACAAAAAATACTTTGTGACACATTGTACAACAATTGTTTCAAAGTAAGGAGGTTAAATTAATTACCTGGATTGTGTCTTATCTATATGAGAGAAAAGAGAAGGTGGAAATAAACACACGTATCAGTTATCAAAGGGAAACATCAAATTGTAAAATATCCTGTAAAAGAAACGCAGGTAATTCTGTAGTCATTCGGGATTAGAACGCGTCATATTTGGATTAGAAACCACAGTGTTAGTACAGAAATGGCTGCGCATGGTACTATACAAGGGCGGCCTTCTTGATTCTTTGTATAGCATCATTCTCATTACTCCACGATCATTTGATATCCTGTTGGAACTTATACTTAACTAGTAACACGTATTTTCATATTCCAACCGGGAAACACTACCTGGCAGTACGGATGAGTGTTGCCAACCCAATTAAATTGGATCTAGTTACATGTAAAGCAAAATTCCGCTACAAAAATATAAAAAATAACCACAAAACCTTCTCTTTCAGATAATAAGATGAGCAAGATGATGGAATCATTGGTGATTATGATGGTCCCCTTATTGTTTTGTGAGGCTGTTAATATACTTAAAAAATTATTAGCTCTCACTATAAATAAGTGTAGGAGATCTGCACTGGATGACTAAAGTAGTTTAAGAGTCGTCACTGTCCGAAGATTTTATTGTCCCTGTAGCACGTTTTTACAAATTATACATAGATTTTACAAATTTATTCACAACTCCATCAGTTAATGTGTATGAGATACAGCAATTACCTTTGTTCTCAATGCCAAATTTTACCATTAGGGGGTCAGTATTCAGTTATTTCTTTTTTTTAGATTTAATGTCAGTCATTATGGTATACATTCTTTCCACATCACGCATCCATGTGGCAACACCAGTAATGGTTTAGTCAATTTTGAAATATTCAAGAGGACATAATTTCCTTCAAAACACATTTCTCCTGCTTGGCACTGGAACACAAGGGTACTGTTTGATTTAGTTTACTTTTCTATAATGTATCATTGGTGACATAAACGCAACGTATTAAAACGTACTATTCACTTGAAAAGTTAAGAGTGCATTATAAATTGCAATGAAGCCTGAGACCCTGGAAATATCCAGCGTTAACAAAGTTTTGTCTAGGATGATGGATGCTGAACATTTGTCGACTGTATATTTTACGAATCCCATTAATTGTTAAAACTGCAGCCTGAATGATTACAAAGGACTTTCAGATTCAGAATATATAAATTCAAGGAAAGGTTAATATCTCCAGTCTTCAGAAAGATATTTGCTAGTGCCCGCTGTGTAAAAATAAGTTATACGTTTAACCTCCTTTGGCATAAGACATATTCATTTACTTCTTGAGCAGAATTACTCAGGCGATTTCGTCTATGCTGCAATGTGAGGGGCCCGGGCACGATTCCTGTAGCCAAACTATCTGACCCATAGGTTTCTTTCGGGAGATTTCTCAGGTCACCAGGCGAATGCCGGTTGGGCTAAACATATACACCGAATTTCTTGTTCCTCCATTTCCCACCATTATCATTTCACGTCGTCTCTCCCCTGGTGGCCGGTGGTTGTCTTGGTTGTGCATGGCAGGATGATATGCTCTGAGAAAATTCCTACCTTGGTAGATGTTTACCGGTCTACGATCTCAGTCTAATGGTGGGGCTGTATCCGAATGGCAGAAGGGTGGGATATACCTTCTCCTGGCCTGCCATAGACCTTCCATGTAGTAAAATGTACTAAAATGTGCCCTCTGAAATGTCCTGTCTCCTTGGCATGGCTGCCCCTTGCCTCCTCTCGCTACACCCTTTCTCGCGGTGGTGCTCCCAATTAGGGCTATAGGCATAAGAACTCGCAACTAACTCTCCGTGCCGATTCCCCTCCGTAAAGTAGGCCAGTCCGGTCCAGTCCATTCCAGTCAAGTATCACTGAGTTGTCCCATAATAGTATATCATCTTCCAAACTAGAGTTACAATATCAACTGTGTGCTAATATAAGTGTATCTATAGAATATTTATTCACTAGTGCTCGGGTAGGACAACGAACAAATCTGATTTTTATGTAAGATATAGTTATGTGAACTTGCCAATCTGTAGATATATCTTTCTAATTGAAAGCCCAGAAATATGAGAGAGTCAATTTCTTTAAATAACACATTAATAATCCCAGTTTCTATCGCAGAGCCTGAAGTATCATGAGTAGTATGTGTAACAAGCTTTGTTTTGTCTAACTTCGCATATAATTCATTAGCTTTAAACAAAAACCTATATGACACAATTATAAACATAATTGTAATAAATTGCACACTAATTTCAATGTTTACTGACCACCAGGACACTAGTTCCATCAGCGGATAAAGATATACCTGAGATATCCTTTATAGAAAGTGATGTGTCGTGCATATAGATGAGAAATAGTAAATTCCCTGACACTGATCTTTGCAGTACTCCATCTACTATTATTTTGCAATTTGATGTTTCCCTTTGATAACTGATATGAGTGTTTATATCCAGTTTCTCTTTTCTCTCACATAAATATGCCACAATCCAGGTAATTAATTTAACCTCCCTACTTTGAAACAATTGTTGTACAATGTGTCACAAAGTATTTGTTGTGGATGATGATCTCAAATTTACAATTTCAAAATGTCGCGGCTATTCATAACAGACTAACAATACGAGGTACGTCCAGAAAGTAAGTTCTGTTAGGTAATACAATTAAATTGTGTACAGGTACGCACAAATTATTTATTGCTCAAAATTCTACAACCCTTAAACTAATTTTCCACATAACTGCCGAAATTTTGCAGGCATTCGTCATAACGAGGCAAACATTTTTGTATAATCTCTTCATAGAAGTTTTCCGCCTGTGTCTTCAACCAGTTGGTAACATTTTCTTTCAGCTCTTTGTCATTGTTGAAGCGTTGACCGCCAGGGAATGATTTGAGATACAAAATCAGATTAAAGTCGCTAGGACCGGCGTAACGGCTGTACAGGGGATGGTCAAAAACGTCCCAGCCAAATCCCTGTAGGATGTTTTTCGTCGCATTTGCAGTGTCGGTCGTGCGCCGTTGTGGAGAAACACCAAACTTCTTGAGATCGGAAATATGCTGATAAATCTCAATTTTTTTTCTCTTTCATAGAATTCAGAAAAAGAATCACAGTTCTGTTTTCACAAGCGGCGGGATTTTCAATCAACATCGACATTGTATACAAGCACAACAAGGTGTACTTGGCCGATAGCGATCTCACAATGGTGCAGTTTTTTCTCCTTGATACGGAGCGTCTACCGCGCATGTGAGGAACTGCCATCGCAGCGCGGCAGCGGAGATAAATTGACGCACTCCACGTTCAGCAAATGCTACATAGTGTATGGATAGTCTTTGGTGGTCTACTATCTACTAATGTAAGTAGAGCAAATGTTGCATTCCAACCAAAAGTTAGATAACCACATTACGGTCTGTGGGGCACAGTTGGATAGGAACTATTGCTGTAAGTCTAAAACATGACAGGACAAATATTGTTTGAAGGCAGCTGAACAGTAAAAGATGCATTTTGTGGAAAGATTCACATATGTAATGCGACATGAAGTGGTTCTGTCCCTCTTCATCTCTCCTCGGGCGCACGCTGGGAAAGTTTGTGTGATTGTGTGCGTATGTGGAATCTAGAAAATATTGTACGTGTTTCATTCACATATTTGTCGCCCTTCACGTGCAACATATTCTATTGCTAATATCGCGTACCTACATGCAAGGGCAATAAGAAAGTTCAGAAGGCATTAAGGGATCAGTAAAAAATTTCAAACTGTTGGCTTTATGATGACTTTAAAGTCGATAATCGCAGTAAAAGGAGTTCTTGTATATATTTGTTACAAATAATTATTAACGTTCGCCAAACTTTGTGAACGTACGTCCGTCAGAAACAGCAGCATCCATTAATGGGAACCTAAAATGGAGTGACACTGTGCTTCTACGTGTTCCCAGGAGATGGCATTGGGTACGACTATTTTGGCTACATCCACTCTTTCGTTTAGCTGGCAGACCTTTAGCTTGTATTATCCTATCCGAATTTCAGTTTTGTGAGCACCGATGACAATTAAAAGGTGAGAAATGTAAAATTAAAGAAACCCAGCTAGACTCATAGGCTCTCGGGATTAGACGGCGGCAAATTTCGATTGGAAGCCACAACGATAATGTCCAACGCATGTCACAGTTTGCCTATGTAAACTTACTTCTTGTACCATTATCAGCTTCCGCAATATTCTTTAGTACTTGTTTGTATTTTCGAATGGCTGGTACTTTTTTGTAACTTTAATGTTAACTAATATTTTACCTTCTCTGCTATGAATAGTAAGTAGGTCAGTCTCGCGCACATCGGAATACATTTGAGGGGGTGAAGATATTGTTTTTGTAATAGTGCAACCTCTGAATCACATCACTTTGGAACAACTCAAGGAAATATGGATACACATTTTTAGGATTGCTGGTTGTTTAAGGTTAATGGTATGACAAACCATGTCTTGCATTTTAGATAGAAGCTGGCATATCAAGATAGCTTTTTTCTTTTGTTTTGGAAATATTACGTCCTCCAACATTAAGTCATATCGGACTGTGAATGAAATGGTTGCAATGATGCTCAAATGTGTCCAGAGTCCAAGAAGATTATAGTTACCGTACATTAATCTTTCAGGATAAGGGAAACCCGCAAAAAACCTTACACATATAGCGGATCCTGACCGACATTCCAACTACGGACCTCTAGAATATAAAGTACACAGAACCACTACTATTATGAAGAAAAGTCTAATTGCATACAAACGTAGTTAAGTGAAAGCCGCTAATCATTCACGTGTAGATGAATGTGAATCACAAGGATATTGCTTACATATTTCCAAGATAGAAAATGAAAACTGGAAAGAAATTGATCATCCAGGGGTGGCATCATACAGATTATTTCACCTGCAAGTGTAAATATTATCGCTGTATACACTACATGTATGGAGTAGGCTGTAGTAACATTAAACCCATGTGGTTGAAGAAGAGAAAGCAGTAAATACAATTTCGTAACCTTTCTTATCATAAACAATAACCGGTTTGTTAGGTATTATATCAGTTCTGGACACATAATCTAGTGATATTTAAGCAAAATATATGTAAGCGTGAGGTATAAAGTAATTAACTATGCTGTGACAGTAACCGTGGAAAGGTATAGCTTTTGATATGAACCACGGATGACTTTAGGCTTAACCATGTAAACATACCAGCATGGCAACTAAATCACCAGCACATTCTATATACTAGAGATGCTTGATAGAAATTGAATACTCAAAATATCATATGGACAGAGGTCATCTTCCATAACACCGAAATCATAGCAAGGGAAGCAAAAAGCTCTACACATTTGTTCAATTTAGAAGGCTTCTTTTCGCATAAACAATTATTACGTATTTATATTTTATCTCAGTGTATGGTATAGCTACTCTTCGTTTCAATGCCATAGGCAACAATTAAATATAGTTTACATTAGTAGAACATTATTAGAAGGAAATCAAAGTAAGGGAAGCAAAAACCTCTACATATATATTCAATTTAGAAGGCTTCCATTCCCATAAACCACTATTAAATTTTTAGATTTTATCTCACTTAATGGTATAACTACTCCTCGTCTCCAAGCCATAGGAATCAATTAAATAAACTGTGACTTTGTAGGTTCGTGAAATGAATGGTCCAATTGCACCACTCAATAATGTTCTTTATTTACACCAACTTACAGTTAAACTCTTGCCAATTTCACAGAATTACGTAATGCACACAATTACGATTCACTAATTCGTCCGTTACAATTTCACTTGCACTCGTAATTACGTACAATCCTCCGATGCACTCACACAGTCTTCTCGTCGTACACTAGCACTGCATTCTTACGCCAAGAACTGACTAACTAACTAATTCTCCTCCAGCCCGGCGTGTTGCTTAGAGAGGGTCAGCTGGCCGATCGAGAATGTTCGGGATTAGATCAAATATCCCGTAAGTTCGAGAAATCAAGGGCACGGTAATGTTATTTTTCCCAGCCACCCCAGCTTTAACGAGGGGGCGTGTCCGAACGCCTCCGTCTCCTGCTGCTGCCTCTAGCCGGTTCTATAGGGTGCTCCAACGTTCGGGTGACACTGCTCCCTTCTCAAAACTGGTCGTCCCGAACAGCACCATCGTAGCGTGGCAGGCGATCCAGATGTACTACCAACATCTTACCTCGGGTGACCTTTTGGATGCGGTAGACCACGTTGTTAATCCTCTTCACCACCCGGTACGGTCCTTGCCATGGCTGCTGGAGCTTCGGGCAGCGTCCCTTGGTCCGGGTAGGGCGGTACAACCAGACCAGGTCACCTTGCTGGAACCCTTGACTGTTGGTCTGTCTGTCATACCTGGTCTTCATGTGGTCGCTCGTGTTCTGGATGTTCTGGAGAGCCATCTCGTGCATGTCGTGGAATAGGTCCACCATGTTCTCCACATACTAGGTCGCTGGCTGCCTCGCTTTTGGAGGGCTTCCAAAGGCCAGCTCACAAGGCAAGCGTAACTCTCGGCCGAACATTAAGCTGGCTGGCGTCATTCCAGATGTGTCGTGTGTAGACGAGCGGTAGGCCAGAAAGAACAGTTGCACCTTGACGTTCCAGTCTCGCTGATGGCTGGCCACGACCTTCCTCAGGTGTTCCTCTAAGGTCATGATGTGTCTTTCGACCATGCCATCCGGCTGGGGATATAGAGGAGTCATGCAGTTCTTGTTCACCCCAAGCCTTTGTAGTGCCTCCATCATTAGGTTGGAATCAAAGTTGGTACCCTAGTCACTGTGTAGCTCTAAAGGCACTCCAAATCGGCAGAACACTTGCTCCACGAGGCAGTCTGTGAATGTCTATGCCTCTTGGTTTGGGATGGCATACACCTCCGGCCACTTGGTGAAGTAGTCCACGACCACCATTAGGTACTTGTGTCCTCGGTCGGAAACTGGGAAAGGTCCAGCAATGTCAACGGCGATCCGTTCGAATGGCGCGCCGACGTTTTACTGCTGCATGCGACCCCGGCTCCTAGTCTGGGGGTCACGACTCGCCGCGCACACGGGACACAGACGGCACCATCTCTCAGCACCTGCTCGGAGTCTCAGCCAGTAGTAGCGCTGCCGTAATTTGTCAATCGTTCGGTTCGCTCCCAGGTGTCCTCCTGAAGTACCGGCGTGCACTTTTTCCAAGACTTCCGGTACCTTACTCCGGGGAAGTACCAACTGTTCCCTTTGCGTCTTCCCATCGGTTGTTTCCCATACCCGGAACAGCACGCCCTCTCTGGTCTTCAACGGGTCCCATTGGGCCGAGTACGACTTGTAGGTGGCGCCCCTCGGTGCGATGTCCTCCCAGGTTGGTCACGTACCTGCCTCCACTTCCCTCAAGAGTGGCCCCAAGTCTGCGTCCGCCAGCTGCTCCCTCCTCAGGCCTGCGCTATCCAAGCTATCCTAAGGCACTGCCGTGACTACTCGGACTGCTGCGGCACGCTCCTTCTCCTCCACACTTGTACACTGGCCGCACTCTTCTGGACAGGGTCTTCGGGACATGGCGTCAGCGTTACCGGGGCTCTTCCCTCCACGATGTTCCGAGGTGAAGTCGTAGTCCTGCAGCCTCTGTACCCAACGTGCTGTCTGGCCTTCTGGTCACGCCGTCACCATCACCTCGCTCCTCGCGGGAATAACCACGTCTTCGTTGAAGACGACCCTGCAAATTCCAAGGCGCTCCTCTGGTTGACGGAGTATAACCCCTTCTCCGTTGAGCCCCAGGAACTTCTTGCCGACGTCGACCGTCGCCTAGTGGCTCCTGAGGGCATCCAATTCCAGTATCACCTCCTCAGCCACCTTCGCGACGAACACCCACAGACGCCTGGCACTCCGCCCCAAGGTCAGCTCCAGTAGGGCCTCCTTCTCCACAGGCAAGATGTCACCCGAGGGCGTGACCAGCTCGTATGGTCGGCTCGGCTTCCTCGTCGGCAAACCCTTCGCCACGTCAGGTCTGATGATGGTCACGGCTGCCCCAGTGTCCACCAGCACGCGGCACGGCTTCCCTCTCACCCAACCGTCCTCGATGAGGCTGTCATCCATACGCCGGCTAACGGCGTGCATTGTCACTCGAGGGGATAGTGGTAATGTCGCCGACGTGGCCCTCTCCACGCCGGGCCTTACTCGTTTTCCGGCTTCTCTTCCTGGTGTGGGCAGTGTCTCTGCAGGTGTCTGGGCTGTCCACACCCCCAACACAGGCCACTAGTTGTTCGCCGGCGTCCCTCAGCTGGTCTTCTGTCTCCGGCGTAGCGGACATTCCTCGTTCTCGACGACGGGATGGATGATACCTTGGCCGCCTCCATTGTTACTGCCGCTGTCAGCGCCTCGTGGATGGTTTTATAAGCGCCGAGCAGCAGGCGCTGACGAATCTCCGTATCCCGTACCCCGTCGACAGAGTTGTAGGCGGCTTCCCGGGATACGAACTCCAGTAGTAGGTCAACCAAGACCTTGCTAGCCAGTTGCTCAATCGCTATGGCGAACTCCTGCTGCGTCTCCCCCGGCTACTGTGACCTTGCCTTTAGTTGGCTGCGGTATGCTGCGGCTATGCGGTGGTTCCCGAAATGATTCTCCAGGACCTCCCAGATGTCCTTAGGCGCCGCCGTTGTCTGCACCGTGTTTAGGAGTTCCGCGGCACGTCCCTGGAGGCTGGCTATTAACTGTGTGGCCTCCTCCTCCGGTGTCCATCTGTTGTGCTTGGCCACTGTGTCGAACTGGCGGCGGAAGCCCACAAATGTTGACGCGTCGTCATATTTCGGAAGCCTGATGCGCGCCCATGTTGTGTCGCGTCCAGGTGCGTCGGCCCTCAAATCCTTCAACCTCCTGCGGACGACGTCCTCCACAATATCGCTCAGGGACGTGACGCTGCTGCCTGCCTTTCCTTCCAGGTTGCTAACGTGGTTAGCAAGGTCTTCGACGTCTTACGCCATGGCGTTCAGGGACTTGGCGTTACTGTCGGCCTTTTCCTCTAGGTCATTAAAGAGGTTCGCCAGGTCCTCGACGCGCTCTTCCGCTTGGCACATCCGAATGCCTAGCTCCGTCACGTCATCCCTCACGCCGGCCAACTGTTCTTCAAATTTGGTGGCGAGAGCTTCTTTCGCCACCTTCATTTCCGCGGTCAGTTCGGCCATCTTTGCGGTCATTGTCGTGGCCAGGTTGTTGTTTGCAGCTACCGTCGTCGCTGTTAATTCGGTCTTCATTTCTTCCGTCTTCGCTGTTGTTTCGACCTTCATTTCTTCCATCCTCTCGGTGATGTTGTCGTTGGTCGTCTTCATTTGTTTTAGTTCCGCGGCCCGGTTGTTATTTGTAGTCTCCAGCTTCGCGGCCACACCGTTATTTGCCGCTTCTGTCTTTTCTGTTAATTCGGCCTTCATTTCCATAATCTTCTCCAAAAACTTTTCCAATGCCGCGTCCATGGTTGTAATGATCGGTGATGTTATCTTCCCGCTTCCTGACACCAGTGTGACTTTGTGGGGTCGTGAAATGAAAAGTCCAATTGCACCACTCAAAAATGTTCTTTATTTCCACCGACTTACAGTTAAACTCTTGCCAATTACACAGAATTACGTAATGCACACAATTACGATTCACCAGTTCGTCCGTTACAATTTCACTTGCACTTGTAATTACGTACAATCCTCCGATGCACTCACACAGTCTTCTCGTCATACACTAGCACTGCATTCTTACGCAAAGAACTGACTGACTAACTAACTAACTCTCCTCCAGCCCAGCGTGTTGCTTATATAGGGTCAGCTGGTCGATCGAGAATGTTCTGGATTAGATGAAATATCCCGTAAGTTCGAGAAATCAAGGGCAGCGGAAAGGGACGGCACGATAATGTTTTTTTTCCCAGCCACCCCAGCTTTAAGGAGGGGGCGTGTCCGAACGCCTCTGTCTCCTGCTGCTGCCTCTAGCCGGTCCTATAGGGTGTTCCAACGTTCGGGTGACAATACTTTATATTTAAATAACATAATTGCAATTTGCTACTCATCTTTGCTAATATTTAGAAATTTTATTTCACACTATGCAATTTTGCAGGTAGATCCATCTTTGGGCAGAGGGACGTGTTGCTCCATTACTGGTCCTCCCTGGCGGGCAATTTAAAATAACAAAATCGTCTTATTCATAACGTATATTTATAGCAAAACGTTAATATATTTAGCTCGCACTACTTTCTCAATCTACCCTTCCACAAAGGCTTATATTTACACCTGTTAAAAATGTAAGCTAAAAGTTATTACACATTTCCTTTTTGTTACAAGAAGTATAAAGGGACTAAATTTTTAGCCAACATTTGAAACATAACCCACGAAAGAGATTCGCTCCAACAATATTTTGAGTGATTAATGTTTTTGCTAATATTGTTGTATATTATATACAAATGTGAGTAAGTAATACCTTCTTTCATACACACCGTTTGAAGTTTATGAAGTGTAGCATTTGAACATAGAATTCGGCACTTGCGTAATATTGGTACAGGATCTTTGTTTGACAGGAGAAAACGTCCATGGTATTTATTATTATCTGACCATTTTGTAGGTTTACACAGCGCTATTAGGTTTATTGTGCTACATTGCCGAAGGCATTCTCTGCGCAATTTGGTCCAGGTCTTCAACTGTCTGAATAAGAACCATAAGATGGCGTCAGAAAAAGAACCGGAAACAAAAGTACAGCAAGTGCGCAAAGCATGTAAAAGGGACATAATGATTAGCTGTAAATCTTTATTTTTAATTCTTCAATTAATTCTTTAAGTAACTTAATCATTATTTGTAATTCTCAGTCTATTCGTTTACATTTTAGACATTCCTTGGAAGCTAAAATAGGAGCTAAAGCTGATATGTAATATCCACAAAAACAGGCGATATTGCAACATACGTGATTCAGGGTTCCTTTCTAGGTTTTTCGTTACAAGATTTTGAAAACTGCACTGATTCTCTATTTTTCAGGTGTGATGATTACGCAATTGTTTTATACACATTTAGTAGAGCAGATTTTCTTATGGAAACCTGCGAACAACTTGCGAACTCTGCCTTCAACTGCACTGAAGGTAGGGTTAGGTTTAGTATAAAGAGGAGTTGGCGCAGTGGTCAAACTTGATTTATTGTACAGACGCGAGAAAATGTATTGCGATACTTGAAAGACTGACCTACGGGAGGAAGGTGGGTTTGCATCAGTTAGTTGCGCCAGGACGGTTCAGTTTCCTTATACCTAACCAGTGATTTCGGCGCACAGTTATTTAAGCTTCAAAGGAAAATAAAAATACTTTTGCCACATGAAACTTAGGTGGTTTATACAAAATTATAGTATCAACTCAGGTATTTATCGATAGTTTTGTTATTGACGTTATTTTCTCTCTTTTCGTCGTTCGCACATACATTCCCCAAACATTTTAACCTCCCTTTCTTCTATTCCAATGCATTTCCAATACTCACATTTGTAGCTTTATCTCCAAAGAAATAGATTAGAAATAGATTTCATAGATTAGCGATAATTAAAATAATATTTAACTGCGTGGTGTTTAAAGTTAAGTGTATATAGTTCTGAAAATAAATACATTATCTTCTTTGTTAAGGTCACAAGAACAGATCATATGGATATACTACTACAATTATCTGAACTAAATGAATGATTGAGTGAATGAATTAATGAATAATAAAGCCCTCAAACTATCAAATTGGACTATAATTAAATGATGCTTAAATTAGTCCAGGCTCCACAATGCTTAGAGCGCTGCCATCCTTATTACCGTTACAAATAGAGAACTTATTACTTTTTAATGCTTCCGTGTTTAGTTACGTCACCTGGGATTGATCTATTTCGGAATTTATTACGGATATTATCACCTCGTGGGCGTTTACTACTTCTAAAACAAGTCGAGATGAACAGCGGGTAAGGCAGCCATTTGTTGGTCTAGCTCAGAAATTTTGTCCATTAGATACCGCAATGTCACAAGAACATAGAGCTGTCACTAAGAATCACCGTTCATGGCAAACAATTCGTTACGGGAACGCATTTCAATTATTTTATCTGACATTATAGCTAATTTGTCACTAATAATTCATTGTTTTAATAAATCCAATAACAATTTGACCATTCAGTTAAAATATTCCTACATTTATAACTTCCTACATGTTGGAGCTGCTGTTATGGATTATTAAAGAATATTTAATAGTAATTAAAATGCAGTTTAATACATATTAATTGTCTATAGGTCTGGTAGGAGGTAAATTTTTACCTCAAGTAACACTTTAACTGTTGATCTGTAGGTTATGTTCGGGATTCTTTCTGAATAATATTACATTGATTACATTTAAACTTGTTAATTATGTTTTTACTTTGCTTTAGTTCAAAATGTTTTGTATTAGTTCAAGATATATTTGTCTTTGTGTTATATATCAGGAAAATTTACCGCAAATTGTTTAATTTTTGCTATTCATATTTGTCTTATCACTAATATTTTGAATTATTGATCTTCATTTATTCAGTATATCATTTGCTTCAGATCGTTCATATTGTTTGGTTATTTGTTTTTCCGAATGCAAAGTCTCATAGTGTCCGAATATTAACTCAAGAAGGAGATGTAGCTATAGTGTGAATATTTGAATATAATATTATATTTATTGTTCCAATTTATAATAAATCCTTAATATCAATACCATCCGTACTAGCACGGATAGTACTGATGTGATACACTCACATTACTTTCTCTACTGTTGCACGAACACTTATATCTCTATCTACTTCAAGATAAACATTTTATTGTAGTTACGAGGGAATACAGTAGACATTACGCGATAGATGTTTTAAACGGTTGCCTGGGTGACGTCTTTGAAATTATATTGTCATTGTAAATTTTTTTTTGCTCTTTTAACATTTGCCTGTCTTAGCGTTCTGTGATCCAAATTGCCTCTTTCCATTTCATATCCGGACGGGGCTAATTTGAAAATAAGCTTTAATTCAGGGGACATCAAAACGTATAGGTGTTGCTACTGAAGGTTCTGTAAAGAATTTTTGAACCTTTACGAAATACGTTCCACACCCAAGTACGGCAGAAGGACTTTGCCTTTTAGAAAATATAACTATTGAGGAATTGTGGAATATAATCAAGAGTAAATCTGAAACGGCTGGTCTTACAAAATAAAATGTATCAGACACAAATTGTATTTAACAACACAATCTACATTCCATGTGAAGTAAAAATTTGTTTATATCTTAAAATTTACAGTTATTTAAAGTGATCCAGATTAAAAAGGAATTTTGAGGACATTCCCAGGAGATAAACATATTCATTTGTCATGAAGATGTTTTAAGAATATAATAATTTAATTAAAATGATTAGATACCATTTTCGATAAAATCGAGATATTCTAAAAAGCTTCCATTTAAGGGGTAGTTTGCTATTCGGAGACTTTCTTGAAAGTCTTGCTTGTCGTCCTTTAAGAAGCTAAACTTATATAAAACCTTGGTATTTAACGTACTTTGGTGTATTGGGTTATTTTGAGAGGATTTTCTCCATATTCGGGTGTTCCATTTCCAAAGGAATCTCGACATAGAATTTTTGGGTCCAGTGCAATTCTACAAAAAGTGCTATTTTAACGCTAAATTGTAAACCAACGAAAAAACCTGTACAAACTTGCAGTTTAAATATCCCGCGTGTTTCCTGGCTGACTGATCACAGCGACACGCTGTCTCGTGCAACACAAGGTACACGTAAAACGTTGTAGATGGCGCTCACGTTATAATTGCAAATTGTGTAGGCATATAACTTAGTTATTAAGCACCTTTTGCAACATATTGGAACATTGATGTTTTGTTTTAACTGCAAAGTAGATGCAAATGTTAAGTATAATAATTTAGAGATATATTACAGAAAATATTTCATATAAGGCAGAAGTGAAATATTGTGTTTCAGAACAGAAGTCTACAGAGAGGTGTATAAGTCAAAAGGTTTTAACTTATTTTTCCCATGTATTTATCCACTTTCATTTGTCATTTTTAAAAACGATTTCTGAGCAGCTCTAGCACATTATAAGTACATTACTTAGAATTATATAAACCAATCTTGTAAATTATTCCATGTCTTTCCACATGAAATGCCTATTCTCCGCATTTCATAAATAAGCTCGGTAGAATAGTTTTGGAAGTTAGCATTCGCAGAATTAGAACCATTATGGGTGTATATGTATGTAAATTAATAATTGGAAACTTCTGTTCCTAATTGTACCATGCTCTAACAAATTTTGAGGCAATTTTTCAATTTTGTTCGATTTATTTTTTATGTCTGTCTTTATTACTTGTTTCGCACTCAAAATTATTGAAACTGGAAACTATTCCGAAGAACGTTGTCTTCAATACCAAATATTGTTTGATTTGCTATCTTCCACAATGACCTAGTAAAACTAATTGCAGGAGGCAAACCTTCATTTCGGGTTAGTATAGTTAACACCTCTACAGGACGTACCTAAAACAGGTGGGGAGATGAAACTTACTTCACAATAAAAAATCAATCTTTCCAAATCTAATTATTTCTCCTCTTATATATTTGCTGTCGACTATCAAATGTTGGTGTGTTTAGGTTCAAGTTAGTTACTTAACTGGTACCATGGAAAATAAAAGTATATATCTATATACATAGATATATATTTATATAATATCAGTTAAAAAAACGTAATGACGAGGTGAGACTCCCAGTCAGCATCTAACCTGAGATAACAATAATGTCCCATCCTGGGTTTATCTATATTAACGGTTCAGTATTATATTGTATGAAACGCATACCGCGTGACTCAGCTGTACGTAGGTATGTAACATACAGTTTATAATCTAAGGTACAAACTTTTACACCCTTTACAAATAATCTTATTGTATCATTAATCCTTATAGTCCTGAATGAGAACCAAGCAGCTGTGAGAGTATGTGAAAAAAAGTTTGTTCATAGATACACTGAGTGGCTAAGTGACAGATGAATGATGTCCGGAAGAACGGTACATGAAAACTTAGGTTATATCTCAGCGGATTGGCTAAAGGAAAATAGTGAAGGAAAGAAGATTAAAACCTCTTATACGAAACAGTTTATTATTTTTTGCTTAAGGTATTTTCTGTATTTTAATAGACCAATTACTTTATCGATATTACAGATGTTTCATTCAACTATTCCTGACAAAGCTTGTGTAACTTTTGAATGTTGTTAATATTCTTCCCATTCCTGAGTCAATAGGTACCTTAACTTACACAGTGGATTGTTCTCTTTGATATCTCTGATTTACGATTTCCGTTTTGAGTATTTAGATAAATAAATAAGTAAATAAATAATAATAAAGCTCTTAAACCGTCATATTGGACGATGAATGAAATAAAGCTCCATAAAGCTTAGAACCCTGCAATCCCAATTACCGTAAAAAATATAGCACTTGAATTCCTTTTAATGTTTCCGTATTTATTTAGGTCACCTTCCCAATATTTCCGAAAAGCAAACCAGATATTTAGGAGTCCACATGTGAATATGAACTAAAAACGCGTATTATATACCGGGAGATAAATGTCATGTTAGGTAGTGTTATTGGCAACACTGACTTCTTATGTCCTTAGAGAGGACCATCCATAACGAAGAGTTACCGATGATGCTGCTTGAGTGTCTTGTGAACACTTGTGCTTGTGCCGCTAGGAGCGTTTGGGGTTAGGTAGTTAGTCCACCACAAAGTAGATAGCGCAACGGTGGAGTTACGACGCTGCGGGAAGAAGTGTGCAAAACATTTTAAAGCACTGTGGTCCGTGCTACCATATAATTTAATGTGGAAATAAACCACTAAATTATTTCCCTCATTTTCTAAAGAAGATATAACTTAATTATTATACAAAAAAATTCTTCCATAGTTTGGAGCAGGAGGCCGCCATCATAATAAGTTCTTGAAAGTAGTTTAGACGGAATATTGGAATTTCAATATGATTCTTTGGATTGTAAATTTACGGTTTTTATTTCCAATACTTATGATTAAGTTGTAACTACTATTCATTGGTTTTGGTTTTACATGATCGTTGTACTGTCATGATTTTCTTTGCCGATGGGAAAGCCATTCTTACTTCCGTCAGACAACTGAGATAGATGGTGCCAGACATTGCCTTATTGCTACTGAACTTCTGTGTGTAGATGTGGAATACTGGAACACAGCTGCTTTTAAACGATGGGGAGATATGGGCTAGACTCTATCCATTTTACTTTCTTATTTGGATCGCTTTGCATTTTCCAGTGAAAGAAAAAAGATAGAGAACATCCTACCATTTGACAAAATGTTAATAATTATAACATTCAAACACACCTTCTCACATATGGGGCCTGAAACCATATCTAAATGCAGATCCCAAAACCCAAGCGAGCAAGTTCCTCTCAAATACCAATTCCTCTATGAATATAGCATTCTCACTCAAACATTTTCCTTCCTCTGTAAACATTGTGATTTATTAGATTCATATGACTTTGCCTAACAATAACTGTTTACTTTTATGAATGAATGTAAACCTCTCACCCAGAAACATTCTTTTTTAAAACTAGGGTGTGTTTATTAATGAATAACTTGCTTCTGACTAAATAGAACCAGGAGGGCACTAAGGAAGCTAAACTTAAATTATTGTCTTCAGAATTCAGAGAATCTAGGTCAACTTCTCTCAAATTTAACTGATGGATAATTTTGTTCGAGCCAGGGAAGTATAAATCAGCAGCCCTGTGATGATTGTAAAATTTTTACATTGAACGTAATTATAAGGTTGCTTTAAAAGTCGAGAACGAGTGATTAATTATATTAAATTATATTTTGAACTGTCTGTCACATAACTTTTAGTTTACAGCATTTGAACTCTCTGACTACTTAGACAAAACAAATATTGTTAAATTTACAATTCACGTACCCAATGTGCCACAGTAGAAGATGGGATTTATAAGATGTTATTAAAATAAATTGTATCTTACTTCCGGGATTTCAGTTAGATATATAGATTAGCAAGATCACATAAACCATCTCTGACACAAAATCAACACTGCTCGTTGTCGTATCCGAGCACTGGTGAATGGAAGTTCTGTGGATACACTTATATTGGTGTGCTAATTATATTTTAACTCTATTTGGGAACGTGAAATATTAATATGAAGCAGCTCAGTAGAAAGTAAATAATTTATTTGTTGTGCAACAGCAGGTTAAACGCATGATTTCTAACACACAGAGCAAGCACTTTAGCAAATATATTTCAGAAGACTGAGGACATCAAACCTTCCTTGTATGTATATATTCTTAATCTAAAAGTCCTTTGTGGAAACGTAGAGTCAGATTGAAAAATTCAATGCCATAGCCGGGATTTGAACCACGGATCTTCTGGTTTCCGTCCAGCCGCACTACCATTGTGCTACTATGGCCAACGTGCCGATATGACATTAAATTCTCCAACTGACTCGTATTTTCCCGGTAAACCACTTAGGAGTTCTCATAAACACATGAGACAACTACCGTAATGGCGACTTACTACATGTAAGTACTTTAAGGCCCGGGCTTTATAGTTAACCACTATTAGGTTAATTAATGGAATTAATGGACCAGTGTGAAAGAATAATTAATTTCCATTAATTAACCTAATAGTGGTTAACTATAAAGCCCGGGCCTTAAAGTACTTACATGTAGTAAGTCGCCATTACGGTAGTTGTCTCATGTGTTTATGAGAACTCCTAAGTGGTTTACCGGGAAAATACGAGTCAGTTGGAGAATTTAATGTCATATCGGCACGTTGGCCATAGTAGCACAATGGTAGTGCGGCTGGACGGAAACCAGAAGATCCGTGGTTCAAATCCCGGCTATGGCATTGAATTTTTCAATCTGACTCTACGTTTCCACAATTTAGCCTACACACGGCCAGTGTGAAAGAATAATTAATTTCCATTAATTAACCTAATAGTGGTTAACTATAAAGCCCGGGCCTTAAAGTACTTACATGTAGTAAGTCGCCATTACGGTAGTTGTCCCATGTGTTTATGAGAACTCCTAAGTGGTTTACCGGGAAAATACGAGTCAGTTGGAGAATTTAATGTCATATCGGCACGTTGGCCATAGTAGCACAATGGTAGTGCGGCTGGACGGAAACCAGAAGATCCGTGGTTCAAATCCCGGCTATGGCATTGAATTTTTCAATCTGACTCTACGTTTCCACAATTTAGCCTACACACGGCCAGTGTGAAAGAATAATTAATTTCCATTAATTAACCTAATAGTGGTTAACTATAAAGCCCGGGCCTTAAAGTACTTACATGTAGTAAGTCGCCATTACGGTAGTTGTCTCATGTGTTTATGAGAACTCCTAAGTGGTTTACCGGGAAAATACGAGTCAGTTGGAGAATTTAATGTCATATCGGCACGTTGGCCATAGTAGCACAATGGTAGTGCGGCTGGACGGAAACCAGAAGATCCGTGGTTCAAATCCCGGCTATGGCATTGAATTTTTCAATCTGACTCTACGTTTCCACAATTTAGCCTACACACGGCCAGTGTGAAAGAATAATTAATTTCCATTAAAAGTCCTTTGTACGCAGATGGTTTTCAGCTTTAACAATTTAATGGAAATAATATTCCCATGAGCCCTTATGAACAAGTGAAGCACAAAATAAATATAATTTTGAACCGAACTAATACTCAGTGCCTCTTATACTGCTGCTGTTTTCGTAGAACGCGTTTCTTTAGGACATTCAACAGCATTTTTACACAATTTACACAATTACATAATTGACAAACAAAACTTGAACAAAGTTATTAACTAAGAGATAAAATAAAAACCATCACGGGGTTAACCATCGTATATACCCATTCTCAATAACTTTTACACTAACGGTATGACTTCCTATTTAAATATGCCACGAATAAGGCCGCCATCTACACGGAAGAGCGGATGTAGCCAAACTAGACGTTTCTAATGCCATCTGCTGGGTACACGTTAAAGCATAGTTCCATTCCCATTAGGGTTGGCATTAATGTATGCTTCTGCTTCTGACGACCGTAAGTTCACACCGTCAGGCCCACGTAATCAGTTCTTTGCAACAAATATATACAAGGACTCCATTTACTGCGGTTATCAGTTTCAAAGTCATCACAAAACCACCAGACTGAAATTCCGTTAATGATCCCATAATGCCTACTAAACTTCCTTAATGCCCGGGCATGTAGGTACACGACATTAGCAATAGAATATGTTGCACGTGATTAGCGGTAATTATGTGAGTGGAACACAAACGACTTTGGTCGCTTGTCAGTTTAGTTGTTCTCTCTCTCTCTCTCTCTCTCTCTCTCTCTCTCTCTCTCTCTCTCTCTCTCTCTCTCTCTCTCTCTCTCTCTCTCTCTCTCACACACACACACACACAAACATAAACACACAGGAATGGAGGGACAGTAAATGAGAGAGAGGGAGAGACGCTTGCTGTCTCACATACATATATTCAAGATATCTTACCGCAAAATATTTTTTTTCAGATGCCTGTTGATAGATGTTTATGGTGTAGTATTTTGGACGTACTGCAATAGTTCCTCTATTTCAGATTAGGAAACGAGTGCAGCGAGAGAATTGTCATTCTTACTTCCACATTACCTTATTCACAACTCATGTTTTTCTAACAACTAATTCAATTTATAAATAGGTATATTACACGACAATGCAATGTTAATTTCAATTTGTTTGTTTGAACTGGGTTCGCGAATGGTGATTCTTTACTCAAGTTATTTTTCAAAACTTCCCGCCTTCACGCCTTTTTTCTTTCTTCACATTGTTAATATTTATCTGAAATAGTTGTCTAGATAGAATGCAAATCGTGCTATATCTACTAGTACGTGCCGGACTTAATAGAAAGCTGGGTGCGTTGCTCTGATCCCCTAACGATTTCAGGCCAATCCACGTAAACATTTGTACAAATTCTATTATTGCTAATTATTTGAACGTGCAAGTGAAATAGAACTTATCAGCCTTGAAGCTGATACCGAAATTATGGGTTGACAGAAGACGTCATGATAGATGTCGAAGGAATGTTGGTTCTTTGTGACGACCAAGGACAAGCCCAGTTCAGTTGGGGAAAGTGTTTATTACAAAGCCATGAAAGAAGCAATGTCCTTAGAAGGTTTCTTAAGGAATTGTCCTTTGACGTATATGAATAGATCGTTTACAATGGCGAACAAAACAGCCACAAAAGGACCTTGTTTGTGTAAAAGAGTTTGAAAAGGGAAAGTTAGGAGATATATACCCGCACGCAGTTGTGGTCAGGGGGCACTCTTCGGCGTTTAGCCGGTGGAGACGTGTCGCGGCTAGAAAGCCATTATAAAGTCTTCGGCGTGCAGCCGATAAAAGGGAAGAGTCAGACGTGAAGCCTATTAGAGCGACCAACTTTCTTCGGTGTTTCATAATTGTCGGTTCATATACACGAGAGGAACAAATAAAGTTTATCGAACAATAAACATTCTGCCGTCAGTCTCCGTGAACAGTGATCAATTGTGGTAACCCTCGTTCGCCAATCATTAGATATTTGTTCGCCCCATATAATTACAGATACAAACTGGCGCGCCAACGCGGGGCACGATAGGAGAAGGACGTTCGACAACAAGTGGAGCCCGATATACGAGGAACAAGTTCAACCCTAGAAGGAGTTTCAACCCGACAACGAGGTTCAACAGGAGAAGGAGGTTCAACCTAAGGAGGAGGTTCAACCGAGAACGAGTTTCAACCCGACAACGAGGTGCAACGGGAGGAGGTTCGACAGGAGGACGTTTGACAAGTAGCTCTACAACAGTTCGACTGTAAGGAAGAAAGGAGGCCGGCATCGTCATCAGTGACATCATCAGGAGCCAGTAAAAAAACAATTAAAGGTACAGAGTGTTAAATTATATACTAGACTACTGTGAATGTATTTAAGGAGTGGAAAAAAGCTGAGTCAAAATTCTGTAGAAAGCATGGAAGTCCAGGAGGTTGATGGTAGTAGCAGTAGGCAGGAAGTCGAAGTACCATAGCGTAGTAGAACTGTCCTAAATAATGTAGAAAGGGAAATAAATATGTTAGAGGAAATTAGAAAAGTGTTCGCAAGGGTTGAAAGTTTAAGTGAAAGTTCAAGTAAAAAGATAGATGATAACAATCAAAGTTTAAATTAAAAGATAGACGATATCAATCAAATTTAAAAAGATTGAAGAAAAGTTAGAAAATAGTGTTCAGAAATTAGAGGTAGGACAAATAGGACTAGGAAAGAAGTTAGAGAGTCAGACAACAAGTTAGTCTGAAAATAGAGAATGTAAGGAAAGAAGCTGGTCAGTTAGCAGATAATGTGAGGAAGGAAGCTAGTCAGGAGATAGAGAATTAGGAAAATAAAATTGTTAACTTAGTTAAGGAAAAATCAGATAATGAAAACATAAAACTGAGGGAGGAAGTAGCACAGAAATTAGACAAAGAGAGAGAAATGGCTAGAGAAGAGTTAGGAGAAACTAGGAGTAGACTAGAAGTATCAGAGAGGGAAAATAGAATATAGACGAGGAATTTGGAGAAAATCACAAATGAAATGAACGAGGTAGCAATGGAGATCACGGTGACAAATTAAACTGAAATTTTGAATCTAGTTAATGAAAGGTCAGATAGTAAAATCAGAAAACTGAGGGAGGAAATCGTACAGAAATTAGATAAAGAAGAAGAAATGGTTAGAAAAGAGTTAGAAGAAACTAGGAGTAGATTAGAACTATCAGAATGGGAAAATAGAGAACAGACGAGGTATTTGGAGGAAAACAAAAATTAAATGAATGTGGCAGCAATAGATATCATGGCGACGAAAGAAACATTGAAAAGCATTCAACATCCAGGGATAAAGGGGCACAGTACCATCCGAATATGTGTAAGAAAGCTAGGAAAAGAGATCGATGTCCAATATCTAAGCTAAATGTGGAAAAATCATGGGGATGTAGAATAAATAAGTCCTTTGTACATGGAAAAGTCCGCAAAATTCTCTTGTATTTCGAAGTCCGTTGTGGGATGATGAATGTTCTTGTAAATGGTAGGAACTTAGGCTAAATTATTTAAAATTGCCATAACAAATTGTAAAAGGAGAACAAACAAACTTGTAAATTGTATAGGCTAAGTATAAATAGTGTAGTGTACAATGTATAGGTTAAGTGTAAACAGTGTTGTGAGAGTGCAGTGAAACTTAAAACTAAACAAGTGAAAAAAATATAGTAATGAAAATTAGAACACTTAAAGATATTTGAAAATAATATTTATATAGAATCATAAGTATTCGGAAATGTATAAAAAATTAACCAGTTAAAAAAATATCATAACAATGAAAGACTTTTGAAAAGAATATTTATATAGAATCAAGAAGAAGAACTCAGAAATGTTGTATAAAAATATAATCTTATTAATGTACCATTGATTTAAATATGGGAGTGTATACTTAGGAATTGTTTCAAGTGTAACAACAATATGAATTAATTTTAAGTAGATCAGATGGAGAAAGAGAGAGATGAGGTAGATTGAAATATTTTCAGAGTAATATTTAAAAGTTGAAAATTGCAGATCAGAATGTTGGTAAATTTTAAATGAACTATTGTTATGTAACCATGTGAATAATTTTTAGGAAATGTCATGTAAAATTTAACGTTGTGAAAAGAAATTGTAAAACGAATTGGAAGCTGCTGACAATGGTCAAATATTTTGCGTTATATTCGGGCAAGACATATATATTATTTCACTATTGGATAATAAAATAATATCTATGGGGGCATTTGATACCGAAATTATGGGTTGACAGAAGCAGTCATGTTAGATGTCGAAGGAATGTTGGTTCTTTGTGACGACCAAGGCCAAGGCCAGTTCATTTGGGAAAGTGTTTATAACAAAGCCATGAAAGAAGCAATGTCCTTAGAAGGTTTCTAAAGGAATTGTCACTTGACGTATATGAATAGGTCGTTTACAATGGCGACCAAAACAGCCACAAAAGGACCTTGTTTGTGTAAAAGAGTTTGAAAAGGGAAATTTAGGAGATATATACACGCACGCAGTGGTGGTCAGGGGGCACTCTTCTGCGTTTAGCCGGTGGAGACGTGTCGCGGCTAGAAAGCCATTATAAAGTCTTCAGCGTGCAGGCGATGAAAGGGAAGAGTCAGACGTGAAGCCTATTAGAGCGGTCAACTTGTTCGATCTTGAATATTTGTCAGGTCATCAAAACCTATCGAGAAATATAATTAGCATTCAGTCACTATAAACGGAGATTGGTAACCCTCGGTCGGCAGCTTCCATTTCGAGGTTTGAAAAGAAGAAGCAGTTAATAAATAACTTGGAGACGGGCATTCCAGTGTTGTAAAATTTCCTTCTCACACACATCCACGCATACCCTGAGAGAAACCTCATTGCTCACTTTAATATTTGCTCCAAACTGGTGCACAACGTGGAGCTGTGGTAACCTGTGATCGCCACCATTAAAATCAGTTACAAAGCGATAGGCCAAATCTTACAGAGCTGATTGCTATACAATGGTTTTGATAGTCTCTCCCTTTATATAACAAAATAGCAATTACATAAGATTTGAGAGGCATAGGTATAAGGATTAGGAAATTCAAAGGAAGAATATGTCAGAAATGTTTTATTCACTAAACGGTTCCTTTCCACGGGACGTAGGTACATTTTTGTGCAGTAACACTGGTACTATCTCTTACCGTTTACCAGTCATGTAGGCCATTTAGAGTACAGAGGTCTTCAGAGAACATATGACAAACATTCAAGATATACACTTTAATTGCCAAGAAATAAATTAGCAAATTTAATTTAATTTCACATTATTAAAAGTTTATCAGAATATCAAAATATGGTATAAATGTTAGATGTAAAGGCAGTTCGATACTAGGATATTTTCTTGAGGACCTTGGTGGTGCATCCAGGGAAGTTCCTGAACTTATTACCGAAATTAATAGAGACCGCCTCAAAACGTGCATTTCCGTAGATACTTCGACAGCTTATTTTTGGCTGAAGTGCATAGTTAGCCTGTGTAACTATGAAGTGGAGAAAGTAAAAATGTCGAGTTAATTCTGCATTAGCAGAGATTTTAAATTCAAACAAGTAGTAAGGAATAGCGTGGAAACTGTTAATACTTCAAAATGTACTTTAGTAAAATAATGAGTTTTAAATTTATTATTGTATCATTTTTGTATATTTATATTGCTTTACCTATTATACAAACTCAGGAAATGGAGAACTGCACGTATGTCCGTCTAGTGTTTTATTGAATCCCTCGCATTCTTCATGTTTCCATCAGCCTTCCCCTTACTTCTGAATAAATTCCTAATATTTTGTGTGCCCAGTTCGGTAGCGTTGGTGGTAGCAAGGCTGCCTCAAGTTCAAGGGCTCTCGAGTTCGAATCTTGGTGATGGCGAGTTAGTTTCCAGGGTTTACCCTGATCCGAAAGCCGAATGTCATTTAACTCTAAGCTCTCTGGAGTTAATGCTCATTTGAGCATCATTTCCCTCATTGCATTCATTGTCAAATATAAATTAATGTTGGTGAACGTTAATGAAAAAAAGACATGCTATGTACAAAGGGAATATGAGGATACCCAGTTCTTAAGGGGTAGTCAAGTCCATAACGAGCTGGACCCTACACGGACACACAGCTTTGAAATGTCTCACTCTTTGCATTGCCTAGAGATAAAAAAAATGGTTCGAATAACTTCAGTTTTGAGAAGTAAAGGAATTGAATAATTCAAATACATAGCAAGGATATCTGGAAAATTGTTTACTACAGAAAAGAGAAACATCCACGAACATTAGCCACTACCTTCCACGTAGGACTGCACAAGTATCAAAACAATCACCCGTGACGTAAGCAAATAAACATCAGGATCCTCTCACTGTAAGAAGAAACACAGGAGAACAACCAGTTTCCTGATGCAACAAGTATTTATTTAACTTGGCCAACATCATGCACGTATCATATATAATAAACTGCAGTCTCTTTTCATTTTAGCTGTTATTATTTTACAAACTTAAAGCTAAAAAACATCCAGAAAGAAATAGAATATTATAAATATAAGAAACAAAACCAATGAGACCAATGTTGTTGAACACTACAATAAAAATGCACTATACCATACATCTGCCCCTGTAATGATTGATTAATAAAAATAAATGTACAGAATTAGTTAACGTAGCAGCCAGATTCAGGAATAAATAAACAACAAAATTACACCGCTGCTGTGGCAAATCAAATGGGACAGGTATTGCAGCGAATGTGCATCTTACAGACATAAGATAGCAGAGGGCCGCCAATAAAAAAGGAGAAATGCAGAAGTAGCAATTGCGTGAAGCCAATCCCCGCACAAAAAAGAAAGAAAACGTGATATTATTGAAATTCCGTATAAAATTTATAAAATTTTATATAAAAAGGTATAATATAAAAATATATAATATAACAATTCTACAAAAATCCTAATTGTATCACAATTATATCACTGTATATACACTTTGAGGCCAAATTTTACTGCATTAACTTTACCCCCTATTAAATGAAACGCACACAGCGAAACCCGAGAATTGCATATTCAAAATACAGTTAGATGTATGCACACACACGAGTGCCACCAGAATAGAAGGCAGAATGAAAACTAAGTCACCCTAATGTATACTATTAGCGGAGGAAAACCCACCATAGGGAAACTGTAACCAAAATAATTGAAAATTGTGCTACTGTACGCCCAACAAGGAAGGCATACAAGGCACTCGCAACTTACACAGGTTCACGAAGAGCCAAAAAAGAATACCGGTACACCAAGCACCAGAAAAGGTCAGCTCTCTCCTCCGGCTCACGCTCAGCAACTACTCCAACACTCGTGTCCAACCGACCCAGCCAGCCACAACCGGGCAACCAATCCATGGCCGCCGGCGTGTCCCGGATAAAGGGTACGTTCAGAAAACTGAACGCGCCGGGCCAGAGAGAGTAAACACCATGGGCCCATCCTGGGTAAAGCTAAGCACTCGGTGCAACATCAAACAAATAACTGTTTGGTTACAGGGAACTCACAGCATGTATTTCCACAAAACTCTCAGAAATTAAGTGAGAAGAATGTAGCATATATATTTTCTAACTACCATATATTACTATCCTTCAATAAATTAAATTTCTGTGCTGTTACTAAAATGCTCCTTTTTACTGAGGCGGCCTCAAAAGGCCTATATCGGTTGATAAATCTGCATCGAAATTTTGGATGGAATATAATACCTCCCGTATTTATTATGTATGGTAGAGATGACAAAAAAATATAAAAAAATTTAAAGTTACAAAAATGAACCAGGCATTTGAAAATACAAACCAGTGCTAAAGAATTGTTCGGAAACTGACACTTGTGCAAAAGTAAGTTTACATATTTAGACATTTATTTGGCTGTATATAGCTATATAATTGCAATTCAGAATTTTAGTTTAAATCTGATACATAGTATGAACAAGCGATACATATGTTATGTAATATACCAGGATTTGTATGTATAATAATTTCACAATGAAAGGAATTGGCACTGCGAATTGGAATTGGATATATTTATCGTATTCCCTATATATTACTCATTGTGCTAAACCTCACTGGAGAGATTGTTAAATGTTGTTCTTTGTTTCAGTGCATGGCGTGGAAGTGTACCCTTTAGGCTGCGCCGAATGTTTTTCCGTCTCACTTAGAACTCAGGACCGAAGTGCTCTTACTATAAAAATCTACTTTCTGCCATCACTTTGAATTACCCCCACTCTAGGAATTTTTGGAGTTTGCAAAATTACATGAACGAATATCAATTTTCTATTGACTGCTAACTATCCCGACTTTAGATCAGTGTTCAGAAATTCCAGTTTCCGACCTAACATCAGAGACGCTTTCTCTAACGTTTCGTATGCAAAAATTTATGCGAAAGCATGCGCTCTTCCCGTCGGTCAAAATCTTATAGCCTGTTGTCAGAAGCACGGATGGGATTTTAACAAATGTTTGGTCCGCAACTGGATGGCACCAAATTTGTCTTGAGGGCAAAACAGACAATAGAGTAGGGTTGTTTGTTAACAGGGATTGCAAAGGGAGTTTACTGACATTCGCAGAGTGGCTTTGTAGCTTGTGGCCGTCTCTGGAGTGTATGCTATCATTCTGGCATTTATCTATTCTGGTATACGTCATTTATTTACATTTATTTTTTGTTTGTGTTAATAACCTTCTGATATCAAGTTATATGTCGTCTCAATGTTCCTAGGTGACAGGGGTTGCATCAGCGTTTATTACTAATAAGGGACCACCAGTGCATATGTGGACCACAGAGGACTATATAAAATAATGTATAAGAACTCGTAGGCATGCTGAGGAGAGACAAAGCAGGAAGGCGAATCTACAAGTGCAACATTCTGGTTGGTTCTACAGGATCTGGAATTTTTAGGTGAGGGCCCCCACTCTCCTTGTTAGGAATGCGGTGCTTTTTATGGACCTATGTTGATATAAATTATTTTTAACGGAATCCTCATTATTTGCTTAGTATGCCACCTGTCATAAATCTACAAAAACTATTCTCACCCTTCGTATGATTAATAGTTTACCTATATTTTCATCCTCATTATTATTGGTATCATTTATTACCATATACGACGTGGTTAGTATGTTATATCCTGCCTAAACAAAGCGAATGCAATGTAAATGTCATCACATGGTGATTGGGCCTAAAATAATTGACTAAACTCTTAAGTCTACTGAGAGTCTACTGCATTGTCCTACATTCAGTGTTGTAGAAGCTACTTTAAAATTCAGAATACACAAAAAGAATAAACAGAAAATAAGTAAGGTGTTATTAATTTTTGCAAACGCTTTTAGTAATTGTTAAAGAATATGTGTAGAAATTGATGTGAACTAAATTTATGGGTATGGCAATATATGGGAACAATGAAACCTATGTGATTCAAGACCAAATATCAAACTAATTCATTACAAACTAACTTTTATATAAGTGCCTTGCCTCTCTCGAACTTTCTCAAAGGATTCGGAGGACTTACAATTGTCCTATAGCATCTGTGACATTTTAAACAAGCAGCTTCTAAAAATTTGTTCATACAAGCGGATGGAATTTCCAACAAAATGTTTCAGTAAAATGTTTAATTGCTTAAATGTTTAATTGGTCAGTATCGAGTTTCGGAGTGGAATAAAACAATGAAAAGGATTCGCGATAAGTACAAATATAGCTTCATTATTCTGGACTTCGTTTCTCAAACTAACTATTTGTACGTCCAATATTGCGTTAATTTACACTACTGCAATAATTTATTTTCCTAATTAAATAGAAAGTCAAGCCTAAACTGTACCTCATTTACTGCAGTTACAGTATTAGGTAAAAAGCTACAGCAAATTACAATCCTCTAACACTGCATTAAATATTATAGGTAGGGCCATCTATGGACAGCACTATATAGTGGGTGAGCGGCTGCATCTCCTAGTGGGCAGGAGTAGATTTAAAAGGACTTTTTTCTGTTATACACATGATTATATAGGCCCGCCTTTGTAGCGTAGATGGTAGCGTATCTGCCTCACTTTCAAGAGGTCCCGATATATATATGTTTATGTTGGTATATGAATATACTTATGTCATACTCCTTTCTCAAACTACTCTACTACAGCGGACTTTTCTCTATCTACTCCAAATTTTAGCTTAAATATTTACAAATGTAGTTTAATTAAAATTTCGTTGTATATATTTGAGTACAAGTCTGGAGTAATAGCTAAGTGTTAAAAATGTAAGACGTAGTGTTCGGCGTTCTAATTCGCACGATACTAGAGCAGACTCAAGAATGGATCTTAGCATTATCAAGATAGAGGAGTATTGAACATTATACAAGAAAATCGTCAATGACAAATGGAACTAAGCTCAAAGAAATTATTTGTTTGAAGCAGATGTGCATTATTGTGTCGTGTAAATAAGCAGTATGTTCTCCGGTTTGATCCCAGACGTGATAACTAGGGAGCAGATTTATTGGCACTAAAAGTATGTTAAATAGGCAGGCAAAAATACACTAATATGGGTAAATAAACACTTAAAAGGGCACTAAAACTCTGCTAATAAAACACTTAGAAATACACAATTTTAGTATAGTGGCTGTTAAAATTTACTATACCAGGATGACAGTCATCGCAACATATGCTGCAACAAATTCGCTAAACACATACTATATTACGCTTCCATAGGCGAAATAGTTATACATGTATTCCAAATTTAATAAATGGATCACAGCAAGCTAAAATAAAAGATGCTGGCTTATAACTAAAATACATATAAATCCACTTCACTAAGTAAGAACCATAATGAGTAGAGAGGTGTGAAGTAATTATGTCAGAAAGCAAAAGAGGTGGTTTCGGAGGAGGGGTGGGGGCTTAAGGGTGAAAATTGAAATATCTGAAGCTTTTGTTAGATATGTTTAAACTTATAAGAATGGAGTAATACCAAGTTTCAGTTTGCTAGTTACAATAGTTTCTGGGGAATCAACTGTTTATGTCCAAATTACAGGCGATATTCAAGCTGTTCCACATATTGTAATTTAAAAAACTAATGCTTGGTGTGTACGTTTGTGCACCCATTTTAACCTACTAGTGACCTGCACCTATGTGAAATATTTGTCTTCACCATGTCAAGGAATGGAAAATATAGTCTTACCAATTTAACAATTTCTATTCTCCTAAGAGTTTTCAGTAAGAGGTAAGCATTATAATCCCTTTGAATACAAATAACAAAATTACAACGAATGTAAATGGATACACTGAATATGCAGTTGCTCTTACAGAAATGTTTAGAATTTCATATAGATTAATAGAAACATCCATCATGTGGAACATTTTGAAGTTAAGGAAATGTAGAAAATATGGAATCTGGGAAATATGTGGTTAAAATTACGCAATGGCAACTATGATAATGGTCTAGGTTTATTTAAATAATCACGTGACGTTTTCTGTGGTGCCGTAATAAAAACAATCTTTATATTATTGAAGTATGTCTATAATGCTTTTAATTCAAAAATACTAAATTTGGGATTACTGTAAGCTTTGGACCAATTTGCCTAGGTGTTTCTCCTTAATACCAACGATTGGTAGAAGAATAAGAAACTCGAAAGCTCATCATAGCAATCTTAATATCACATAAGATGATGTCACAAGTGTCAGAGAGATTCAAAGCACAGAAAAAAAATTAATTAAAAGCAAAGCTAGAGAATCCTTATTTTAGTAACAAAGACCCTAAATGCCCTAATGTCGTCTATGAGCAAATAATAAAGCACAGACATTTAGTAAGCGTTTCCAGTTCTTACAAACAAAATTACAGCAATTAAGGCATCGTGAAAGTAATTCACGTACGTATTTTTATAAATGTGTTTCTGTTAACTTTTACACAAAACATTAAAATTTATTGGTGTGTAGTTGCAATTTCAGTGTTGGAAGCAACACCGCCATCTCTCTCTCTCTCTCTCTCTCTCTCTCTCTCTCTCTCTCTCTCTCTCTCTCTCTCTCTCTCTCTCTCTCTCTCTCTCTCTCTCTCTCTCTCTCTCTCTCTCTCTCTCTCTCTCTCTCTCTCTCTCTCTCTCTCTCTCTCTCTCTGTATATATATCACCTTAGTGTGTGTAGCCTAGGTAATTAAGACCTGGCCTTACAGGTTTAAGTTGTAACCTGAACTGAGTCCAAGAGTGGTGATTTTAACATTGGCTAAAACAACAGCTTCATGTCAGTGGATTTACACCCATGTAAAAGAAATCTTACGTGAGTAAATTCCTACTAACCAGCGGTACTGTTTGAATTCTGATATGATTGTTAACCACTGACATCATCAATGATTTAATTAATAATTCCTCCCGAAAGTATTACTATTAACTCAAGAAATGAGCATTTACACCAACACAAAAATATCAAGTTATTGCACTGAAACTTCCAAAGATAATACTCGTAACAAAATTGTGAAATCCAGTACACTGAGTTTTCAAAGAGGTACCTATGAACTTCAAAATATTATGTTCTAATCAAGATGTAATGCACTAGACGGACTTGTTTAACGATTGAGACATATTTTAATCTAAATCTAAAGTCGCATCATATGATGAAGAAGGTTTTGCACTAGACACATTTGGGCTTTACTTTGGAAAACTGAAAACTTTCACTTTCTGTTCTTTCGGTTCTCTTCAACATATTAATTTGTACATGCTTAGGCTTTCAGGGTCGGCTTTAGTCCAATAGGAAGTAATTCCCGGGCTTGTTTGCCGTGGTCCAGATGATGTCAGTTATCCTGACGTTTTGCTCATATCTCCGACGAGCATCTTCAGAGGATTCTAGCTGTGTACTTGCTACTTTCCAGAGCGTGCCATTTTGTTCGAAGGGGCATTTGAATAAATATTTTGGGGGTTCTTTGGGGTTCATAAATTCTGTTTTCGGCAGAATTTCGCAATTTTAGGCGTAGAACTAAAGTTGCCCTGCCAAATCTTTGTATTGCAACTCCGCGTGATATCTTTATCGTAATGATAACATGAAATGCTAATGAGCGGACGGTGAAGTCTTCGAAATTTGCTGTAAGTTTGAGTGTTAAAGGTAACTTTGGAGAGGTTTTATTTCACTTTCTTGCTCTAAACATATGTTAAAATTTGGTGCAAATCGAAAGTTGTTCAACACATTTCTCTCAACGCAACTGCCATATACTGTACTCACCGAGCCTATTTCTCTGTTTGCAGGGCAACAACTGTATGATTATCATTGGAATATTGATGCGAATATCTCGAGTTATATTTGTTACCTTCTGCACATCATATTTACCTTGAGCAAAGTCCTGCTTTCCACCCAAAACTTCGACAGTGAGATATCATTAAATATACACGTTATAAAGTCCTCTGTATCCAAAAAAAGGCACTAAATTGTCTTTCTTTACTCAAACTTGCTTTAACTCGGATAAAAAGTTTTATTGTTGTTTCTGAGTGATGTTTATTGTGATAGCGAAATGATTTAAGAGCATCTCGCTATGTTATGACTTTAAATCTCCATTGCCTTAGCATGGCCAAGAAATAAACAGCTCACGACTTGTTTCTATCTGAGAAGAGTCGAAAAAGGTTTGTGTTTGCAATATCTATGAAGATAAACAACAAATTCTTCGTAATATTTCTTGCTGGCCATTTGGAAGGTAGAGTTTCCTTGAAGTAGATTCGTCTGGAACATCCAATTTTGTGTACTTCACGAGGAAAGCTTTAACCTTGGGATTATTTATTTTAAGTAGACAAATATCCGCCTCAATAAATCGATGTTAAAATGTGTGTGGTATAATTAATGAAAATACTTTTTTAATTTTGAGTGAACTCATCATTAGCTTATAGTTAACTATGCAGTAACAACATTATCTGTTAGAATTAGAGTCAAGATAGCGAGTCCAAATAGACTACACTGCAGAACATCCTGGGGTGTTTTATAGTAAACAAACCGTATGAATGATCACAAAAGGGAAACAACTGGCTGACAGTACATAAAACAATTGAAGATATATTATTTAAACACAAGGAAGTTGTGAAGCAATTGTTTTCATCTAGCGGCGTTGCCATTCTTATTATTTCCGAGTACTGCGCCACGTTGTCCAGTTTCCATAAAGTCTGTATAGTTGACAAAAGAATCTAGATGAACCACAGACCGTTGTTAATATTCTACTTCACATAATAAACACGCGGGATGCAATTACGAACAGCTGACTCTTTGCATTCGACGAAGGAGGATGTACCGTTCTCAGGTGTGTAATTTGTACTCCAATCTTGCCATACAACTCTTTTGAAAATATAAGAAATAAATCATAAAACTCTTAAAATATTATATTGGTTTATGAATGAAATGATGCTCAAATGATTACAGGCTCCATGGAGCTTAGAGCGCTGCAATCCTTATTACGGTTACAAAGTACAGAACTCAAATTCTTTTTAATGTTCTCCTGTTTGGTTAGGTCACCTGGGATTGAAATATATCGAAATTTACTAGGGATATTATCACGTCGTGGGCGTTTACTACTTCTATAACAAGTCGTGATGAAAAGCGGGTAAGGCAGCTATTTGTTGGTCTAGCTCAGAAATTTTGTCCATTAGATTGCGTAATGTAACAAGAACATACAGTTGTCACTAAGAATCACTTATCTTGGCTAATAATTCGTTACGGTTATTTATTTCCATTACTTTATCTGACATCATATCCACTTTTTAATAATAATACATAATTTTGGTAATTCCAAAAACAATTTGTTAATTCAGTTAAAATATCTGTACATTTATAACTTCCTACATGTTGGAGATGCTGTTGTATTATTACTGATTATTTAGTAGTAATTACAACACATTTTAATATATATTAATTGTCTACTGGACTGGTATATCAGTGTTTGCTTCAAGTAACACTAACTGTACATTTTCAGGTTATGGTCGGGATTATTTCTTACTACTATTACACTGATTACATTTAAATTTGTTAATTTTGTTTATAATTCGCTTTAGTTCAAAATAGAATTATAATGTTTAATGTTAGGTCAAGATATATTTGTCTTTGTGATATATATATTAGGAAAGGTTACTGTAAATTGTTTGAATTTTCGGTATTAATGTTTGTTTTATCAATAATATTTAGAATTATTAGAGTTAAATTAATAAGTATTTAATTTGTTTTAGAGAATTCATATTGTTTGGTTATTTATTATCCGAAAGTAAAGTCTTATAATGTCGGAATATTAACTCAAGTAGGAGATGTAGCTATTGCGTGAATATTTGAATATAAAATTATATGTATTATTTAGATTGTATAATGAACCTTTAATTTCATTATCAGCTGTAAGAGCAGGGATAGTACTGACGTCGTACACTCACTGGACTTTTTCTACCCTTGTGCAAACACTTATTTCTCTAATCAGGGCTTCGCGGGTGATCAGCCGTGTGAGGTTCCTGAAGAAGGCCATGGAGCTGACAATGGCTGAAAGCTTGACGTTTAATAATTTGACACGGCTGATCACTCGCGAAGCCTTGATTAGTAATGCTCGCCGTGAAAGCTTCAAGTCTCACTTATTTCTCTATCTACTTTAAGATGAACATTATCTTATTGTAGTAATAAGGGAATACTGTAGACTTTAAGTGATGATAAAATGTGTCTAACTGGTTGTCTAGGCGACCTCTTTGTAATTTTATTCTAATTGTAAATTCTTTTTTGCTATTTTAACTGAGCTTGTCTCAGCATTCTAAGATCCCGATTGCCCCTTTCCATTTCATACACATACGGGCCTTATTTGAAAATACCCTTTAATTTAGAGAACATCAAAACGTATAGGTGTTGCCACGGAAGACTCTGTGTTGAATTTTTGGACATTAACACAATACCTTCCACATTCAAGTACGTAATAAGGACCTTCAATTTTAGAAAACACAACAATTTTGGAGTATAATCAAGAGTAAATCTCAAACGGTTGTCCTTACAAAATAAAGCGTAAAATGTAAAGCGTAAAATGTATCAGAAATAAATTGTATGTTGTAACAAGATGTACATTCTATGTGTAGCATGATTTTGTTTATCTCTTACACTTTACAGTTATGGAAAGTGATTCAGAATGAAAAGGAATTTTGACGACATTCCCAGCAGATAAACAAATGTCTTTCATTTGTCATGAAGTGTTTTAAAATATACATTAATTAAAATCATTATATCCAATTTTTGATATAACGGGGATATTCTATAATCCTTCCATTAATAGGGGAGTTTGTTATTGGGGAACATTCTTCAAATTCTTGCTTGTCGTCCTTGAAGCGAAACATATATACAACTTTGGTAATTAACCTACTTTCGCATATTGAGTTTCGTTGAGAGGATTTTCTCCATATTCAGGTGTTCCAAAGCTATACATTTCCAAAGGATTTTCGACATTGAATTTGTTGCTACAATGAAACTCTGCAGAAAGTACTATTTTAACGCTCAAATACAGTCGAACGGAAAAGCGAGACCAACTTGCAGTATAAATATTCCGCGTGTTTCCTGACTGGTTTGAGAGGTAAGTTGAGGATTATTAGCGAATAAGCACTTCAACGCCTGAGGCACTACACATCAAACCTCGCTGGTCCAATACACAATTTTATCCATTACCAATTAAAGATGCACTTGAATGTATGAGTTTTCTTTATCTTTATCAAGTGTACTTAAGGTTAGAGAATAAACAAATTAAAAGAAAAGTCCTAATTTATTTTAGACCTAATTCATGATGACAACGATTCACGTGCGTAATTACTTTTTGCTTTCTACTTATGGTCATGAAACATTAATCGAAAGAAAAAATTTGCAAGAAAGACGAATATTACTCAAAACTGATTCTACAGCGTGCTACTTCACCATTCGTAAACGCAAAAGTATCATCGCAGTAAACTTTGGTATTTAAATATTTAAACCTCGTGTATGCTTTGCTTACTTATTTACCTATTTCTTCATTTATTTACTTGTTATCTCTCGAGATAGAAATAACTGGAATGCACTCAAAACTCTTTGTTACGAGCTCCAAATGATACACAGCTCTTTGATAATTTCTTAATCTTTGCCTTCGCAATTTTCAATTGTTTCTACTCACAATGCACTGTTGGTAATGAGACGAAGCCTTTAGCTCGTAGTATTTGCAGTATTCCCAACTAAACCTATTTTCTGTCCTTTTTGCACTTTACTTCTTCTTGGTCTGCCTTTTCTCCTTATTCGACTTTTTGACATACATTTTTAAGCACAAATTAGGTGTATCAGGAAAACTTTTAGGCAGTAATGAAACATAAAAAGCAGTATTCAGAAGAAATCTGAAAGAATATGGAATAGTACTCAAAACTAATTCTAGAGGGCGCTACTTCGCTATACATAAACGAAACAACATCATAGCGGAGAAATTTTATATGTACTTGATATTCGGAATTATTTCTGCGCTTTATTTTTAGGTTATGCAACATCATATATTTATTTATTATGTATTTGTTGTTTTTTTATTAATGGTCGTGATGCTTTCATAAAAAGAGACCGAAATGCAAATAAACGAAACACAATTAGACGCCTTTGTACGACCACAAAATTGTTCCAACCTCTTTGCGTTTTCTTTACTCTTACCTTTCGCGACCTTCAAATATTTATTATCATAATGCAATGCCGTCCATAAGACGAAGTGTTTAGCTCATAGAAAAAGCAGTGCTACAAACCAAACGACTCTTTGATATTATTTTCATTCTAATTCTTCTTTTTCCTGCCTATACTCTTTTAACATTCATATTTACAAAAACTATCCTGATAATTTTAAGCAGTAGTGAAGGGCATGAATCATTAATCATGAGAACATATCTGGAAGAATAACACATATTACTTCAAAGTTTCTAAAAGGCAACACTTCCTTATTTGGACATGAATCCAAATCGCAATATAACTCTGATATTTGAGACTCGACATTTTGATTACTGTTCATTTTTTACACTGATATTCATTTATACAAATATATATTTGTACAATACATACTTTTTAGAGCAATTTATATATTTATTGAATAATTTATTTATTTACTTATTTATTTATTTACAGATCACTATTGTTTTGATCAAGGCATTTAAGGTGAGCTGGCGCAATAATTTTATACCTATAGAGATTATCCGCCAGGAGAAGTAGCAACCGAACTGGAATAGCTGTCCATAGATAGCGCCACAGGTAATATTTTATACTGAGATGGATTATGTGTATTTATTTACCAAGTCACACTAGCCGTATATATGCTAAAGTTTTACACAAACCTGAAAACCAGAGTCAACCTGATAAATTCAATTAGTTTCATAATAAGAGTTAAATGGTGAAATCTGGGAATTTACTATTTACAATAGTGAGTCGCCACAAACGGTGTATGTCGAATACGGGATGTTGATAAATTCCCAAAAACTTTCTTTATTTTTTGGAATATATTATTTTTCTATTTGTCTCTAGTGTTTTGGTCAATCTATTTAATGTTTAATACAAAATCAGAATGTAAAACTGTAATATTCTAGAAATAGGTTCAGATTCATTCAAAGACAAATCTTGTTGAAAACACAATATATGGAAACTTTATTTAATTAAGGATTTTGAAATTTTCTGTTCTTTTATTTAATATCTAATCCATTTATGTCTTAACAAAGCTTACTTACTCTTGTAAATTTGTAAGAAAAGCACTACAATTTAAAATGAGCTGGCCCGATGTTTAACGGAGTTCTTGTATCTACAATAAAATAATTAATGAAACACTTCTGTATACGCTATTCTCCTTTAATTTGGAGCGGATGGAATAATGGGCCTTAGTCTAGGGGCGGAGTGACAGAGTAACACTTTTAATGTCTGCAGTCGACGAAACTTATAGTTATTGTCCGCCAGGAGAAGTAGCGACCGAACTGGAATCGCTGTCCAGAGATAGCGCCACAGGTAGTATCTTATATTGAGACGGATTATGTGTATCTATTTACCAAGTTTTACAACATATTATAAGTATGTGCTTCAAATTACGCTTAGATTTAATTGTTCTTTGTTGCTTTAAGACAAAGCGCAGTTTCAGTGAACACAGCGTTAACTTGACAAAAATATATATTGCAGTGTAAGAAAGAAAGTCTTAGAAACTGTCTTTATTTTGACCGTTTTTTTCATTTAGGAAACATTGAAAATTTATATGCATTAACATTAATATACTCTTGTTGGAAGTTATACCTATTTCAATGAATATACTTGGATGCTCCTTAGAAATTTCATTTTTGTCATATGATTTTAACGCAATTGCTGTTTTTAAGAAGACTTGATAAGCAGTACTAATGTACCTCAAGTTTGAGAAGAAATTGGTGGAAATATTTTACTGTACTTGCTGATGTTTCATTTTATTTTGGTGGAACTCATAACGCACATTTAAGTACTAACGTACTTTCAAATTCTACTCGAGAATCACTTTTCTCTTTACCTTGCAGTATGGATAGCTCCCTCAAACAAATTATATTGTGTATGAAGGGTGTTTTAAAATATGTTTCGTTATCTAACTTTTAGTTCTGTCATGTTTACTAAAAGAAAATACCATTCTTCCATTTATTTTGCGTCATTCACTACGGATTTTTTTCTAAATTTATTTCCAATATTTAACTGCAAGATACTTCAAATTCGAGTTTTTTTTCTTTGAATCATTTGATTTTGGTTAATTTGCTAATAGTCATAAAGTGCTGTGTTGAATATCTCACACAATTGTACAGTGTTATGACAATACACATGAATATGTAACACCAGAGACGCACTCTTTACAGGTAATATGCAAATCAAGGAAGGGATAATTATGCAAATTTCAAGACTCCTAGTTTCATATGTACAAACATAATGGGTAATTTCATTCCTTAAGTTTCACTTGACTTTTCTCAGTACGCTTTAACGCTTCGTTGTATTAAATTTCCAATGGGTAAGCATCCTCTGTCTGTTGTTCAATACACATACATTTAAATAGCTTTTGATTAGGCATCTGACATAAATTGGTAATTATTTGTTATTAAAACAGCTACGTTCAATTTACAGAGCCACAAAGGCGATAATCAGTAATTCAGATACCTATTACCAAAGAAAACGATTTTGAGTGCGGCTACCTGCTAATGGAAATATTAAAGTATATGAAATTGCGTTGTTTCCTTTCAGATTATTAGGAAGAGCGTTAAGTTGTTGGTCTCATAATACACACTTGTTTGGAAACAAAGTTTTGGCTAGGATGATGGAAGTTAAATCTTTGTCTATTGTTTATTTTACGAATTCCATTAATTATTAAAACTTAAGCCTGAATGCGTACAAAGGACTTTCAGATTGACAATATATACATATAAGTAAGGAATAAAATCTTCAATATTCTGTGCCCTCAATGTGAAACAAAAATTATACCTTTAACCCACTTTTGCGTAAGAAATATTACTTTACTTCCTGAGCAGAATGTCTCAGACGATTGTTTCCAAGGCCCGCATTCGGGAGTTACGGGTTCGCTTCCCTTTAACAACCTACCTGAACCATAGGTTTTTTCGGAAAATTTCCCAGGTCAGCAGGCGAATGCCGGGTGGGTTATACACATCTCCTAAATTTCCTGTGCCTCCATTTCTCACCATTATCATGTTACGTCATCTCTCTCCTGGAGGACGGCGGTTTTCTTGGCGTTGAATGGCAGGATAACATGTTCTGAGAAACTCCTCCTTTTGTAGGACGTTTACCAGTTTCCGAACTCAGTCTTGTGGTGGGGTTGTATCCGAACTAAAGAAGGGTGAGATATGCATTTCCTGGCGTGCCTAGGAGCTTCTATGTAGTAGACTGTAATAAATGTGCCCTCTGAACTGCCCGTCTCCTTGGCACGGCTGCCCTCTGACTCCTCCTTCCTCCCTAAGTTGCCCCCTATTGGGAGTATAGGTACAAAAGACCGCATTTGTGTCTGCGTGTTGATTCCCCTTCTTAAAGTAGTCCAGTCCAGTCAAGTCCTTCTGAGTTGTCCCATAATAGTATATCATATTCCCAACTAGAGTTACAATATCAGTAGTATACTAATATAAGTGTATATATAAAACTTTCATTCACCAGTGGTCGGATAGGACAATGGACAAAGCTGATTTTGTGTAAGACATACTTTATGTTAGTTGCCAATCTTTATATCCTTCTAATTGAAAGCCCAGAAACATGGCTTAGCCAATTTCTTTTAATAACACATTATTAACCCAATTTCTGTCGGCGAGCGTGAAGTATGATGAGCTGGAAGTTAAACAACCTTTGTTTTGTCTAAGTTCACAGATAATTTATTATTTTAAGCACAACCATATGACACACAAATCAAAGCATAACTGTATTTAATTACACACGCATTACAATTTTCACTGTTCACTAGGACAGCAGATAAAATTGAACCTGTAATAAGTTTTATAAAAAGTGAGATGTCATTCATATAGTTCAGAAAAAGTAAAAGCCCTGACACTGAGCCTTGTAGTACTCCATTAACTATTGCTTTAAAATTTGATGTCAGAGAGATGTCAGTGCCTTGATTTCTCGTAGTCCCGGCTATTCCTAACAACAGAATAATAATAATAACACTAAGGCACATGGGACGAGGACAGACTTCCTTAACCGCTCCCCAACTCAGTCCAAGTTCTGGAAATGTTACATAGCGTATGAATAGACTTTCGTGGTCTACTATCTTAGTACGTAAGAGCAGAAAGTATTG
Organism: Mantis religiosa; assembly: GCA_030765055.1. Classification (NCBI taxonomy): domain Eukaryota; kingdom Metazoa; phylum Arthropoda; class Insecta; order Mantodea; family Mantidae; genus Mantis; species Mantis religiosa. The sequence goes on from CM060948.1 coordinate 314,942,085, forward strand.
CATTCCAACCAAAAATCGGATATCAACATATCGGTATGGGACGCACAGTTAGATAGGAACTGGCTCGCTCATCCCAAGGTCACGGGTTCAAATCTGGTAAAGGTTGATAGTTTGTAAGTGATAGTATATAAACAGTAAATCTACTGATATTACGCTAACTGCTGCATATCAAGGGGGAGAAACAAGGAATAGCGTCTCCCTCGTTGAGCAATATATTAAGAATTCCAAAAGATAAGTAATATACCTATGGAGAATGGCCAATTCCATAAAGTAAATTAACCAAAATTGTGCGGATTAACCTAGATCCACACATTTTGTGTAGTAGGATTTTATCTATCAGTTACGTGAAACTATTTCAAAATGTATTGGACATTCGCAGAATATTTAAGGAATACATTTGTCATGATATCTTAAACACATGCTAGTTTGATATTTAACGATGCTTTGTTTTTGAGTGATGCTGTTCCCAGAGAGGGAGAGAGAGAGACAGACAGAGACCGAGGGAGAACTCTTTAAACTGTTTTAATTTTGGAAGTCTCAAATCGTTATCTTTCATTGCAATATGAATATCTAATTCCTAGTTATCGGGTGCAATGTCTCCAGTGCTACTTTTTATATAGCTAAGTAATGTGGGAGATAAAAGAAACAGTGATTAGCAAATAAAGGGAACGGCTTCTCTGATATAAACAATAAACTAGCTCTTATAACTACCTATATATGCGTCGACAGTTCACTTGTGTTTTGGATTCTGGTAAACTATGTCTATTATATGTCTCTCGTATTCCAAATATAACATGTAAGTTTACAGAGGTACGTTCACAGCCCATTCCGTTGTAGATATAATTTGTACATAGTCTGATTGTTCTCCCGGAAAACATATCTCACGTAAGCAAAAGCACGTTGATCAACATTCACCTCTGAGTGTTTCCATTCTCACACACAGTTACTAAAATGTTCGATATTATTTTTGTATAATAAGTAATTACTCTATGGCATTAGAAGATATGAAGAGCAAGAAATACAACATGGTAAAAGAATGAGGCAAACTTTGCCCAGTCTCTTGTTTATTTATTATCAATTTTATACTTTTTGAATTTCGGGTATGATATCACTCTGTTTCCGAAACACTATTACTAGGTGTAGTTAATAAACATTTTAGTTTTCACTGTGTGAGATTAAACTTTACAACATTTGGGTAAAATCTGTAAATGTATGTATCCAGGTAAGAGAGAGACTTTGTTATGATTATTTCGGATACAAGTGCCAACAAAATATTAATATATACAGATGAACGCTGAAGTAAATACAAGTTAACATCCACTACATACTTACTTTATTTTCAAGTGGAGGAAAAATCAATTTCTGGGCTGACCCCGACTGAGATGGGATGGAACAGCCGGGAGTGTGCGCTTCACCCGAAGGTACTACCTACTAAAAAACCTCCACCGGAGAGTAGTCAGGAGAGGAATTCCAGCAGTACCGCTTTATGCACCTGCGGATTCATGGAGAAGGTGTGCAGGCTGGCCGTTTGACCTAACCGAGGTGAGACTTGTTGCCAGGACATAAGCAAGGCCGAAGCCCTGAATATACCCTCGCGGATTCGCGGTGAGGGATGTAGTGGGGTGCAGTGCCGTTTCCTATAGGAGACACTGTCTTAACCTAGAAGCTGCATCCCCAGTTCTAGAGGTTCCAGAGTTCCCAGTTCATGTTTGAGGTATACTGCTTTATTTGCCTTGGCTTTTAAATCTTACCTAATGATCTGTCCACCCTTTATCGGGTAGAACGTGTCATTAATGCTAGTGGTGGGAGCTAAGAAAGCGTTAGTCATGCACTATCTCTACAACTAAAATTGGAGTTCAAGGTAAAATGGCAGTTCCTGTCTTCGCAACTGATTGCGATGGTCAATGGTTCCTAGTTATAAGATTGTTAGATCTGCGTATAAGCTGCATCTGGTTTGAGATTAATTCTAAGTCGAATGGTAGATCATAACCAACACTTCTAATGACAATGTTGTGTATGTGTAGGGAGGAGGGGGATGCCTCCCCACTAGAGCCGCCTTGACTAAGAGCAAGGACTTTGTGGATTGACTAATGTCAGGTTGTGGTATATAGTCATGGATAATCTTACTACTTTTATGGAAGTCTTACGAGTGTGTTTAGATACTCTTGGATGTCTACCTCTGTGTCTCAATGCTCTTTGGTAAGTGTATATCACAGCTATTTACGTTTATTGTATATTTTTGATAATAAGACTCTGTAATTCTACGCGACCTGTAGGGAAAATATCTACATATCTTTCAAAACTTTGTATATAATTGCAGTTCATGTTGTCCACTATAAGTTAACACATGTAACGCCATCTCTGGAGAGGATAAGCGGCTATTGGGTTTTTCATGGCTTCTGAGTCAATTAACACTTCCTTGCTGAAAACTGCTGTAACTAAAATTGTCTCGTGTGTAAAAGATCTATATAATGGTAAGTAAAGGGGTTACAATCACATAACTCTCTTAACTCATTCTTTCACGACCACTTGTCTCTCGTACTCCAATTATACAGCAAGGGAGTATATTCCAAATGTACAGCACGCCAATGACATTTATATATAAAATCATTTTATGAAGCACATCAACTTTAATTAGCATAAACCTTTATTTCAAATGCGTTTGATATTAAAAAGATGAAATCAATGTTTATAAAAATACGTAGTTACTGATGCCATGAATGAAATTCATAACCGTTATTATATTAACCTCTTGCCAATTTGTTTAACTCCTAAACCTACACAACGTTTAGTATTAGGAAAACCAGATTATGTCATGTTAGGTTAAACTAACGTTTCGAGCATCCTGCGTGGTCGTCTTCTAAGGGCAAGATGCTGAACAGAACAAACTACACAACCTTTAATATCTTGGCTATCCAGTATTTCTCATGTCAGATAAAACTAACGTTTCGACCGTCCTGTCATGGTCATCTTCAAAAGACAAGCTGGTTGACAGAACACACTACACAACGTTTAATATCTTAGTCAAGCCGCTTTACTGAACAGTACTCTTTTCCCTCTTTCTTTAATTTTTGCTCTCTAATTTTTTTTTTATTGTTTGATTCTTTCCCTGTCCCTCTGTCTGTCTTTCTTTCTTCATGTCTTCTTTCTTTGTTTCTGCTTTTCTCTTTCTCTTTCGGTTTTCTTTTCTTTCTTACTTTCTCCATTTCTTTCCTCCTATCATATTTCACCCACAAACTGAGATTTTACAAAAAGTGCATGTTTTCAAACTGTCTGAATCCAAAATATGTACTTTTCTGAACTCGAAACCTCTGTGCGTTTGAACTATTTTCCGGTATGCTTCCTCGATTTGCAATGTGGTGGTGGTAGTAGTAGTAGTAGTAGTAGTAATAGTAGTAGAAATAGTAGTAGTAGTAGTAGTAGTAGTAGTAGTAGTAGTAGTAGTAGCAGCAGTAGTACTAGTAGTAGTAGCAGTAGCAGCAGCAGTTATATTGTGGCAACCCTGTATGGGTTGTCAGACCTGGCGCCACTGGCTGATCTTTGTTCATTGGTTGCGCTGGAGAGGGGGTTGGCTTCCTCTTCCGCAGACGAGCGGCCGCCACCAGCGTGAGAGGATGTGTTGGTAGCAACCCTCCGGAACACAAACCTCATTGAATGTAAGTTGTCTGGAATTATTAAACCTCTTTTTAAAATGCATTTGTGAGTTTTCCTTCGCTGGACCTTCCACCTTTCACCACCATGCAGGTAAGCTAGTTATCAGTAAAATAACATGTCCACCCTACCGCGTGGTGTAACTAGTGTTTGTTGAGATGGTTTAGCTCTACCGCTACGGATTCCCCCCCCCAAAGCTAATAAATATTAAATCTATTCTAATGTAGGGTGTGACATATTGGTGGAGACGCGGGTAAGATCTCAAAATTTTTTTTTCTCCTTGCTTTAGTCCGGTTTTTATGAAAAAAATTCGAATGTATACGGTGGTGAAAGATGGAGGAAACATGGCCAACCGCGTGGTGTTCAATTAGTTAGAAATTCTAATCTGGTCATCGTCTCGTAATCCTTTAACTTTTGGTCTGTTTTTTATTTGATTTCTTCAATAGTAAACTTATTTCATAATATTGTGCTAAAATTTTTTTTATAACTACATGGAAATTGATAATGGACACCACGTGGTCACGTGTTGATTTTCAAGGGACGCTGTGTGAGTTTTGGCAGTAAAATTCAAAGTAAATAGTTTCTTTTTTTGGTGTTTTTGTGAAGGATGCACTTCATTTTTGTGTTCATTCCAGTTGGTAATTCTGCTTATTTTATTCTGGTGTCCAGTGTTACTTAAAAGTAAGTCAAAATGCCTAAGAAAACGCGGCAATCATCCAATGTGCCAGTTACAATGGATTCACATGATGTAATAGCTTCGACTTCTGCTTTAGCTAATCAAAGTGCACATGTACCTAGTAATTTAGAAGTATCCATGGCACCTAATGTTAATCAGACTCAGACAATGCAAGTTTCTCGGCCTTTTATTGATCCACCCTGTTTTGACAGGATAGCACTGATATCTCCTTCAGAATTTTTGAGAAAATTTAACTTAGTTTCTACAGCAAATGGTTGGTCAGATGTACAAAAGTTGAAGTTTTTCCCATGTTACTTGCGAGACACAGCAGCACTGTGGTACCGAACTTTTTGCCATAGACACCCTGAGCATGATTGGCATTTTCTAGCTCAAGAGTTTTTGGCAGCTTTTCAAATGTCCAATCAAGATGAATTGTTGGAAATTAAACTTAGGCAGAGGGTACAATTAGAAAATGAACCTGTATTAGATTACATTTATGATGTATTATCCTTGTGTGACCAAGTTAACGCTGCAATGACACAAATGGAGCAGGTAAAAAACTTAGTGAAAGGATTGAAACCTCAGTATGTGCAAGCTTTGCTCCCATTAAATCCACAAACAGTTGAGGAGGTTTTACAAATTATTAAAAGCATTGATAAAGCTAATTTTTATGTGCAACATAGACAACATTTAGTACAAGCACAAACAGCAACTTACACTTCTCCACCTGTGTCATCTGCACCTGTTTTATCACGGTTTGAAAGTGTAAATCACTCTGAACCAGTTATTAATGTTGTTTCCACATTGAGTGAACAGGTCACTAAACTTGCTACCCAAATGCAACAGCTTCAGTCTCAATTCACTGCTGCTGCATCTACTGTGCAGCCACCTCCACTTAAGCCTCCAAGACATCATGAAAAGAGACAGCAGGCACCTATTGTGTGTTACAATTGCAACAAGCGTGGTCATATGGCACGTAATTGCTGGACTTCACCATCTGCTTCAAAAAACTCGAGAGGCCCAGCCTCCAACGACATAACCTAGAGGTACCCAAAGTAAGTTCACCTGTGGCTAATGTTGTTTCTCTTCCAGGTCAAATTTTGCAAATTTTGGGGTCCATTGGGGAGTCAAAACTTCCAATTTTGTTGGATACAGGAAGTGCAGTTAGCATTGTGAATGCAGCTCATATCAATGACATTTCTAAAATGAAACCTGTCGAGATTTTGCTTAAAACAGCTGGTAACAAGTTATTAGATGCGCCTTATCAAACAAATTTGAAATTTCAAAGTAATGACTTTGTTTTTCAGGAAGATGTGTTAGTGGTAAAAGACTTGGCACATAATCTCATTTTGGGTAATGACTTTCTAACTTCACATAAAGTTACCATTGATTATTCTTGTGCAGAAGTTAAGATTCAAACTCATGAGGGAGAAATGGTACACATTCCTTTTGAAACAACATGTGGTGGTCCCTTTACAGATATTGCTGTGATTCCATTGAACGATGAGGTACAGATAGCTAATAAAGTTTCTGTTGTAAAAGATGTTAAATTGCCACCGCTTACTACTTGTTTTGTGGCAGTGCAGCCTTCAGCTGATATTACAAATGAGGTTATGTTCGAGCCTTCTACCAGTATTATGCATAAGAAGAATATTTCTATTCCACCTGTAGTTTGCAAATCTTCAAAGGACTTTGTGATACCAGTACATAATAATTCAGCTGTTCCTCAAACACTTTTTGCTAAAACTGTATTAGCTAATGCTCATGAGGTTGCATTTGTTCAAAGTAACTCAGTTTCACCTAAGGATGTTACTCCATTGAACGCTCCAAAGTTTGAATTTAATGTTAATACCAACTTAACTGAAGCTCAAAAGTCAGATCTTCATAATCTGTTGTTAAAATATGAACATGTTTTTGCCACTTCATTGCAAGATTTAGGCTCAACTAATGTAGCTGAATTTAAAATAGAGGTAAAGGATGACAAACCTATTAAGCAACGACCCTATAGGGTAGCTCATAAGCAGAAAGAGATTATTTCCCAACAAGTAGAGGAAATGAAAAATGCTGGTATTATTAGAGATTCTCAGTCACCTTGGTCATCACCTGTTGTGTTGGTAAAGAAAAAAGATGGCTCTATGCGGTTTTGTGTAGATTATCGTCAACTGAATAAGGTTACAGTAAATTCAGCCTTTCCCTTGCCTCTTATTGATGACCTCCTTAGTTACCTTGGAGAAGCTAAATGGTTTGCTTCCTTAGATTTGTTGTCAGCATACTTTCAAATTCCTTTAGAGGAGAATAGTAAAAAGTATACCTCAGTTGTTACTCATGAAGGGCAGTATGAATTTGAACGTTTGTCTTTTGGGCTTGCTAATGCACCAAGATTTTTCAGTTTTGTTGCTGAGAAATTGTTAGGAGACTTGAAATTTAAGAAAGCTTTAGCATATTTGGACGATATTGTTGTTTTTGCCAAAACTTTTGAACAATTATTAGAAAACTTAGAAGCTGTTTTTCAACGTTTGGAAATGAATAATTTTAAACTGAAACCTGGGAAATGTTTCTTTGCTATGGAAAAGATAAAGTTATTGGGTTTTGAAGTATCTAAAGATGGAATTTCCCCAGATTCTGAGAAAGTTACAGTGATCAAAGAACTACCACGCCCAAAGAATGTTAGAGACGTGAGAAAAGTTTTGGGTTTGTTCAATTTCTACAGGAAATTTATTAAGAATTACTCTTACTTTGCCCATCCATTGATTCAGCTGACCAAGAAAAGTCAAAGTTTTATTTGGGGCCCGGATCAGCAAACAGCATTCCAGCAGTTAAAGAACTCTCTTGTTTCTGCTCCTGTGTTGGCTCATTATAATCCTGGAGCCTATACAGCATTACACACTGATGCTAGTGGTCTAGGAATAGGATGTGTTTTACTACAGAAAGTAAATGATAATCTTAGACCTATTGCATATGCTTCTAGAACTTTGTCAAAATGTGAAAGAAATTACAGTGTACCAGAGTTAGAGCTTTTGGCAATCGTTTTTGGATTAACACATTTCAGGACTTTTGTGTATGGCTATAAAGTGCATGTTATTTCAGACCATCACTCCCTTTGTTATCTGAACAATTTAAAGGATTTGACAGGCCGGTTGGCTCGATGGAGTCTAAAGTTACAGGAATTTGATTATGATATATGTTATAAATCTGGTAAGAAAAATAATGACGCAGATGTTTTGTCAAGGTTCCCTGTGTTACAGCCTGAAGAGCATCAAATTGAACAACTTGATGAGCTAATTACCTGTTTGCTATCACCGGTTGAGGTTGCTCAGAAACAAAATGATGATCCAGTTCTGACTCCAATTATTAATGCCCTTAAGGATCCGGAATCTGCTCCTGCTAAGGTTCAACGTCAAGCTTCTACCTATATTTTGAAAAGTGATGTCTTGTACAGGAAAAATTCGAGTTCTACTGGTCCCTTGCATTTACTAGTCATTCCTGAGGTGTTAAAGCATGAAATTTTGTCCTCATGTCATGATGATCCACTATCTGGTCATTTAGGTTTTTCTAAAACTTTTAGTAAGATTAATTCAAGATACTACTGGATAGGTATGAAAAAAGATATTGAGCATTTTGTGAAAACTTGTCCAAGTTGTCAGTCTAGGAAGGCACCTAAGAATCAAAAACCTGCTGGTCTTTTGCAGCCTATTCCAGTTAACTTTATTGGAGAACGTTGGGGAATAGATTTGTTAGGCCCTTTGCCTCGTTCTACGTCGGGTCATAAGTATATCATAGTTGCTACAGAATATGCTTCTAGGTGGGTTGAAGCTGCCCCTCTCTCTTTGGCTACCATTCCCCAGGTTACTAAGTTCATCATACATCAGATTATTTGCAGGCATGGGGCCCCTGCCATGTTACTGTCTGATCGTGGTAGTGTCTTTCTGAGTGAAGTAACCCAGGAACTCTTGAAAGCTTTGTCAGTTTCCCCTCATTTTACTAGTTCATACCACCCTGCATGCAACGGCCTTACTGAACGATTTAACCAGACTTTACTAAATTGTCTTAGTCATTTTGTGGATTCAAATCAGCGCAATTGGTCTAATGTTTTGCCATATGTGATTTTTTCATACAATTCTTCTGTTCAGGAAACTAAAAAATTTTCACCATTCTATTTGATATATGGTCGTGAACCTTCCTTACCAAATCAGGTGCAACTTCAGGCCACTTCAAATGATTTATTTGTTCGGCAAACTTTGGAAGAGATTCAGAAAGCTCGTGAAGTAGCCATCCATAATATTAATCAGCAACAGATTAAACAGAAAGAAAGATATGATGCTAAGCATAGAGATACTCATTTTGCAGTAGGTCAGCTTGTTAAGATTTTTACTCCAATTAGGAAAAAGGGAAAATGTACCAAATTGCTTCATAGATATTTTGGGCCTTTTGAAATTGTTCGACAAATTACTCCTGTTACTTATGTGGTTCGTCGACCAAATGCTCCTAGAGTTAAGGAACAATCAGTACATGTTTCTAGGATATTCCCATATTTTGATCCTGTGGGACCATATAGACTGTAAATGCATTTTGCTTTTCTTTTGTGTCACATTAAATGTAAAAAGGTTGTATGTAAAGTATATTGCCCCTTGTTTTCTGAGTGAGAATTTTGAGATTTAGTGTATAGTGTGCTAAGCTATTTTGTTTTGGAATATGATGTATATTATTGGCAAATGGCAATACTTGGATAGATGTTTGATGAATTAGATGTCAAAAGTTGAACATACAATTGTTATTATTGAAAGTCACAATTATTTGATATTAAAAGTATATGTTCCCTAATAACTGTTTTGAGTTGAATAACCTCATTTGATGATAAATTTTACAATGATTAGGAAATTGAAATTTTATTTATTAATTTTAAGTTTACATTCTGGAATAGTGCTGTGCTACCTCGATAAGAAGGATGAATGAAATTATGTGTGATTATGTGAAAGATGTAGGGGTAAAGTTTATCTGGTTAATGGGGTTGCTGTAATGTGCCCGTTAATCCAGTGTTTTAGGCTCGATAAATGGCTGAAATGTGCTTATCGATGCAAGTAATTAAGTGTATTTTTGAGTTTTGTTTAGCATTGGTGCTGAAATGTGCATGCTAAGATGATGAGGAAAACCTGAATCACAGAGAGGTTTGTGAATGACTGTTATGAAGCTGAGACCTGGGGATGTTCTGTTTGTCATCCTCGCCATAGTTACCAGGTATTTGGGAGATAGCACATTACTAGTACAGATGTTTACTTTGTCTCTTTATTGCAGGATGCTAATAGTTTGAACATTTTGATAAAATTGTTTTGCATTAAGAGTGATATATATTTTGGAGTTGTGTGATTACCAGTATGCTTTAATGGTTTATTGAATTCTAAGTTTTATGTTGAAAAGCAAAAGTACCCTTCAATGTATACAAAAGTTTTAGAATAGGCTAAGACATGATACTATATTTTCTCTTTTGTGTATCTAGGATGTGAAATTTTGAGGCCCCAGAACTTAATTTTTCTTTCAGTTTTGTTCTATGTATTGTGTTGTAGAACGATTTTTTTTCCGTTGGGGTAGTAATGTGACAGTAGTTTTGTTGGCATGCAAAATGTTGATGTTAGTAGATTGTAAGTAGTTTTGTTGATTTGAAAGGTAGTAGTACTGATGATATTAAGTAGTGCGCGCACATAATAAATATGATTGAAATTATAATGGTAAAACAAAGAGAAAAACTGAGCTCATTTTTGTTTAAGTGTACACGTCAGTTTTTGTTAAAAAATTTATGGCCACGTGTAATATTTTGGGGTACCCCTCTAATTGTAAGTTTTGGTATTTTGAAAATTTGTAATATTTGTATTCAATGTTTTGGAAGGTCAAATTATTTTGTGCTGTGTGTGTATTGTATTATTTCTACCCTAAGGGGTTTTTGTAAAGTTTTGATTGTGACATTCCTATGTTTTATGTATTCTTTTGTGAAGATTATTTTGTGAAGATTATTTGATTTATCTTGTCAAAATTTGTAAGCTATATATATTGCCGAGTGATGGAAATTATCTTAGTTTTATCATGTATCTTGCTACCCAGATGGGGTGCACCTAATTTTTTTTTTATTATTTATTATTGTTCAGAAGTGAAGTTTGTTTTTAATGATGTAGTTGTCTTCTGTAATTGACGTACACTTATATTTTTGGAAATAATGTTGTAGTATGATGATACGTATCAAGTCAGCCCTATTTATCTGCGTTCCTGCTGCACCACACTGTTCCTACCGAACTGTTTGCACCATGGGAGTGCTAAACCTGCCACACTGCCTTGTGTCATCGGGCTTTGGTCCGCCCTTTATGACCACTGTTCGTCAGAGCTTTGGCAGCTATTAGTGCTGTCACTTCGTACCTGTGTTGGGGGCAGAAGAACTATTAATGCCCCACATTGTTATTCAGTGTAGAGCAAGTACAATTGTGCTCAATTCAGTGGTCTTTATTCATCAGTGACTGCAGTGCAAGCTTCAAGTTTTTTATTACATTTGTGAGACCAGTGGGAATGGAATGTACTGTTCAGGCAGGTTGTGAAACTTTTTTTTGCTTGGTGCAGTAGTGGTGAAAAGTGCTGAACTTCATTTATTTTTCTTTGAGGGCTTTTTAATTAAAGTTATAGACAGACACTGGAGTAAAGAAACGAATGTGTAACGTCAAGAGAAGATTTATGTGTGTAATACTGTTTGTGATGTTTGTATGCTAATTTTTTTTTTTTTTTTTTTGTTCCATCACTCGAGCGAGTTTCTTTTCATTTGTTATTAATTGTTCTGTTGACCCTGGGTCAACAGCTTGTGGTCCGGGGGGAGGTGTGGCAACCCTGTATGGGTTGTCAGACCTGGCGCCACTGGCTGATCTTTGTTCATTGGTTGCGCTGGAGAGGGGGTTGGCTTCCTCTTCCGCAGACGAGCGGCCGCCACCAGCGTGAGAGGATGTGTTGGTAGCAACCCTCCGGAACACAAACCTCATTGAATGTAAGTTGTCTGGAATTATTAAACCTCTTTTTAAAATGCATTTGTGAGTTTTCCTTCGCTGGACCTTCCACCTTTCACCACCATGCAGGTAAGCTAGTTATCAGTAAAATAACATGTCCACCCTACCGCGTGGTGTAACTAGTGTTTGTTGAGATGGTTTAGCTCTACCGCTACGGATTCCCCCCCAAAGCTAATAAATATTAAATCTATTCTAATGTAGGGTGTGACAATATCATTACCATTATCATCATTATCATTATCATTATTATTAGTAGTATTAGCTATAGTAGTAGTAGTAATAGTAGCAGTAGTAGCAGTAGTAGCAGTAGTAGTAGTAGTAGTAGTAGTAGTAGTAGTAGTAGTAGTAGTAGTAGTAGTAGTAGTAGTAGTAGTAGTAGTAGTAGTAGTAGTAGTAGTAGTAGTAGTAGTAGTAGAAGTAAGAGCAATGTAGTTTAATGCTTTGAGCTGAGTCTGGCTCCTTGGGGAAGGAGTCGGCACGCTGAATCAGTTCACTAATCTGACGGTCAGTGAGCAGTGGATAGAAGCATATTAGGTTTCAGGCTCCGTGATGAACTGTTGGCGGCTTCGAAACGTTGCACATAGCAGTTCACGAGTCGGTAAGTGCGGCTTTGTAGAAACGATTCGCCGTGTTGTATCCCCGGCAGCGAAGCAGTTTAACTGTGTATATTGGAGTTAGTTTTAGAATCGCTGTGCAGCTACATCTTAGACGTTAACAGCACAAAGGGCCCTACAGACACATTGAAGTGTCGTGTCGAAGTGCTGCATTTGTGTCGAATAGAGAGCGATTGTTAGTTACCATTAGTGACAAATAGGTGAATTTAACGTCTATTTCGCGGTAGTCCTATTTAAAGGAAATAAAATTTAGGATTAGCGATTGAACGCTCTTTGCAATCGTCTGGTCTAGCTCTTTTTTGACACACACACACACACACACACACACACACACACACACACACACACACACATATATATATATATATATAATCTTTTAGATCACATATCCTCGTTCTCCGACTCGCAGTTGACGTACCGAAGTCGGTTTCCCGCCCGGACAATGCTCCCTCTGGCGAAGTATCGACTTGGGAGGTTTTTACACCTTTACTCCGAATCTATAAGAGGTAGCAGGACAAAATTCGGCTCTTTCGATTTGTCTCTAAGAGATGCAGAACAATGGTTGTTATCACTTCTTTGATACAACGCACGGTTGAGCCGCTGTAATTTAGGCGGAAAAATGTCGTTAACTTTAAGAGCTCAGCTCCACGCCACGGTTTGGCGGATAAGGACCAAACTCGGTATCCCGGGGTTTGTCTACTTCCTTTAACACAATCAGTGTTCAAAAACCTTATATCGATACCGCAAGTTACTTATTTAAGTTTCCCCAATTTTCTACGAGTCGCTATGTTAGATCTAAAACTCCCATAACTGAATCCACAGAATCAGGGAATAGTCCTGGACTAGTGGAACAGTTTGACACCTCTCGCAAATCACTCCGGTTCTTGGTTTGAAAGTTAGGTAATGTGTCTCAAACCGGGCCATAAAATCGAGGTGTACATATCGACACTTACAACATATTTACTGTAATCCAGAACACAATTTTTTTAAACGTTATTTGGGCCTCTCGACGGAACCGTTCTAGGGATCTCAACCAAGTTTTAAAATCTACACCTTCTCAACGTCAGCAATGATCCCTTACAAAAGCACCTAGCTGCGTTCGCAAAGTAAGGTGCACCGAATATTCAAACGCTAATATCTCTCGAGCCGCTAGAGCCAGAGGCGAGGTGATTGCGACGTCGGTTAGCGCGTCGCGAGTTCTACAAGTATGGACATTTTAGTTTTTGTGCTAGGCCAAACGACGGCGCCGCGGCGCCCCAACATATATGTACATTCGGGAAGCTGGACTTGTAATTTTTTCCTTGCAGCGGAACCAATTTTTAGCGATTTTCTCCTAAAGTATTATAGCCAGTGGCCTGTTTCTTGCACCGTTGGATTCGCCGTCCGAAGCTAGGCCTTTTGTCCACAGACTGCCGCCGTTGCGGCCCAAAATTAAAGATACCCTAATTTTCGCGCGCTAATTTCGTCCAACGGATATCCCCTTTGCCAACCAAGGCTTTGTTCATCTGTAACGGTTTGCCCGTTATAAGTACAAATTTAAGCCAGATGAAGTTAGACTAATATGGACAATCCGAAAAATGAGGACGCTCTTTTGCTGTGCCATAAAATATGTTGAAATATTATATCTTCATTAACACAAGCGGAGACGTTTCTGAGAAACTAATCATTTTCCAATACTCTTCCAAGTCAAGATATATAAGCAATGGTTCGATATTTTCTTAAAGTCTTACATTAATAGCCGTCACACACCAATAATTAATATATGGTTCAAATAACCACATTTTAAAATTAACTTTCTTAGTAAATAATACAAATATTTCTACTAAATAATAATTTCTAAGTTCGTGGAAACGTACAGTCAGACTGAAAAATTCAATGCCATCGCCGGGATTTGAACCACGGATCTTCTGCTTTCCGTCCAGCCGCACTACCATTGTGCTACAATGGCCAACGTGCCGATATGATATTAAATTCTCCAACTGACTCGTATTTTCCCGGTAAACCACTTAGGAGTTCTCATAAACACATGAGACAACAACCTTAATGGCGACTTACAACGTGTAAGTCCTTTAAGGCCCGGGCTTCATATAGTAAACCACTATTAGGTTAATTAATGGAAATTAATTATTTTTTCACACTGGCCGTGTGTAGGCTACATTGTGGAAACGTACGTTCATCACGTCATTTTAAAATTTATAAAACAAGAAAAAATAAGTTACTGTATCCATTAACCAAAACACACCTTACCTAGCGTTGCAATACACCACCATGGTCATCTTCAAGTTATCAAGAGTAAAGGAACTGCGGTTGTCAGCTAAAACTGTTTTATACTTTTAGAAACCTCACTTCACTTCCACAGTTGTTATTTGAAAATCACTGTGTCACTGCCTCTTAAATATATCAGTTATGAAGTTCTCTCCTGACACGATATCGGCTTACACTATATGAACTTTTAATCACAGATTATTTTACAACCACCCAAAAAGCCCAAGGTCAGGAGTCAGGGTCAGTTCTGCCACGGGAATCTAATCGGGTCTCCCGAATTTTGGCTACAGATGAAAATGCCCAATAGATACGTGAAAAAGAAGGGAAATGACCGGAAAATGCATCTAAATCTTATAAACATTTGGAAAAAATGCATACTGAAGACCTATCAAACCATATATATCTAACTAATATGTTCCAGAATGCCCTTAATTTCAAATAAGCATCGTCTGTGACTACTCAGAAAAAAGAAGACTTTTCATCAAAATCCGAACCCTACTGATCACACATATACGCTGAGTCCAGTATATGTACACTCTGTTCAGATATAATTATGTCTTCTGGACAGTAACGTGTCATACATCGGCAGGCACCAGATACCATATATAACGTGATTGAATATTCTGACAAGGAGAAAGAAGAGGAATTAAAATCGTCGAAGTTTTTAGTAATATTTTCGTTCAGTTTCATAATTAATGAACTTATAAAAGATTGTATTTTATAATAATGTCTAAAATGATCTACACATGACTTTGTATACCTTCACATTGTGATGTATTTATGTTGTTTATGGCCTATTAATATTTGTACAGACTGATCACGCTTCATAAATTTAGACCATACACTTTCTGAAATCATATCATAAGGAAACTTTTCCATTAATCTCAGTTGTTTTAACTATAAGACTAAAAGAACTGATACTTATTGCTAAAAGGGATGGATTACTGAAATAAGGAGCTCAAGGTTGATAATGGGGACAATGAGAATGTGACATCTTTAAGTGTCGGAAATTTGCTGATGATATGTTGAGTAAACCACCTTTTTAAAAATTATTCCCGCTGTACAAATTGATTACATTAGAAAATTAGCTGTATTACCATACACATCCTGTAATTGTGGTAGTAATTTAATAACAAAAAGTGTAGTTGGTTTTCCCTTTCTTTTTAAAGTTATGGAAATTACAGAAGATGGGGCTGTTGAGCTTCATTTTCATTCTTTGAAAAACATTAGAACTTAGTGGCTACATATATGATGTATTTATAAAAGCTAGTCACTTGAAGGTCAATACGCCTCAACGCTTTGTCGAGTAAATACATGCTCGCGATATACTCAACACTATTGTAGACGTGGGCTCTTGTAAATAGCATTGCCAAACCAAAGAAGCCCAATATATTTCCCAAAACGCCAAAATAAAAAAAACTGACCTTACTTATGAAACCACCTAATACAAATGTCGACTGCATACCGGAGATGTGTGAATAGTAATTCATCGATTAGTAGTAAATGTTTGTAAAACAGATCAAAAGGGAGGTCATGGCCACTACATGGGTTAGTGCCACTTTTTACACTGTGGCCCAGTGTCACATTTCGCGCCATGCTTCATGTTCTTCTTTAGGTGTTTGTGTAAGCTCCGAAGAGCGACCCTGTAGCATCGGACCTCCCCGCTAAGTTGCCATGCCAGCCGTTCTTATATACTACAGGAAATGTGCACTTTGTGTCCGCGAGAGTTTATATATTATTTGTTCGCTACCTATAAATTAAAGCCAGCATAGTTTAAGAGAGTTTTACATTTTATAATAACACTAGTAATTTTAAAACGTTTTACAATATTTTCACATTCTAGAGTTATTTGTATGAGTCAAATCAAGTACTTTAAAAATACAAACAGGTATGGATTGAAAGTATATTAACGGAATTAACTCATATTGAGCTACAGAGCAAAACAGCATACTTCCAAATTTAAATAATTAACTAAATAAGCTTGACTGAAAGAAAAAGACTTGATCATCGGTCTTTAACATGACATTTTCTACCCATTTTTTGTTTTGTTACATAAACTAAGTAGAGGAGGTGTTGTATTCAATTTCGATATTTCAACAGAAATACACGTTTTAATGGACGTTAATTGTTCTTTAACACCTGCCTTGTGTAAGCCAAAGTTTGGAAAGGTAGAGTCTGACAGAAATTATACTTCCAGAACTTAAAACAAAATAAAGGTGTGAGAATGAACATCTATGTATTTGTGTGAATTCCAAAACGTAAAGTCGGTTAAATAACTAACTTGGCATTTTAATTAAGCATATTGTACGATGTACCACGAAAAGGGACGTATATCATGAATTTTCTGGAATTGCTTTCAGAAAGGCCTGTACAGGTCATATCTCATAAAACTTGGGAATTATCAATTTCATGCCGAATTAAGAATTTTTACACATTTTAGGGTTTAGTGCACAATTTTTGGATATAACAATATATATAAACAATAGATATATAACAAAGACACCTACCTGAAGAATGGTTACATATCTACACAGATGTGTCTAACTTGGACAACAACTCAGGAGCAGGAATGAAGTGTGCACTGTTCTCATTCTTTCAACCAGAAGGATACCACACAACAAATTTTGATGCGGAAGTAACGGCTATTCATATTTCACTCAAACACCTTCTATACAGCATAGATAAATTCAAAAATTCTGTAATAGTTTCTAATTCTACAGCAGCATTATGTGCAATAAGTCATATAAAATGGGTTCAATCCAAATTAAAGAATGTCACAAAATGTTCCAATGAATTCAAAAACTACAGAATATAATTATATTAAAGTGGATGCCTGCACATTGTAGAACTGCTGGAAATGAATCAGCTGATTTTATTGCCAAAATAGGTGCAAATTTTATTGAGAACAAAAGTAAAAACTTACCCCTTAAATCCATAAAAATATTAATTAAAAGCTAATATAAAAACAAACAAGACCAATCAATATCTAACAAATCCAAAGAAAAAAATGGAAAATTTTAATTAAAAATGCAGAAATTTTTCCAGAAATCCCACCTAAAGCTGCAGTCGCAAATTTTAGATTAGTTACGGAACATGATTATTTTTCCAAAAACTTACACAGAATAGGAATTTATACAAGTCTAAATTGTCCACTGTATAACAAAGAAGAGGAAATGACTGAAGAACATCTTTTAACCTGTGAAGCCCTACCTGCCGGAACCACTACACAGAAATGTGGGAGAGCAAGAGAGCTAATGTCTTCATTGCCAAAGCCTAGCATTTGAAAACAACAACATATTCTTTTGTTCTCCTAGAGAAATTTGAATTAGTTAGGTTTTGTTATTTTTTTTCGTTATCATGTTGTACGAAGAGAATAAAGTCTTGCTGCTAGAAATCCTCTCAGTTTAATATATTAATAACCGCAAACTGTTTTCGATATTCATCTTAATCGAGTTGCTTTTGTGTAATTGTGTAATGATGTAGCTGCGCCGTTCGTTAAATTGTAAGTAGACGTTTTGTTTTCTAGGAGATATAGACAAAAACTAAATTTTTTATAACTACTGTTTTTTAAAACTTTAAAATACCTCTGCCCGTGCATCTACGTGACTCTCTCGGGCAACGTTTCCAGAGCGTCTGGTATACGTAAAGTATTAACAAAACGTAAAAGTAGTTGTTTAGGATGAATGCACAATGGTACATAAAATCTCTTGAAGCTCTGGATCGTTCGTTACTAGATTTGTGTGGAAACATTCAACCATTGGGGAGGGGAATTGATATTGCTAGCAGGAGATTTTGGACAAATTTTGCCTTTAAGTTCTCTATCGGCCCCAGCGGAAGAAATAATTGCTTGTTTGAAATATTCAACATTGTGGCAACACGTACGCACATTATAGTTGTGTCCGCATATGCGTGTACAGCTTCAAAACCATCAATCAGCCGAGGTATTCTCACGGTAATCAGTGAACATTGGAATTGGATAGTTGCCAATAGATGAGACGAGACGAAAATAATTTTACCATCCTTTTGTAATTCTTATAATGTCGAAAGTAGAACTTATTCTTGTTGTTGCTGTAATTTACGTCCTCCAACGTTAAGCCACATCGGAGGATAAATGGAATGGATTAAATGAAGTTTAAGTTAGCTCAGGGTCCATGGAGCTTAGTGTTACCCGACATTCGACTTGAAGGATAAGAGAAAAACCTGGAAAAACCCTTAACCGGATAACTTACCCTGACCGAGATTCGAACTTGGGCGTGAGCCAGACACGCCACCATCTACACTACCGAGGCGGGCAGAGGGATTTATTGAAAAAGTATTACCTAATATTCAAATTAATTATAAGAATCAGATCCTGCTCAGAGAATGCGCTGTCCTTGCCATGAAGTATAGAGATGTCCACCAACTTAATATTCTTACACGATCCGGCATTCAAAGTGAAGAAATTATAATATATAATTCCATAGATATCATTGTCAAAGCACATGAAGTAGTTAATTCCGCAACGGAGATTTTTAATTCTCTTGATCTGCCAGTAATGCTACCACACATATTCAAATTAAAAATAGGTTTTTCAATTATCAATTAGTGTAAGGTTAATCAGCTAAAACTCTGTAACGTCACGCGGCTCGCAGTTAACAAATTGATGAACAACGTAGTGGAGGCAACGATATTAACTTGGGCATTTCAAAGACGAAGATGGCCTCATTTCTAGAATTCTATTTGGCTCTGTAAAGTTGTATTTGTGATTATTATGTTATAATTAGTGCTATTTTTAATTTTAAGATGAAAACGTATGCAAAATATGTATACCGGATATAGCAAATAAAACAACAGAACAAATATGAAAATAAAAACGAACGATAGCGCTTGTCTATTAACAGCAAAGAATAAACAAACTGTAAAGATGGAAATGCCTGGAACATTTCGGATAGAAGTGAAGAGTATACCTAAATGATATTCGAGTAAATATATGTAACCAGTATTTATAATAATTTGCTATCACAGTGAAACAACTTCTAGGTGAGTTCTAATAGCTAATGTATATATGTAAATGTTCGCAATGTAATAATTAAATAACAATCATTAACTACCAGATATAAAAGCGTTCAGTGTGGATCATGTAAGCTTCTATGTTAATTTATTTGTGTTTAGTTAATGCTTTTTAGTTCAAGGAGTATATTTTCGCTGTTTTGTCCTGTGATTATATGCTTTTGTGTAGTTATTTATCGATTTTTGTCAGAATCTCCTGTGGGTTCAGGAAACATAGTAATTTAAGTTACACCTTTTTTCTGCAGGTGTAGATGTGTTTTATTTGAAGGAGAGCAATTTTAAAGCATCTCAACTGTAGAAGAGAAGGGTAAGGTGATTATACTGTTTTGTAAGATTTTCGTTAGAATTTGTTTCATATATATGTAGAAATGAAACCAAATTAATGGTTTTACTAATGAAACATCACTTCAGCATCTGGAATTCTTCACAATGTTTGCTAGTATGTATACTGAAACACATAATTGAATGTGTGGTGGACAAATCATCGTTGTTACGAAGTCCTCTTCCTGCAATATTTCGCTTGTAGCTGAATATTACTTCATTAGTAATCTTACCTCAAACTTTGCAAACAAGCATCAAACACTTCAAGTATAAAGACGTCCGGAATACATGTTCCTAAAAATGTGTAGTGCTTAACGCCCGCTTTTACTACATACGGCACCGCAGGCGGTGACACTGATGATACATGAGATGAAGATGGAGCACCGGTGGAATGAGATGGTGGGGGAAACCGGAGGTCCCGGAGAAAACCCGCCCCAACGCCGTGTTGTCCACCACCAATCTCACTTTGCGGTCACTTGGGATCGAACATGGGCCGCCTTGGTGAGAGCCAAGCGGTCTAACCACTGAGCGACGGCGTGGCCAAACATGTTCCTCATCACTTATTACATGAGTAATATTGATTTGATACGTAGTTGACACGAAAAATAGTGAACGACATTGCTTCTCATTAGTTTATAATTTTTATCTTCCAGAAGTACAGAATCACAGAATTTATTTGAAACTGCTGACTACATATTCGTTAGTCAAAATAAATAAGTATACTAGTAGAAGTTTAGCTTTGTTTATCTTTACGTCAGTGTTCCTTACCATTAAAACATCAATTAAACAATAAATACGCAAATTATGAAGCTATTAACAGTAAAGTAAACAAATTTATACAGATATAATAATTTGTAACTTAAAACTTCACTTATCTTATAATAAATGGTGAAACTTTTCTTATAAACTTATTAAGATTTTGTGAAATCGCGATCCTGATCAATTTATAAGCAAAGTTTCATCATTTCTTATCCGATAAGTGAAGTTTTAAGTAACAAATTATTATATTTGTATGTATCAATTGAGCAATTAATACATTTAAAGGTACTGCGGATATTGAGGATATGTTTTGTTTTATGATGACTTTATATATTCCTTACGACAGAGATGTCAGAGATATATTTATAGCAGTAGTAGAATTTATAAAATTTATCAGCAATCTATATTCTTAAAACAATGTTGCAGTGAAATTCAATACATATTACACAAATATAACTGATTTAAACAAAAAGTTCACTTATCTTAAGAAACTGATATCAGCGTTTCTTGTTGATTGATAATTGACTGATCATGCAAGCAATTTGTTTGTAAAATCCATCTCAATTAATAAGAAAAATTGACATAAGTTTCTTAAGATCAGTGAAGCTTTTGTTACAAATATTTATATTGGTGTAATTTTCATTTCTTCGCTGTAGCTAGCTTCAGTTTCTACGTAATTCAATACATATCTTAATAAATTGACATTGGTATTCCATGAGTGTATAAATACTCCGGTGCTATAAATTGAGAATATATATATATATATATATATATATATATATATATATATATATATATATATATATATATATATATATATATATATATATATATATATATATATATATATATATATATATATTGCCTTTTTACATTAAAGACAAGTTTTTCTACATAACGTAGATTAAAAACTGATGATAGGAGGTCTAAAATTCGTGCATGAGTGTAGTTAAGTATTAAGCTCCTTGTGATATTCCGCCAGTAATTCTGTGATCTCCTTACATCTCTATATATGATATCTTTCGCAGGTGTCCTCGCACAACAAACATTTGCACGCCACGTTCGGTTCTTGTACATTTTTCTGATTACTTACTTTAAACTGGAAGCCATGCACTGCAATTCCAGAGATGTAGTTTAATGTAGTTCAATGTGAGTTAAAGAGAAAATGTGAATTTGTCAGACAGTGAATTAGAGTTTCTTAGAAAAACCATTTTTATCAGACTCATACTCCAAAATTCAGTTCTAATTCAATTGAAAATGCCCATATAGATTTCTAAAGTACAAGCAATTATATATTTGATAAGTTTTCCTTTGATCATTAAGGTTATATAAGCTTTTTAAATTTTAGTAATTTTATGCAATAGACTTTAAACATTTTCTTTTGAACTAAGACTCGTAAAATAAAATTGAATGAAAAATTTATTGGTTATAATCTGGTAAAAGCGGGGGATTAGAAAAATACAACATTTTTAAGGTTTCACTGTGTTAGGCATACTGTCATAAAGTAAGCGATAAATCGTAATAATTCAGAAACAAAAAGAGATACACTGGGAAAAATTAAATTCTTTATGTACTTATAAATTACAGCTACAGTTTACTGAAAACTTATAAAAAGTGATATTACCAGTGGTACCTATACTTCATGTTACAAGATTTTTATGTCCTAAATTCTTAATGGAACAATATATTCTTTTGTTCGCCATATTATTTGTCCTTCGTGTTGAGCATCTTTCTGTAAATTTAGTATAGCAATAAGCAATAAAGCAACTTTAGATATTGAGATGAGTATCTGTATACTAAATAAACACAAGTCTTTCACAAACTTGAGAAAGGCTGAACCGATTTGCCTAATTTCAGTTCTGTAATATTTGTATAAGTAGATGGAAGTTTTGAGAGGTGTGAAAAAAATCCTGAAGTGAATATGGATTGGGTTATTACCTAAATATAAAGATACTCACGCTAAGTTTTATGGAACACACACACACACACACACACACACACACACACACACACACACACACACACACACACACACACACACACACACACACACACACACCTTCTTTTATTTTGACAAAGAGAAGTATTACAAATTAGAAACATATTCCACTGCTTGCCAAAATCTTCAAAGCTATTTCACTTACCATGTTTTATTAAACAATGTTTATCGTTTCTTATCAACAATGAAATTCGTAGCATGACATATGCCTTCCGAAGATTAGGCAAAATATTAATTTCTGAACACATTATAAGACTATGAATATTTGACCACATCAATTTTCAAATAATCTGAATATTTGGATATCTTCATTCTATAATTTGCGTTTGTGAGTTCGCGAATGTGCGTGGTCAATTTCCCGCACCTTTGACCTTTCAATGACCATAAATAAATCTCAAGGGCAGTCGTTGGAAGTTAGCGGAGTCAAACTGGAGTTTCCTTGTTTCTCCCATGGACAATGACACGTCGCGTGTTCGCGCGCCGGAAAGCCATCAACTTCATATATTTATGCACCACAAAATATATAAAAAATAATATCTATAAGAAGGCTTTAAGTTTGTTAACTTATTTTAACTCGGTTGTAATTATATGCTTATGTAATACTTATATACTTATGTTTATGTAGACCTGCCTCGGTAGCGTAGATGGCATTGTGTCTGCCTCAAGTTCAAGAGGTCCCGAGTTCGGATCTCGGTCAGGATGAGCTACCTGGATAAGGTTTTATCCGGGGTCTACCCTTATCCTTAAAGACGAATGTCAGGTATCTCGATGGACACATTTGAGCATCATTTCACCCATATCATTCACCGTCAGATATGACAACGTTGGTGGACGTAAAATTACTATACACAATATATATATATATATATATATATATGTGTGTGTGTGTGTGTGTGTGTGTGTGTGTGTGTGTGTGTGTGTGGCGCGTGTATTTATGTCGGAATATGAATGTACTAATGTCACACTACATTCTCAAACTGCACTACTACTGAGGACTTTTCTCCCTCTACTACAAGTTTAAGATTAAATATTTACAAATGTAGTTTCATTAAAATTTCGTTGTATATATTTGAGTGCAAGTCTGAAGTAATAGTTAAATGTTAAAAATGTAGGACGTTTTGTTTCGGCTTTCTAATTCGCACGATACTACAGCAGACTCAAAAATGGATCTTATCATTATCAAGATAGAAGAACATTGAACATTATACAAGAAAATCGTCATTTTCAAAGAGAATTAAGATGAAAGAAACTGTTTGTTTTAAGCAGATGTGCATTATTTGTGTCGTGTAAATACGTAGTACGTTCCCCGGTTTGATCCCGGACGTGATAACTAGGGAGCAGATTTATAGGCACTAAAATTGTGTTAAATAGGTAGACAAAAAGACATTAAATTGCCCAAATAGACACTTAAATAGGCAATAAATCTTTGCTAAGTAAACACTTAGAAATACACAATGTTGGTCAAACGGCTCTTAAAACGTACTATAGCAAGATGACTATCATCCAACTTATGCTGCAAGAAATTCGCTTAGCACATACTATTTAGTGTTTCCTTAGGCGAAATAGTTATACATTTATTCCAAATTTCATAAATGTACCCAGTGCAAGCTTAAATGACAGGCATTGCCATATAATTATGATATATATATATATATATATATATATAAATCCACTTCACAAAAAAGAACCATATTGTGTAGAGAGGTGTGAAGTAGTTATGTCAAAAAACGAAAACATGTGGTTTGGGCGCGGCTTAAGAGTGAAAATTGAAATATCTGAAGACTTTGTTACATTTGTTTCAAATTAATACCATTTATATCTGTGATCGATCAAGAATGGAATAATAACAAGTTTCAGCTTGCTAGTTACCATAATTTCTGAGGAACTATCAGTTTATGTCTAAATTACAGGCAATTTTCCAACTGTTCTACACATTGTAATTTAAAAGAACTAATGCTTGGTGTATAAGTGTCTGCACTCATTTTAACCTACTAATGACCTGCAGCTATGTGAAATATTTGTCGTCGCCATACCAACGAAGGGAAAATGTAATGCTACCAATTTAACAATTTCTATTTTCCTAGGCGTTTTCAGTTAGAGGTAAGCATTACAATCCTTTTAAATACAAATAACAAAACACATCAAATGTAAATGGATACACTTAAATTGTAGTTACCCTTACCGGAAATTTTAGAATTGCTTATAGAATAATAGGAAACTGCATCCTGTGGAACATTTTGAACTTAAGAAAATGTAGGAAATATGGAAGCTGAGAAATCTGAGGTTAAAATTACGTAATGGCAGCTGGGACACAGGTGTAGGGTTATTTAAATAATCATGTGATGCTTTCTGTAGTGCTGTTAGAAAAAACAACCTTAAGATTATTGAAGTATGTCAGTAGTTATAAATGGTAGGTTCCAGCGCAGACCCAAAAGGGCAAGATGGCGGCCATGCGCAATCTGTATGTTTAGTGGATTTAGACAGTGTTTAGGTAGGCAGTCAATCCTCTTAATTTGCTGTAACTTATAATGCTGTGTCTTGAGGTGTTATCAGGGCTTGTCTTGAGCTGTGATCTGAGGCTCTAGGGTCAGGAGTTGCAGGTTTTCTTAGGTGAAGTCTGTTGGTATGGGATGTTAATAGCTGTAGGATTTAATGGTTAGCTCTTGTAGTATGATCTGCGGCTCTAGGGTTAAGAGTTGCAGGGTTTCTTAGGTAAAGACTGTTGGTCTGGGAGGTTAATAGCTATAGGACTTAGAGGTTAGGTCTTGAGGTATGATCTGGGGCTCTAGGGTTAAGGGTAGCAGGTTTTAACAGGTAGGGTTGCAGGTATGGAAGATTAATAGCTGTAGGATTTAATGGTTAGCTCTTGTGCTATGATCTAAGGCTCTAGGGTTAATAGTTTCACAGGTGAAGTCTGTTGGTCTGGATGGTTGAGAGCTGTAGAATTTAGGGGCTAGGCCTCTATGTATGATCTGGGTTAGATCGTATGGATTCAAGGTTAGATCTCTCGGTCTAGAGTTTAAGGCTGTAGGATCTGGAGGTTACGTATTGAGGTATGATCTGAGGGCTCTAGGGTTAAGAGTTGTAGGCTTCATAGCTAAAGGTTGCTGGTCTGAAGGTTAAAGGCTGTAGTAGGTTTAGTGGTTAGGTCGTATGGATTCAAGGTTAGATCTCTCGGTCTAGAGATTAAGGCTGTAGGATCTGGAGGCTACGTATTGAGGTATGATCCGAGGGCTCTAGGGTTAAGAGTTATAAGCTTCGTAGCTAAAGGTTGCTGGCCAGGAGGTTAAACCTGTAGGATCCGGAGGTTAGGTATTGATGTATGATCTCGGAGCTCTAGGATTAAGAGCTATAGGTTTCATAGCTAAAGGTTCTCCAGCTAGAGATATCTTCGTTACTCTTAGAGGTATATTTGCAATGGTCTAGGCATAGAGTTTTCATACGTATTTTCATGCAGATTGATATCTTTATACTCTTGTGTCTTTTTTCAAGCTTTTACCCCCTCTGCATCGTCTTGTAATAAGTCGTAACGCTAAACCAATGTTCTTATGCTATTTTCAAGCTTTTTCAGATGTTATGAGGTTTAAGGATGTTTCAAGGATTTTTTAGACCAAGTTCAGTTACTTAAATCATTTTATAACTAAGTAAAAGGTTTTTCAAGGATATTTCAGATTACGAGATAGTAGTTACTTTTTCAATTTACCTATTTTAACATTAAAGTGCGTTCAGTTAGCTTGTAGTTCAGTAGTAGACGCCTCTCCTCTTTTATCTGGGCTGGAGACCAGCACTAGAATTTAATCCTAGTGGTAGAGTTAACGCCTTCCTCCATTTTTGTTATTTCTTCTTTCTTCCTCAGGCGTCGTGAGAGTCGTAGGATAGATGTTACTTGAGTAAATATTCATTCTGTAGCTTAGCTTACAGAGATAACCGTTATCTTCTGATCTAAGTTGCCTCCTCTTGCACACTTTTTGCAATACTATAGTGTCCGTACGCGTATGTTGATACTCCATCCTCAGCAATCACTCTCTTGTCGTCATGAGGCGACAGGGCTATTTTATTAGCTTCAACTGTAGAAACATTATGTTTTCGGGATAGGATTAAGTTCATAGGAGTTCTTAGGATCTTTTGGGTTTTAAGACATTCCACATAGCTTTCGAAGTTGATGTACTGCCTGATTGCGCTACGCTTTATGCCTTTAATCTTCTTGATTACACCTCCATCTATGTCGAGAGCATACATCTTAGGTCTGAGCCCTACAAAACGACAAATAATTTTTCCATTGGCTTCATCTTTAAATTTTCCCAAAACTTTCCTGTTTTTTGTAGAATGACATATATGCTCGACAGGATAATCAGCAGTATCCAGATGTTCAAGAAAACGTAACTTATCCTGGTATATATCTTTTGTAGTCACTCTATGGATGAAAGAGTCTGTATCCATGTACATGAGTTTTAGATTTTCAGTCCCGTAATACGGCAATAACACATCATAATGATATCGATACATGAAGGTTTTTGAGATATCCAGCACACACATCCCAATGTATATAGGTTTGTCGAACACTATCTCTCGTGAAGCCAAGTGTACTGCAGCCAGATTAGGTCCATATATAGTTCGATCAATGAACGTAGGCTTAGCAACCCGCTTTTCCAATGTCTTCCAATCGGTAACAAGTCGTATATTCATTCGGTTTCTTATATTCTCCATAGTTTTTCCGAACATGGCATTGTTAAAAAGTTTGTACAGATCCTTCTCGAAATCATTTCTAGATCCTTGTCGTAGTCCGTTATTGAATTGGACATAAGGCTTTAACCAGCACGACTGTCGAAATTGTAGTACACGATGGATTTTTGTCAGTTTTATCCCATGATCAAGAGCTTGGTTCAAGGTCATGTAGTGCACCACATACTTAGTTCGTGATCCAAGGTGTGGAATTAGCTTCTTTGTAGAAGAATCCTTAGGCTTGATACACTCGGGCAGGAATGGTAAATCGTTATGCAGCTCGTGAAGTTCTGTAGGATATTCAAGATCCACTTCTAAAATGTAGCCGAGAGGGTTATCTTCTCGAAGTATTTCTAGGTTAATATCTGCAGGAGAAACCCACTCAAAACCCCCATAAGGAAGGGCGTGGCACATCGCCCAGCCATATTGGTTATTTGCGTCCTCGTACGTAATATATTGAGAGGGCTTACTTGAGTCATACTCCTCCATATAGATGTTGTTCGCCTTTGCGTATCGATGAGACACTTGGCATAATCCTCATCGTATACCTGATTCAACCATGAGTAGATGATCGTAATCCTGTAGCAATTCTAGTTCAATTCCTGTGTACAGCAGCATTGCATCCCACGTAAGTCCAGGAGATGTAAAATAATGTGCAGGATCAACTTTATGAGTTTTCAGGGTCTGGTCTCTGAATGTCTCAAACACATCAGCTAGTAGAAGAACATCTGAGCTTAGATAGAGATCGCTATACTCTCCTAATGTTTTAATGTTGAACTGTCTCCATATACTTTTTGCATGTTCATACTCTCCATCACTAATTTCTTCTTTGTTCAGCTTGTTGTAGAATGCCTCCCTAGGAGGAAGTTCTGTGTCATTCAAAACATCCCATGATGTAACGTAATCGTAGGGGAAAACACCCTTACGGGTCATCGATTTGAATTGCTCTGCTCCAAAGTACTTTATGGTTTCAGGATATGATGTTAGGTTGTTTGCTAGTTTATCCAAGCTGGTACTAAGAAAGCGATAGGTATCCACAAAGCGGAGTTTAATATCACCAACATACTTGGAAAATGATATATAACTTTCCTCTGAGCTAGGAATAACTTCTACTCTCTCGCTAGTACATACTAACTCCTTAACAATGAAATGGGAGTCATATCCACTCAGGTTATGCATGAAGACAGGAATATAATTAGGTGTTTTACAGGCTAAATTACACTTATTATGTAGACTTCCTCGGTATTCACCGGTTATATGATCATGATCTCGTACTTTCCAGTTCTCTCTGGTAAATTCTTTACTACATAAGTAACATTCTGTAGAGCATTCGAAAGATTTTTGCTGCTCATCTGTTAGTGTTAATGGAGCATCAGTTTTGTATATACTATTAATCTTCTTTGCGAGAGAACTTACATACTCCATAAACTTCGGTGCAGCATAATAACCACGATATACATAGGGTTCAGTAGGAAGATCAGTCTGTAAACCTTCCATTGAGGCCGACGGTTTGACATATACACAGAAACTCATAGGAATATGCTTCTGATATGGAACTGTATAAGACGTTTCGGGATTAGAAGAACACCCGTGGTAAGGGGTAAGAATGCTTTCAAAGTCAGCGTATATGACATAAGGTAATTTCAACATCCTTTCATAATTCTTGAATCTAACAATAGATTTCTCCTTAGTTGGCATAACAATCTTAGCAACTCCGTGTTGGCTACATATTTTTCTATGTTCATTTAACCTCTCAACTCCTCCATTTCGATAATCAAAGTGCGTAAAACAGCGTTTGCAGATGTAGAGTTTTCCCTCACATTTGGTTTTTTGTTGATGAATAAGTCTCTCGAAATTCGTTATATAAACGTAATGATGACGTCCAGCTGCATCACTTAATAAAAGCAGGTCACGATGGTCGGACAGTTCTTCATCGATAACCTTCATAGGAAACACTTGATTTTTCTCATCCAGTCCGAAAACATTTATAGAGATGTTATTTCTTCGTTCAAATTTCGGAATATCAGTCAGGCTCGTAGGAAACGAGACGCAGGAAAAGTCATATCTTTCTTGAAAATCCTTATACTTGCTAACACGTTGAGGATCCTTTTGAATGAACTTGGCGAGAACAGCATACATAAAACATTTTTCATCTTCATAATTCTGGGGATTTATGCAGGCTCCTTTAGCTCCAATAGAGGTCGGTAGAGGGATGTAACTGCTTCCTCTTAGTCCATTATTCTTGTTGATTCTAACTCGAACCCCGTCAACAGCTAATAAAGCCCAGTTGCTTCCTTTAAGTTGACTTTCCTCCATTTCAGTACAAAGTTTCTTGAATTTCCTTTCCAAGATGGCATCCAAGTCACTTTCTAAAAATATTGCTTGATTTTGTGTTTTAAATGCTTTATCAGTAGTGTCACCAATGGCATTCACAAACCGACATTCAGCCATGATGTTAATTTTCACACTTTTATGGATCCTTAGCTCCTTCTGAATGGCTTGAATTATCCGCTGTTTTGATTCTTGGAGATAGGTGTTCAGGTCTTGGCATGTAGAGCATTGGATGAAATATGATTTCAGTCGATCCTGGAAAGCTGTTTCATATTCTACGACATCATCTTCATCAGGAACCATTAACAGCAATTTATGTTTGGTAGGTTCGATCTTGAGTTTCTTAGCAGCAATTATTCTCTCGCATCGTTCTTGATGCACATCTCTGCGATGTTCAGTACCATAAACGTCAGCACAATGTTTACATTCATAATACTGACCGCAGACCAGCTCGTGTCTCTTTTTATGGTAGTTTTTCAGGAAACTCTTATCACATTTACCACACTTAAATTCTGGAATAGCAGTGTCTAACAGAGCTTCCATTGCTATAGTTTTTGTTATGTGCAGACTAATTCTTGGGGAATATGTTGCTAAGTAATTGTCTGATACACCTTTTCACTTCTCTTCTTCACCTTGATAAGTTATCAGCGCTGCTGATGATGAATTTCACTGTGGAAGCTGATCCGCTCAGCTATAAACACACTAGCGTAATTACAATCTAAGCTCGATCAAGCTCTCTTTATACACTTAGCGCAGACCTAATAGAAAACTTCATCATCCCCTCCACCAACGGGATTCGAAGGTGGCGCAACTATCGGAGAAAGCCTAAAAGAAAACTTCATCATTCCCACCAATACCGGGGTTCGAAGGTGGCGCTCCTATCGGAGAAAACCTAAAAGAAAACTATTATCTTGATACCACAGGGGTTCGAAGGTGGTTCTACTATCGGAGAAAACCTTAAAGAAAACTCTATTCATTTTAGCAGTTTACGATTATTCTTTATCTAGTATAGAAATCACATGAGAGAAAAAATTAGACAAATTAAAATTTAAAAAGGCAATAAATAAATAGATTTGAAGATACAATTTAGACAATTCAAACGAGTATAAACATGACTGAGCTACGCCTTTTAGTTTTAAAGTTACATTAGGAGCCCCCATCACCACCCTTAGGCATCTCTACATCTTCAATCATACCTTCTTGGAGCTGTTTGATACATCTCTTAACCTAGAAGTTATATTCTCTCAAGTTCAGCTATTACACTATTTAACTCATCTAGGGAGCGTCCTTAGGCTCCTTCACTTCATCCTCAACCACGTGTTCTTGATTCCTTTACATACATCTTTAACCTAGTTATGATTTTTCTATGGACATCCGTTCTCCTTTCTTAAGTTCAATTATTTCATCCATCTTGTTTTGTTCAGTCTTATGCTTCTATCTTAAACTTCGTGATTAAGTCATTTGATCTGAAAGTCTATGTATTTTGGTTAAGGTACTCATCCCTTTTGGTCATGGGCCAAGTCATGATGTATGATCTTATGGGATGAGCTTGTCAACACGCCTAAAGCATTGATATTCAGAGTTATTTAAATTATCCTGCCGAGATTCGAACCCTGATCGTAAGGAGCAAAATACCATTTCAGCAACTATTTCGGGGCTAATGCATGTATGTACTCGTTATTTAATTGCATTATCATTATTCAAACGGGAGTTATTCAACATTAAAGTTATTCCATCAGAACCGGTGATCGAACCACGGGTCTCTAGAATACGGAATCATAAAACATTCACAGCATATGTTAAATGAAAATACCTGCGCTCTAACCCGCTGTTCTAAGTGCAACTGATCAGGAAATAGACCACAATTACATAATTCAATGGACGATGGGAATTGAACCAAAGACCTCCTGAGCTATACAGTGATAGGCAATGATTGATTACGTTAGGTATAGCCATAAAAAGTTTATTTCAACGCTCTAGACTCACCGGTTACAGAGATATTAAAATGAAACGGTTCAGGATTCGAACCAAGCACTTCAGGTATACGGTATAAGTCCAGAAGGTACTAATTAACTATATAACATTTATAAAATTTGTTGGAAGTCGCTATCATAATTACTTTCAGAGTTATAACGGTATTAAAAGTGCTCACTTGTGCGGGAGTCGATCCCAGGATTGAGACAATTTACCTACCTGCCCTGAGGCGGGATAAATAGAAGGGGTGGTGGTTAGCTCTTTGTTGCACTAAGCTCAGAGTAGTATAGAATTGAGAGTTTCAGCACAGTGTAGATAAGATGTTGAACTCTCCTCTGTGTTAATATATGAGTGATGTAGAATGCTCATTGATTTAGAACTCTCCTATAT
Source organism: Mantis religiosa (assembly GCA_030765055.1). Classification (NCBI taxonomy): domain Eukaryota; kingdom Metazoa; phylum Arthropoda; class Insecta; order Mantodea; family Mantidae; genus Mantis; species Mantis religiosa. The sequence continues at coordinate 314,973,870 of CM060948.1, forward strand.
GAAAATCGAGTTGTAAAAGAAGGGGAGTGTTGGCGTAGTGCCGTTCTCCCCTGTGCAGTGAGATGTTTTTGAGGGTTGGGATGATGATGATGATGATGATTGTGTGTGTGTGTGTGTGTGTGTGGTAACGGGGGTTCCGAGGATGTTTGAATTAAATGTGAATGCTTTTCGATGTGTGTGTGTGCTTGAACTCTCATGTATTCTTTTCGATGTGTGTGTGTGTGTGCTTGAACTCTCATGTATGAATATCGAAGTCTAGGGTTCGATATTGTGATGGGGCGGTGTGGGTGACGGGGGTTCCGGGGATGTTTGAATTAAATGTATTGATAGTAATTCTTCGATGACTGTGCTTGAACTCTCATGTATGAATATCGAGTCTAGGGTTTGATATCTATTACGTTCAGTGCTTCGATGTCTGTGCTTGAACTCTCATGTATGAATATCGAGTGTAGGGTTTGATATCTATTACGTTTAGTGTATGATATATGATGTAGTATCGTTAAAGACTAGGGTTCGATATTGTGATGGGGCGGGGTGGATAACGGAGGTTCCGGGGATGTTTGAATTAAATGTATTGATAGTAACTCTTCGATGACTGTGCTTGAACTCTCATGTATGAATATCGAGTCTAGGGTTTGATATCTATTACGTTCAGTGCTTCGATGTCTGTGCTTGAACTCTCATGTATGAATATCGAGTGTAGGGTTTGATATCTATTACGTTTAGTGTATGATATATGATGTAGTATCGTTATTCTTTAGATAAAAGAATATCGAGAGAATGATTAGGTATGTTTACTGGGAGAGATTTATGAAAATAAATTCATATATCATACACTAAACGTAATAGATATCAAACCCTAGACTCGATATTCATACATGAGAGTTCAAGCACAGTCATCGAAGAATTACTATCAATACATATAATTCAAACATCCCCGGAACCTCCGTTACCCACCCTGCCCCATCACAATATCGAACCCTAGACTTTAACGATACTACATCATATATCATACACTAAACGTAATAGATATGAAACCCTACACTCGATATTCATACATGAGAGTTCAAGCACAGACATCGAAGCACTGAACGTAATAGATATCAAACCCTAGACTCGATATTCATACATGAGAGTTCAAGCACAGTCATCGAAGAATTACTATCAATACATTTAATTCAAACATCCCCGGAACCCCCGTTACCCACACCGCTCCATCACAATATCGAACCCTAGACTTCGATATTCATACATGAGAGATCAAGCACACACACACACACATCGAAAAGAATACATGAGAGTTCAAGCACACACACATCGAAAAGCATTCACATTTAATTCAAACATCCTCGGAACACCCGTTACCACACACACACACACACACACACACACACACACAATCATCATCATCATCATCATCCCAACCCTCAAAAACATCTCACTGCACAGGGGAGAACGGCACTACGCCAACACTCCCCTTCTTTTACAACTCGATTTTCATATAGGAGAGTTCTAAATCAAAGAGCATTCTACATCACTCATATATTAACACAGAGGAGAGTTCAACATCTTATCTACACTGTGCTGAAACTCTCAATTCTATACTACTCTGAGCTTAGTGCAACAAAGAGCTAACCACCACCCCTTCTATTTATCCCGCCTCAGGGCAGGTAGGTAAATTGTCTCAATCCTGGGATCGACTCCCGCACAAGTGAGCACTTTTAATACCGTTATAACTCTGAAAGTAATTATGATAGCGACTTCCAACAAATTTTATAAATGTTATATAGTTAATTAGTACCTTCTGGACTTATACCGTATACCTGAAGTGCTTGGTTCGAATCCTGAACCGTTTCATTTTAATATCTCTGTAACCGGTGGGTCTAGAGCGTTGAAATAAACTTTTTATGGCTATACCTAACGTAATCAATCATTGCCTATCACTGTATAGCTCAGGAGGTCTTTGGTTCAATTCCCATCGTCCATTGAATTATGTAATTGTGGTCTATTTCCTGATCTGTTGCACTTAGAACAGCGGGTTAGAGCGCAGGTATTTTCATTTAACATATGCTGTGAATGTTTTATGATTCCGTATTCTAGAGACCCGTGGTTCGATCACCGGTTCTGATGGAATAACTTTAATGTTGAATAACTCCCGTTTGAATAATGATAATGCAATTAAATAACGAGTACATACATGCATTAGCCCCGAAATAGTTGCTGAAATGGTATTTTGCTCCTTACGATCAGGGTTCGAATCTCGGCAGGATAATTTAAATAACTCTGAATATCAATGCTTTAGGCGTGTTGACAAGCTCATCCCATAAGATCATACATCATGACTTGGCCCATGACCAAAAGGGATGAGTACCTTAACCAAAATACATAGACTTTCAGATCAAATGACTTAATCACGAAGTTTAAGATAGAAGCATAAGACTGAACAAAACAAGATGGATGAAATAATTGAACTTAAGAAAGGAGAACGGATGTCCATAGAAAAATCATAACTAGGTTAAAGATGTATGTAAAGGAATCAAGAACACGTGGTTGAGGATGAAGTGAAGGAGCCTAAGGACGCTCCCTAGATGAGTTAAATAGTGTAATAGCTGAACTTGAGAGAATATAACTTCTAGGTTAAGAGATGTATCAAACAGCTCCAAGAAGGTATGATTGAAGATGTAGAGATGCCTAAGGGTGGTGATGGGGGCTCCTAATGTAACTTTAAAACTAAAAGGCGTAGCTCAGTCATGTTTATACTCGTTTGAATTGTCTAAATTGTATCTTCAAATCTATTTATTTATTGCCTTTTTAAATTTTAATTTGTCTAATTTTTTCTCTCATGTGATTTCTATACTAGATAAAGAATAATCGTAAACTGCTAAAATGAATAGAGTTTTCTTTAAGGTTTTCTCCGATAGTAGAACCACCTTCGAACCCCTGTGGTATCAAGATAATAGTTTTCTTTTAGGTTTTCTCCGATAGGAGCGCCACCTTCGAACCCCGGTATTGGTGGGAATGATGAAGTTTTCTTTTAGGCTTTCTCCGATAGTTGCGCCACCTTCGAATCCCGTTGGTGGAGGGGATGATGAAGTTTTCTATTAGGTCTGCGCTAAGTGTATAAAGAGAGCTTGATCGAGCTTAGATTGTAATTACGCTAGTGTGTTTATAGCTGAGCGGATCAGCTTCCACAGTGAAATTCATCATCAGCAGCGCTGATAACTTATCAAGGTGAAGAAGAGAAGTGAAAAGGTGTATCAGACAATTACTTAGCAACATATTCCCCAAGAATTAGTCTGCACATAACAAAAACTATAGCAATGGAAGCTCTGTTAGACACTGCTATTCCAGAATTTAAGTGTGGTAAATGTGATAAGAGTTTCCTGAAAAACTACCATAAAAAGAGACACGAGCTGGTCTGCGGTCAGTATTATGAATGTAAACATTGTGCTGACGTTTATGGTACTGAACATCGCAGAGATGTGCATCAAGAACGATGCGAGAGAATAATTGCTGCTAAGAAACTCAAGATCGAACCTACCAAACATAAATTGCTGTTAATGGTTCCTGATGAAGATGATGTCGTAGAATATGAAACAGCTTTCCAGGATCGACTGAAATCATATTTCATCCAATGCTCTACATGCCAAGACCTGAACACCTATCTCCAAGAATCAAAACAGCGGATAATTCAAGCCATTCAGAAGGAGCTAAGGATCCATAAAAGTGTGAAAATTAACATCATGGCTGAATGTCGGTTTGTGAATGCCATTGGTGACACTACTGATAAAGCATTTAAAACACAAAATCAAGCAATATTTTTAGAAAGTGACTTGGATGCCATCTTGGAAAGGAAATTCAAGAAACTTTGTACTGAAATGGAGGAAAGTCAACTTAAAGGAAGCAACTGGGCTTTATTAGCTGTTGACGGGGTTCGAGTTAGAATCAACAAGAATAATGGACTAAGAGGAAGCAGTTACATCCCTCTACCGACCTCTATTGGAGCTAAAGGAGCCTGCATAAATCCCCAGAATTATGAAGATGAAAAATGTTTTATGTATGCTGTTCTCGCCAAGTTCATTCAAAAGGATCCTCAACGTGTTAGCAAGTATAAGGATTTTCAAGAAAGATATGACTTTTCCTGCGTCTCGTTTCCTACGAGCCTGACTGATATTCCGAAATTTGAACGAAGAAATAACATCTCTATAAATGTTTTCGGACTGGATGAGAAAAATCAAGTGTTTCCTATGAAGGTTATCGATGAAGAACTGTCCGACCATCGTGACCTGCTTTTATTAAGTGATGCAGCTGGACGTCATCATTACGTTTATATAACGAATTTCGAGAGACTTATTCATCAACAAAAAACCAAATGTGAGGGAAAACTCTACATCTGCAAACGCTGTTTTACGCACTTTGATTATCGAAATGGAGGAGTTGAGAGGTTAAATGAACATAGAAAAATATGTAGCCAACACGGAGTTGCTAAGATTGTTATGCCAACTAAGGAGAAATCTATTGTTAGATTCAAGAATTATGAAAGGATGTTGAAATTACCTTATGTCATATACGCTGACTTTGAAAGCATTCTTACCCCTTACCACGGGTGTTCTTCTAATCCCGAAACGTCTTATACAGTTCCATATCAGAAGCATATTCCTATGAGTTTCTGTGTATATGTCAAACCGTCGGCCTCAATGGAAGGTTTACAGACTGATCTTCCTACTGAACCCTATGTATATCGTGGTTATTATGCTGCACCGAAGTTTATGGAGTATGTAAGTTCTCTCGCAAAGAAGATTAATAGTATATACAAAACTGATGCTCCATTAACACTAACAGATGAGCAGCAAAAATCTTTCGAATGCTCTACAGAATGTTACTTATGTAGTAAAGAATTTACCAGAGAGAACTGGAAAGTACGAGATCATGATCATATAACCGGTGAATACCGAGGAAGTCTACATAATAAGTGTAATTTAGCCTGTAAAACACCTAATTATATTCCTGTCTTCATGCATAACCTGAGTGGATATGACTCCCATTTCATTGTTAAGGAGTTAGTATGTACTAGCGAGAGAGTAGAAGTTATTCCTAGCTCAGAGGAAAGTTATATATCATTTTCCAAGTATGTTGGTGATATTAAACTCCGCTTTGTGGATACCTATCGCTTTCTTAGTACCAGCTTGGATAAACTAGCAAACAACCTAACATCATATCCTGAAACCATAAAGTACTTTGGAGCAGAGCAATTCAAATCGATGACCCGTAAGGGTGTTTTCCCCTACGATTACGTTACATCATGGGATGTTTTGAATGACACAGAACTTCCTCCTAGGGAGGCATTCTACAACAAGCTGAACAAAGAAGAAATTAGTGATGGAGAGTATGAACATGCAAAAAGTATATGGAGACAGTTCAACATTAAAACATTAGGAGAGTATAGCGATCTCTATCTAAGCTCAGATGTTCTTCTACTAGCTGATGTGTTTGAGACATTCAGAGACCAGACCCTGAAAACTCATAAAGTTGATCCTGCACATTATTTTACATCTCCTGGACTTACGTGGGATGCAATGCTGCTGTACACAGGAATTGAACTAGAATTGCTACAGGATTACGATCAGCTACTCATGGTTGAATCAGGTATACGATGAGGATTATGCCAAGTGTCTCATCGATACGCAAAGGCGAACAACATCTATATGGAGGAGTATGACTCAAGTAAGCCCTCTCAATATATTACGTACGAGGACGCAAATAACCAATATGGCTGGGCGATGTGCCACGCCCTTCCTTATGGGGGTTTTGAGTGGGTTTCTCCTGCAGATATTAACCTAGAAATACTTCGAGAAGATAACCCTCTCGGCTACATTTTAGAAGTGGATCTTGAATATCCTACAGAACTTCACGAGCTGCATAACGATTTACCATTCCTGCCCGAGTGTATCAAGCCTAAGGATTCTTCTACAAAGAAGCTAATTCCACACCTTGGATCACGAACTAAGTATGTGGTGCACTACATGACCTTGAACCAAGCTCTTGATCATGGGATAAAACTGACAAAAATCCATCGTGTACTACAATTTCGACAGTCGTGCTGGTTAAAGCCTTATGTCCAATTCAATAACGGACTACGACAAGGATCTAGAAATGATATCGAGAAGGATCTGTACAAACTTTTTAACAATGCCATGTTTGGAAAAACTATGGGGAATATAAGAAACCGAATGAATATACGACTTGTTACCGATTGGAAGACATTGGAAAAGCTGGTTGCTAAGCCTACGTTCATTGATCGAACTATATATGGACCTAATCTGGCTGCAGTACACTTGGCTTCACGAGAGATAGTGTTCGACAAACCTATATACATTGGGATGTGTGTGCTGGATATCTCAAAAACCTTCATGTATCGATATCATTATGATGTGTTATTGCCGTATTACGGGACTGAAAATCTAAAACTCATGTACATGGATACAGACTCTTTCATCCATAGAGTGACTACAAAAGATATATACCAGGATAAGTTACGTTTTCTTGAACATCTGGATACTGCTGATTATCCTGTCGAGCATATATGTCATTCTACAAAAAACAGGAAAGTTTTGGGAAAATTTAAAGATGAAGCCAATGGAAAAATTATTTGTCGTTTTGTAGGGCTCAGACCTAAGATGTATGCTCTCGACATAGATGGAGGTGTAATCAAGAAGATTAAAGGCATAAAGCGTAGCGCAATCAGGCAGTACATCAACTTCGATAGCTATGTGGAATGTCTTAAAACCCAAAAGATCCTAAGAACTCCTATGAACTTAATCCTATCCCGAAAACATAATGTTTCTACAGTTGAAGCTAATAAAATAGCCCTGTCGCCTCATGACGACAAGAGAGTGATTGCTGAGGATGGAGTATCAACATACGCGTACGGACACTATAGTATTGCAAAAAGTGTGCAAGAGGAGGCAACTTAGATCAGAAGATAACGGTTATCTCTGTAAGCTAAGCTACAGAATGAATATTTACTCAAGTAACATCTATCCTACGACTCTCACGACGCCTGAGGAAGAAAGAAGAAATAACAAAAATGGAGGAAGGCGTTAACTCTACCACTAGGATTAAATTCTAGTGCTGGTCTCCAGCCCAGATAAAAGAGGAGAGGCGTCTACTACTGAACTACAAGCTAACTGAACGCACTTTAATGTTAAAATAGGTAAATTGAAAAAGTAACTACTATCTCGTAATCTGAAATATCCTTGAAAAACCTTTTACTTAGTTATAAAATGAATTAAGTAACTGAACTTGGTCTAAAAAATCCTTGAAACATCCTTAAACCTCATAACATCTGAAAAAGCTTGAAAATAGCATAAGAACATTGGTTTAGCGTTACGACTTATTACAAGACGATGCAGAGGGGGTAAAAGCTTGAAAAAAGACACAAGAGTATAAAGATATCAATCTGCATGAAAATACGTATGAAAACTCTATGCCTAGACCATTGCAAATATACCTCTAAGAGTAACGAAGATATCTCTAGCTGGAAAACCTTTAGCTATGAAACCTATAGCTCTTAATCCTAGAGCTCCGAGATCATACCTCAATACCTAACCTCCGGATCCTACAGGTTTAACCTCCTGACCAGCAACCTTTAGCTACGAAGCATATAACTCTTAACCCTAGAGCCCTCGGATCATACCTCAATACGTAGCCTCCAGATCCTACAGCCTTAATCTCTAGACCGAGAGATCTAACCTTGAATCCATACGACCTAACCACTAAACCTACTACAGCCTTTAACCTTCAGACCAGCAACCTTTAGCTATGAAGCCTACAACTCTTAACCCTAGAGCCCTCAGATCATACCTCAATACGTAACCTCCAGATCCTACAGCCTTAAACTCTAGACCGAGAGATCTAACCTTGAATCCATACGATCTAACCCAGATCATACATAGAGGCCTAGCCCCTAAATTCTACAGCTCTCAACCATCCAGACCAACAGACTTCACCTGTGAAACTATTAACCCTAGAGCCTTAGATCATAGCACAAGAGCTAACCATTAAATCCTACAGCTATTAATCTTCCATACCTGCAACCCTACCTGTTAAAACCTGCTACCCTTAACCCTAGAGCCCCAGATCATACCTCAAGACCTAACCTCTAAGTCCTATAGCTATTAACCTCCCAGACCAACAGTCTTTACCTAAGAAACCCTGCAACTCTTAACCCTAGAGCCGCAGATCATACTACAAGAGCTAACCATTAAATCCTACAGCTATTAACATCCAATACCAACAGACTTCACCTAAGAAAACCTGCAACTCCTGACCCTAGAGCCTCAGATCACAGCTCAAGACAAGCCCTGATAACACCTCAAGACACAGCATTATAAGTTACAGCAAATTAAGAGGATTGACTGCCTACCTAAACACTGTCTAAATCCACTAAACATACAGATTGCGCATGGCCGCCATCTTGCCCTTTTGGGTCTGCGCTGGAACCTACCATTTATAACTACTTATGTCTATATTGATTTTAAGTCAAAGATACCACATTTGGGATTGCAGTAAGTTTTAGGTCAATTTGCCAAGGTGTTTCTCCTTAATAGAAACGATTGTTAGAAAGATAAGAAACTCAAAAGTTTAATACACCTATCGTAATGTCACTTAAAATGATGTGACAAGTTTCAGAAATATACAAAGTACAGAACAAAAATTAATTAAAAGCTAAAGCTGGAGAATCTTAGTTTTAGTAATAAAAATCCTAAATGCCCCATTGTCGTCTAAGAACAAATAATAAATTACAGATTTTTAGTAAGCGTTTTCCGTTAATTCCAACACAATTACAGCAATTAAGACATCGTGAAAATGATTCTGGTAGTTATTTTTATAAAGGTACTTCTGTAGCCTTTTACACAAACCATTACAATTTATTGGTCTGTAGCTTCATTTTCAGTGTTGGAAACAACACAGGAAGCTTTATATAATCTTAGTGTGTGTAGCCTAGCTAATTAAGAGCTAGCCTTACAGGTTTAAGTTGTAACCTGAACAGAGTCCAAGAGTGATTATTTTAAGATTGGCTAAAACAAGAACTTCATGTCAGTGGATTTACTCACATGTAAAGAAATCTTGCTCGAGTAAATTCCTGCTTACCAGCGGTACTGACTGATCTGATATGATTGTTAACAGTTGAAACCACAATAATTTAATTAATAATCCCTCCCCCAAGTATTACTATTAGCTCAAGAAATAAGGCTTTACACCAGCACAAAAATATCATAATACTGCATTGAAACTGCCAAAGATAATACTCGTAACAAAATTGTGAAATCCAGTACACGGAGTTTGCAAAGCTGTACTTATGAGCTTCAAATATATAATATTAAAATCAAGATGAAATGCGTTAGGCGGACTTGTTTAACCATTCAGACAGGTTTAAGCTAAATATAAACTCTTATCATGTGATGAAGAAATTTTATCTTTAGGCACATTTGGGCTCTACTTTGGAAAACTGTAAACATTCAGTTTCTCTTGTTTAGGTTCTCCTCAACATTCTAATTTGTACATGCATAGGCTTTTAGGGCCGGCTTTAATCCAGTAGAATATACTTTGGTGGAAATCGAAATTTGTTAAACACATTTCTCTCAACACAACTGTCATATATGGTCCTCTCCGAACCTATCTCTCTGTGAGTAAAGCGACATCTGTGTGATATATGTTATCATTGGGATAGCGTTGCGAATATCTTGAGTTATATTTGTTACCTTCTGCACATTATAATTACCATGAGGAAAAAGGCCTGCTTTCCATCCAAAAATTCGACAGTGAGATATCATTAGATATACACGCTATAAAGTCGTCGGTACCCGAAGAAAGGCACTCAATTGACTTTCTTTACTCATACTTGCACTAAAGGCTTGTAAATTTTTTTTATTCTTCTATATGCTTCCTGTTTATTGAGATAAACATTTGCTAAAGGTTATCCTTATATATCCAGTTGGATTATATAGGCAAAATTGGCTTATACAATAATAACATGTTTTAAGAGCTTCTTGCTATGTTATGACTTCAAATTTCCATTATCTTAGCATGACGAAGAGATAAAAAGCTATCGACGTATTTAATCTGAGAAAAATCGAAAAAAGGTTGTCTTTGAAATATATATGAAGAGAAACAACAACAAATTCTTCGTAATGTTTCTTCGTGGTCATTTGGAAAGTAGAGTTTCCTTGAAGTTGATTCATCCAGGGCATTCAAGTTCGTGTACCTCACGAGGAAAGCTTTAATCTCGGGATTGCAATCTTAATTACACAAATATCCGTGTCAATTAATTTGTGTTAAAATATGTGTGGTATAATTAATGAAAATATTTTTTTTTAAATTTTGTGTGAGCTCATCATTAGCTTATAGTTAACTATGCAGTAACAACATTATATGTTAGAATTAGGGTCAAAACATCGAGTCCTAATAGAGTACACTGCATAAAATCCGAAAGTGTTTTATAGTATACAAATCGTACAAATGATCACAAAAGTGAAACAACTGGATGACAGTACGTAAAACAAATGAAATTCTATTACCTACACACAAGGAAGTTGTGAAACAATCGTTTACATGTAGCGGCGTTGGCATTCTGTTTATTTCCGAGTACTTTACTATGTTGTCCTTTTCCCATTAGGTCTGCATAATTGACAAACGAATCTAGATGGACCAAAGACTGTTGTTAATGTTCTACTTCAAAAAATAAACACGCGGGATGGAATAACGAACAGTTGACTCTTTGAATTCGACGGAGAGTGACGCCACGTTCTCAGCTGTGTAATTTGTACTCTATTGTTGCCATAAAATTGTTTTGAAAATATAAAAAAATGAATAATAAAACTCTCAAACCATTATATTGGACGATTAATGAAATGATGCTCAAATGAGTGCAGGCTCCATAGAACTTAGGGCGCAGCAATCCTTAGTACGGTTAAAAAGTATAGATCTCAAGTTCTTTTTAATGTTTCCGTGTTTAGTTAGGTCACCTGGGATGGAACCATTTCGGAATTTACTACGTATAGTATCACGTCGTGGGCGTTCACTACTTCAATAACAAGTCGTGATGAACAGCGGGTAAGACAGCTATTTGTTGGTCTAGCACAGAAATTTTGTCCATTAGATTGCGAAATGCAACAAGAACATAAAGTTGTCACAAGGAATCACTTATCTTGGCAAATAATTCGTTACGGTTATTCATTTCCATTACTTTATCTCTCATTATAGTCCATTTTTAATAATAATTCATTATTTTAATAATTTCAATATCTATTTGACCATAAAGTGAAAATATCTGTACATTTATAACTTCCTACATGTTGGAGATGCCGTTAGATATTACTACTGAGTATTTAATAGTAATTACAACACATCTTAGTATATATTAATTGTTTATTGGACTGACAGGATGTCAGTGTTTACCTCTAGTAACATTTTAACTGTTTTTTATTCAGGTTATGGTTGGGATTATTTCTTACTACTATTGGAATGATTACATTTAAATTTGCTAATTTTGTTTTAAATTCGCTTTAGTTCTAACTAGAATAATAAAGTTTAGTGTTAGGTCAAGATATATTTGTCTTTGTGTTATACATTAGGAAAAGTTTACTGTAAATTGTTTTCATTTGCGGTATTAATATTTATCTTATCACTAATATTTTGAATTCTTAGTCTTCATTTAATGAGAAGTTTATTTCTTTTATAGAGTTCATATTGTCTGTTTATTTATTATACGAATGTAAAACATTATAATGTCGGAATATTTATTCCAGTAGGAGATGTAGCTATTGCGTGAATATATGAATATAAAATTATATTTATTGTTTAGATTGTATAATAAAGCTTTAATTTTATTATCAGCTGTAACAGCAGGGATAGTACTGACATAGTACACTCACAGGACCTTTTCTACTCTTGTGCAAAACAGTTATTTCTCTAATCAAGGCTTCGCGGGTGATCAGCCGTGTCAGGTTCCTGAAGAGGGCCATGGAGTTGACAATGGCTGAGAGCTTGACGTTTATTAATTTGGCACGGCTGATCACCCGCGAAGCCTTGATTAGCAATGCTCGCCGTGAAAGCTTCAAATCTTACTTATTTCTCTATTACTTTGAGATGAACATTATCTCATTGTAGCTATAAGGGAATACAGTAAACTTTAAGTGATGGTCTAATGTATCCAACTGGTTGTCTAGGTGACGTCTTTGAAATGGTATTCTAATTGTAAACTATTTTTTGCTATTTTAACTGAGCTTGTCTCAGCATTCTAAGATCCAGATTGCCCCTTTTCATTTCATACACATACGGGTCTTATTTGAAAATATCTTTTAATTTAGGGAACATCAAAACGTATAGGTATTGCCACTGAGGGCTCTGTATTGAATTTCTGGACATTAACGCAATACTTTCAAAATTCAAGTACGTAATTAGGACTTTCTATTTCAGAAAATATAACAATTTTGGAGTATAATCAAGAGTAAATCTGAAACGGTTGTCCTTACAAACTAAGCGTAAAATGTAAAGCATAAAATGTATCAGACATAAATTGCATGTTGTAACAAGTTCTACATTATATGTGGAGCATGATTTTGTTTACCTCTTACACCTTACAATTAGGTAAAGTAATTCAGAATGAAATTTAATTTTTGCAACATTCCCAGCAGATAAACAAATGCATTTCATTTGTCATAAAATGTTTTAAAACATATATTAATTAAAATCGGGATATTCTAAAATGTTTCCGTTTAAGGGGTGGTTTGTTATTGGGAGACATTCTTGAAAATCTTGCTTGTCGTCCTTGAAGCGAAACTTATACACAACTTTGGTACTACTTTAACGCTAAAATAAGGCCGAACGGGAACGCGGTACAAACTTACAGTTTAAATATCCCGCGTGTTTCCTGACTGACTACGATCACCGCGACACGCATTTGCACGAAACACAAGGTACAAGGAGAAAATTGCAGATGGTGCTCAGGTTGTGATTGTTATGTGCATAGCAATGTAACTTAGTTATTGAGCACCTTTTGCAAAATATTATAACAGTAATGTTTTATTTCTTTGAAAAGTAGCTGCGAATGTTATCTATAATATTTTAGAGGTACATTATACAAAATATTTCATATAGGCGGAAAAGAATCATTGTGCTTCACAACTCATGTCTACAGAGTGCTGTATAAGTAAAACAAATTCAATCCTTAACTTGCATATTTTCATTCACATAAGTTAATCTTGATGCTGGCCTTTTATAGATTTTGTGAATATCTAGTACGCTTTAAGTACACTGAGCCACTGTTATATAAGTCAAAAGTATAAATTATTCCTTGTCTCTCCAAACGAAGTGGCTATTTTCCGCATTTTATAGCTAATTTCGGTAGGATAGATTTTGGAATTAACATTCGTAGCATTAGAACCATTATTCTTTTATTTGGATTTAAATTAATAATTGGAAACATCTGTTCATATGAAGTACCGTAAACTGACATAAATCTTGAGGAAAGTATATCAATTTTGTACGATTTATTTTGCATGTCTGTCTTTATCACCTTTTCGCACTCAAAATTATTAAAGGTGGAAACTTCTCACAACAAAGTGGTCTTCAATAGCAAATATTGATCGATCTGTTATTTTCCGCAATGGTCCATTAAAATTAACTGCATGAAGCAAACCTTCAATTAGAGTTAGTATAATTGACAACAATGCCCCTACTAGACTTACGTAACAACATATTGAGGTGAAGAAACTTACTTCACAATGAGAAATCAGTCTTACCACATCTAATTATCTTTCCTGTCATATATTTACTGTCGGCTACCAAATGTTGGTCTCGTTAAGTTCAAGTTAGGTACTTAAATGCTACACAAGGTAGTGGTGAGGTCGGACTAGCAGTTAACATCCAACCCGAAATCGCAGTTCTGTCCAATTCTGGGATTGTCTCTATTAACAGTTCAGTATTATATTGTACTAAACATATACCACGTTACTAGGCATAAAACATACACTTTATAATCAAAGGTAAAACTTCGACACCTCTCACAAACGATCTTACTGTATCATAAATCATTAAAGTCCTGAATGAGAACCAAGCAGCTGTGAAAGGCTTTAAAAATGTTTTTTCTTAGTTACAATGGCAGGCTAGGTGACAGAGGAATGTTGTCCCGAAGAACGGTACAGATAACTTAGGTTAGTGGATTAGCTACCGGAGGGTAGTGAAGGAAAGAAAATTCTAACCAAATATATGAAACAGCTTAAAATCTCTTCGTTGCGGTATTTTCTGTATTTTAAAGTACCAGTTAGTGTATGGATATTATAATCGTTTCATTCCACTATTCACGACAACGTTTCTCTAAGTTTTGAATTTCGTTAATATTCTGCCCGTTCCTGAGCCAATAAACACCTTACGTTACACAGTGGATTGTTCTCTCTTATATATCTCTGATTTACGATTTTGGTTTTCAGTATTTCAATAAATAAATGTAAAGCTCTCAAACCGTCATATTAGACGATGAATGAAATGATGCTCAAATTAGTCCACGCTCCACAGAGTTTAGAGCGCTGCCATCTATATTACCGTTATAAAATATAGAACTCAAATACTTTTTAATGGTTCGGTGTTGAGTAAGGTCACCTTCCAAAATTTTTCCGATAAGTAAACGAAGAAATTTGGATTCTACATGCGAATATGTACTAAAAACGCATATTATATACAGGGAGGAAAATTACATATACAGTAGTGTTATTTGCCGCATTATTTTCTGTGGCCCTTAAAGAGGACCATCCATAGTGAAGAGTTATCGATGACTATACCAGTTAAGGACAATATCCCGGGATGGCTATAAACAAAGCTCCCCCGCCCCCCGCTCTTATGAGCGGCGTATACCTTCAACGACAGTATGTACAGTGTGAGTTATTAATGATGCAACTTGAGTGTCTAGTCTCTCCTTGCTATTGTGTCGCTAGGAGTGTAAGAGGTTGGTTAATTAGTCCACGTCAAAATAGATAGCGCTACCGTAGCGCTACGACGCTGTTGGAAGGAGTGTGAAAAGCATTCTAAGGCTCTGGGGTCCGTGCTATCAATTTATTTAAAGTGGAAATAGATAACTAAGTTGGTTCCTTTGATTCTGTAAGGAAGACATAATTCTGAATTTTTACACCTAAAAATTTCTTCCATAGGTTGGAGCAGGAGGCCGCTATCATAATTATAACTTCTTCAAAGTAGTATTGTAACCTGGTTCTAATAGATTGTTTTAGTTTTGTTTTCAATTTTTAATACATACGATTGGCCTTTAAGTAATATTTTTTGTTATTGATTGTACATGATCATTGTACTCACATGAATTTCTTTGCCGTTGTGGAGGCCATTCTTACTTCCGTCTTGGCAACTGAGATAGATGTGCCAGACATTGCCTTACTGCTGCTGATCTTTTTTGTGTAAATGAGGAATACTGGAACACAGCTGCTTTTAAACGATGGGGAGATGCTTAAGAGCTAGACGCTATCCATTTGACTTTGTTATTTGCATCTCTATGCATTGCCTCGTGTAAGAAAAAAGACAGAGGAACTTCCACCATTTGACCGAATTTTAATAGTTATATGATTCAAATATACCTTCTCACATATGGGGCTTGTGCCCCTATCTAAATGCACATCCCAAAACCAAAGCGAGCAAATCCCTCAAATGCTAATTCATTTATGAATATAACATTCTCATTCAAACGTTCTCCCTTTCTCTGTAAACATTTTGATTTATTAGACTCATATAACTTTGTATAAGAATAACTGTTTACTTTTAAAGATGAATATAAACGTAGCCCAAAATACATTCTTGTTGAAACTTAAGTACATTTATTAATTAATTGCTTGCTTCTGGTTAAATCGAACCAGAAGGGCAATAAGGAAACAATTGTTAAATTATTGTCCATAGATTTCAATGAATCCAAGTAAACACCTCTCTATATTAACTGATGGCTAGTTATTTGTACGAGCGAGCGAAGTATAAAACAGCAGCTTTGAGGCGATTGTCAAATGTTTACACAGAAGGTCGTTCTAAGGTTGCTTTGAAAGTCACTCCTTGCAATAACCACAGACAAAATAAATATAACACCTGAATTTAGAGGCACGAGTTAAGATTTGAAAAAATTATTTGAATAGTATTCCAGAAAATGGCTTACTCATTAAAAATATCTTTGAAATATTTGTAGTGTTTAAACCGGACCGACATTGTTTGTGTAGGTACTAACATTGTTTCTGTCTGCTACAATGTCCCAGATATACAGGTCGTTCGGAACAAAGAGCTTGAAAATAATTAAAGTTAGACGTCTCAACTACCGTTAGTAATTTAAAATTGATGAGTACCAGTTTTGACCCACTGAAGTATTTGCATTTAAATTTGAGGCTATTTTTTAGTTTTAGAATCTTTGTGGTTCATCTAGGGATTCTTCTAAATTCTTCTAAATTTTCTTTTTGGCCCATGCTGCTGAAAGTTGCGCAAGCACATGTACTCACAAAGGGAGAGAGGGAGAGGAGAAAAAGATGGAGACTTTGAGTGATTCTGAAAAATGCAATATTTAGACTCATACGACCACCTGACTCTCGTTTCCTTTGTAATTTCTACAGCCACTTCAATTGGTGTACTGCATAGTTCAGTTATTTGCATTTGCATTAGAGATTGTAAAAACGTTGTACGTATTTGGCTGTACAAAATATGTCCCTCATTGCAAAATTCAGACTTGTAATAGCGATTTATGCGGAGACAGCAAAGGAGGTCAAAAAGCATTTCATGTAGTAAATGAGATACAGATAAATTTGTTATGAAGGAATTTCTGCTACATCCCTGTTGGTTTTCCTTCTTTACAAGCTCAGAAAATGGTGAACATCACATGCTATGCGTGCCTACTGTTTTATGTAATCTCTGGTATATTTCGTGCTTCACTTTGTTATTTAATTTACTACTATTCGTTTAATGCAACCTGAGAAGTCTGGGCTGGCAGAGCATTGTTTTGATAACGACCATAGAGCCAACTTTTGGGAGACGACCATCTTGGCATAATGCAACAGTTCCTGGGAGCAGAGAATTAAGAAGGCTTTGGACATTTCCTACGAGAGGAGCACTCTTAATCGTGGTGCTGGATATCGGTTCAGCTCCTCTTAAGAACCGGCCTTCAAATGGAAATCCGTCGATTTAAGAATCACCGATCAATACAGCTTGATGATCAAGTTAAATGTTTACGTTTCTTTGACCCAATTAATTTTCTATACTCACGTCTTCTCCTGACCTGGAATTTAATTTACTAAAAACAGTCTTTTGTTCAGTAACTCGAATTTTAATGGTGTTTTGTTTTTGTTTATGTATGTGTTGTCCTGCGCCGTGTCGTAGCGTACTAAGGAAGCATCCCTTGGTCCCTGGCCAAGGAAAGCGACTCGGGTTCGATCCTACCCATGCGGTGGGGATTTTAGGTCCCGGCTATAGGACCGGTGCCCACTCAGCATCGTGGGGAAAGTGAGGAGCTTACGCTAGCTAAACGGCTTGGTCACGAAAACTAACGTTCCGGCTGGGGATGCCGAGATGCTGACCACATCTCGTCCCCGTATTGGTTGGATGAGCACCCACATCTGCCGTACGTTAGTGGGCGTGAGGCCGGCAGTCGGGCTGGTAAGCATTGGCTCTCTAAGTCCAGAAGTAGCTAGTCCAGAAGTGATTGAGTTAGATTGAGTCCAGAAGTTAGTTGCAAGTAGTGATACTGTGTTGGGAAGCGAGAGACAGCTGGAAGTGTTATTGTCATCGACATTGGTAGACTGATGGTGTACCTAACATAATGCTACTGTAATCTATAAGAGTATCTCTACGAAAATAAAGGCGATTTTAAATTTCTTCAACTCGGCCTTTTAATCCTACGAACACTGAAGCAAATATGATTGGAGAACGATGACAAATATGATTGGCGAGCAATGAGGTTTCTCTCGGGGTATGCGTGGATGGATGTGAGAAGGAGATTTTCACAACACTGGAATGCCCGTCTCCAAATTATTTATTCACTGCTTCTTTTCAAACATCGACGTGGAAGTTGCCGACCGAGGGTTACCAATCTCGGTTTAGAATTATTGAATGCTAATCGTTTATTACTCGATAAATGTTTATGACCCGACAGATATTCAAGACAGAACAAGTTCACCGCTCTAATACGCTTCGCGTCTCAGACTCCTCTCATCCGCCTGAAACCGGAGAATGTTTATAATGGCTTCCTAGCCGCACTGTCTCCATCGGCCTTACGCCGAAGAGTGCTCCTAACCACAGCTGCGCGCGTGTATATATCTCTAACTTTCCCTTTCAAAACTCTTTTAAACAAAGTCCCTTTGTGGCTGTTTTGGTCGCCATTGTACACGATCCAAAGAATTCCCTATTCATACTCGTCAAGTGACAATTCCTTTCGAAACCTTATAAGGACACTGCTTCTTTCATGGCTTTGTTATAGACTTTCCCCAACTGAACTGTGCTTGCCCTGGTCTTGACAAGGAACCAAAATTCATTTGACATCTATCATGACTGCTTCTGGCAAACCATAATTTCGGTATCAAATGCCCCCATAGATATTATTTTATTATCCCATAATGAAATAATATATATGTCTTGCCCGAATATAACGCAGAATAGTAGACCTTTGCCAGAAACTTCCAATTGGTATTACAATTTCTTTTCAGAACATTATATTGTACATGACATTTCCTAAAAATTATTCATCTGGTTACATAACAACAGTTCATTTAAAATTTACCAACATTCTGATTTGCAATTTTCAACGTTTAAATATTACTCGGAAAATATTTCAATCTACATCATCTCCTTTCTTCTCAATCTGATCTACATAAAATTAATTCATATTATTGTTACACTTGAAACAATTCCTAAGTATACACTCCCATGTTTAAATCAATGGTGCATTAATAATATTATATTTGTATACAACATTTCTGAGTTCTTCTGTATTCTATATAAATATTCTCTTCAAAAGTCTGTCATTGTTCTGATTTTTCTTAAACTGGTTAATTTTTTTTCATAAATTTCCGAATACTTCTTTATGATTCTATATAAATATTATTTTCAAAAGCGTTTAAGTGTTCTGATTTTCATTTCTATATATTTTTTTCACTTGTTTAGTTTTAAGTTTCACTGTACTGTCACGACACAGTTTATACTTAACCTATACATTTTACCCTACACTATTTATACTTAGCATACACATTTTACAAGTTCGTTTCTTCTCCTTTTACAATTTGTTATGGCAATTTTAAATACTTTAGCCTAAGTTCCCAACATTTACAAGAAAATTCATCATTCCACAACGTACTTCGAAAATACAAGAGAATTTTGCGGACTTTTCCATGTACAAAGGACTTATTTATTCCACATCCCCATGATTTATCTATATCTAGCTTAGGTATTGTACAACGATATCTTGCCCTATCTTTTCTACACATATTCTGATGGAACTGTGCCCCTTGCCCGAAATATTTTAATATTTCTCTCTCGTTTCTCCCTCGATTTTGAATACTTTTCAATGTTTCATTTGTCACCGTGATCTCTATTGCTACCTCATTCATTTGATTTGTTTTTTCCTCTACATTCCTCGTCTGTTTTCTACTTTCCCTTTCTGATACTTCTAATCTACTCCTAGTTTCTTCTAATTCTTTTATAGTTTCTTCTCTTCTTTCGCTTTCTGATACTTCTAATCTACTCCTAGTTTCTTCGAACTCTTTTTGGCCGTTTCTCTTTCTTTGCCTAAGTTCTGACCTATTTCCGCCCTCAGTTTTCTGTTTTTACTATCTGACTTTTCATTAGTTAGATTTATAACTTCATTTTCAGCATTCTCCGTCTCCTGACTAACATCTTTCCCTACATTGTCTGTTACCTGATCAGCTTCATCTCTTACGTTCTCTACTTCCTGACTAACTTTCCCGAAATTTTCTAACTACTGTTGTTGATTGTCTATCTTCTTTCCTAGTTCTATTTATCCTGCCTCGAACTTCTGAAAACCACTTTCTATCTTTCCTTCTCTCTTTCTTAAACTTTGATTATTATCCTTCAGCTCTTTTATTAAACTTTGATTATTAGCCTTCATCTCTGTTATTAAACTTTGATTATTAGCCTTCATCTCTGTTATTAAACTTTGATTATTAGCCTTCATCTCTGTTATTTAACCTTGATTATTAGCCTTCATCTCTGTTATTAAACTTTGAGTATAATCATCTATCTTTTTACTTAAACTTTGAACACTTGCGAACAGTTTTCTAATTTCCTCTAACATAATTTGCTCCATTTCTACATCATTTGGTACAGTTCTACCACACTCTGCCACTTCAGCTACTTCCTGCCTTCTGTTATTACTATAAACCTCCTGAACTTCCATCTTTTTATAGATTTTACTTAACACATCTTTCTTTACTCCTCAAATAAACTCACAATGGTCTATTAGATAATTTAACAGTCTCTGCCTTTAATTTTCTACTGGCTCCTGATGTCTCTGATGATGTCGGCCTCCTTTCTCCTTTCCAGTTAGGACTGCTGCAGAGGTACTTGTCAAACGTCCTCGTGTCGAACCTCCTCCTGTTGCATCTCGTTTTCGGGTTCAAACTCGTTCTCGGTTGAACCTCCTCCTCAGGCTGAACCTCCTTCTCCTGTTGAACTTCGTCGTCGAGTTGAAACTCCTTCTCGTATCGGGCTGAACCTTCTTCTCGTATCGAGCTCCACGTTGGCGCGCCAGTTTGAAGCAACAATGGAGATGGTGGCGATCAAAGGTTACCACAGCCTCACGTGGGGCGCCAGTTTGAAGCAAATATGATTGGTTAACGATGACTAATATAATTGGCGAGCAATGAGGTTTCTCTCAGGGTATGCGTGGATGGGTGTGAGAAGGAGATTTCCACAACACTGGAATACCCGTCTCCAAATTATTTACTCACTGCTTCTTTTAAAACATCGACGTGGAATTTGCCGACCGAGGGTTACCAATCTCGGTTTAGAATTATTGAATGCTAATTCTTTATTACTCGATAAATGTTTATGACCCGACAAATATTCAAGACAGAACAAGTTGACCGCTCTAATAGGCTTCACGTCTCAGATTCCTCTCATCCGCCTGACACCGAAGAATGTTTATAATGGCTTCCTAGCAGCACTGTCTCCATCGGCCTTACGCCGAACAGTGCTCCTATCCACAGCTGCGCGCGTGTATATATCTCTATCTTTCCCTTTCAAACCTCTTTTAAACAAAGTCCCTTTGTGGCTGTTTTGGTCGCCATTGTACACGATCCAAAGAATTCCCTATTCAAACTCGTCAAGTGACAATTCCTGTAGAAACCTTTTAAGGACACTGCTTCTTTCATGGCTTTGTTATAGTCTTTCCGCAACTGAACTGGTCTTGCCCTGGTCTTGACAAGGAACCAACATTCCTTTAACATCTATCATGACTGCTTCTGGCAAACCATAATTTCGGTATCAACCCACAAAGTTACACATGTCGTCAGGAAACGGCAAGACGACACATTCACCGAGAAGATATCAGAAATGAAGACCGAATTATCAACGAAGACGGAAGCTGCAAGGAGCAACTTGGCCGCGACGATGACCGCGAAGATGACCGACAAAAGGAGGAGCAGCCCGAGATACTAGTTAGGACCGCCCTGTCGAGGAGCACGTCGCCGCCATCACCACCAACACCTCGAGAGGCACTGCGCGCCATAAGGCGACATATGGATGACAGCGCCATCGCTGACAGTTGGGTCAGAGGGAATCCCTGCCGCGTACTCGTAGACATCGGGGCAGCCATGACCAGGATCAGACGTGACGTGGCCAGGGGTATGCCGTCGAGGAAACCAAGCCGATCATACAAGCTAGTGACGGCATCGGGCTACACCTTGCCCTTGGAGAGGGAGGCCCTGCTGCAGTTGACCTTGGGATGCAGCACCTTGCGTCAATGGGTGTTCGTCGCGCAGGTGGCTGAAGAGGTGATACTGGGACTGGATGCCCTCAAAAGCCAGGAGGCGACGGTCAACGACGGCAGGAAGCTCCTGCGGCTAGATGCAGAAGACGTTATACTCCGGCAATCCGAAGAACGCCTTGGAATCTGCAGGGCCATCTTGAATGAAGACGTGTTTCTCCGCGAGAAAGTAGGTGGAGGTGACGGCGCGACTGGAAGGACAGTGAATGAAGAACATTGTTTCTGTGCCGAGAGAGGACAGTGAGGCTGCTTAACCCAGCGTACATCGATCACGACGTCCAGGCCGAAACGAGGGCAGGAACGTGCGAGCCCGTGGTCGTCGTGACCGCAATCGCAAGACACAGGAGCCGGTGCCAAAGCAACCCCTGGGGTCCCAGCGGGAAGGCTTACAGGAGAGGGCGACCGATCACCTGAGCGCAGAACATCTCGAGAAGGTTCAACAACTGCTGAGAATATACCAGCGCGTCTGCAGTCAAGGGAGGGAAGAAATACAGTGTCACCCGGCGAGAGTTACTGGCCCTGGAGCACTTCCACAAGTACCTGTACGGTCAGCCATTCCGCCTGATGACTGACCACTTCGCCCTAACCTGGCTACTGAGCTTTATAAACCTGGAGGGCCAGATAGCACGTTGGGTTCAGGAGCTGCAGGAGTACGACTTCGCCTCTGGACATCGTAGTGGGAAGAAACACGGTAACGCAAACGCCATGTCCCGATGAACTTGCCCAGAGCAGCTATATTTTAAAGCAATATCATTTAAATTGCAGAAATGGTACCCAAGTACAGCATTTTCCAGCTATTTTAAAGCAGGAAACTTGCACATTCTCTCCCTACTAATTGACAAGCTTTGCAATAATATGAATTTACAAATATTCTTCTCATGTTTTTGCGAAATGACAGGTCTAAGAAGATACTGTTACCCAACCAAATTTTCAATAGGGCACCTTTTGACACACTCTGATGCCACCAAAGGAATTTACAAAACTGCTACATGTGTGTTTTCGTGTATATATATATATATATATATATATATATATATATATAACAATATATCTTAGCAGCAGCACCCGTCAGTGTAATTATACCATTGTAGAAAAGTGAGTTATGAATGTATTATGAATATAATACACTCAATGTCAGTCAAAATATTGAAAGCAGGCGCTCAAATTGTTATACAGATTGTCCGGTCGCAGGCACAATGCTTTCCTCTATCAGGCGCTGTTGCCAATAGATGGCTCTACCTGTAATATCTTATAGCTTGGATAAATATTTGTAGTTATACATAAGATTTTGTATCAAATTATAATTATATTATTTTTTATGTTTTACTTTCAATTGTAGCTTGTGACGTGAAGGTACAGACCATTTTAATGCAAATTGAGACAATACTGAACGGACAAATAATGGTGTATAGGAAAGGAAGTACCTAAAAGTAAGTATATCTATGGGCATTTGACCCAGAGAAAATCGTAGGATAGCCAAAGCCCTCAGAAAACACAGAGGTCAGTACACCTCTCCCATTCATGGCACCCAGGGCCTGGCCTATGAACCCCAAGCCAAAGCCAATGCTTTCGCTGACTATCTTGAACGAAGTATGTGTCCGAGAGATGACCCCCAGGACGATAACTTTTCTGAACGCGTCCGTCGGGAGGTGCGTCGTTTCTTACGTCACCCTCCTGAGGATGCGGAGAGACTCCCTGCCATCCGTCCTAGTGAAGTCCAAGGCGTACTCCAACGTCTCAAACCAAAGAAGGCGGCGGGGCCGGACGGGCTGACTCCCCTAATGCTCCGCCATCTTCCCTTCAATGCGATTCTCTTCCTGACTAGGATTTTCAATATGTGCCTCGCCCTTGGGTACTTTCCACGAGAGTGGAGAGAGGCCCGGGTGATTTGCATATTGAAACCTGGGAAGAATCCGGTACACCCATCCAGCTACAGGTCCATTAGCCTCCTCTCCACCCTTTCGAAAGTTCTCGAGAGGCTAATTCTTGCTCGCTTGTCCCCAATATTGGTAGACATTCAAGCCATTCCTGACCACCAATTTGGTTTTCGTCCTGGGCACTCGACAGTTCAGCAGTTGCTGCGTGTGGTGGAGACCGCCGCCCTGGGCTTCCAGGAAGGCGCCTTCACGGCCGCAGTTTCGTTGGATGTCGAGAAGGCCTTCTCTACGACATGGCATGCCGGACTCCTACAAAAAATGATCCATCTGGGGCTCCCAACACAAGTGATCAACATTCTACACAGCTTCTTGCGACATCGCACATTTAAAGTCTCAGTCGCGGGGAAAACATCAACACTAAGGCCAGTGAGAGGCGGAGTCCCCGAAGGCTCTGTGCTATCCCCCACCCTCTTCAACGTCTTTATGGCAGATTTCCCCACAGGACCACGAGTCGAAATGGCACAATACGCTGACGACGTGTTTCTGTTCTGCAAGGACAAACGCATTCTCAGAGCCTTCAACCCCATTCAAAGACATCTCCGCCTAACACAACAGTGGTGTCGGCGTTGGCGGATGTCCGTAAATCCGGACAAAAGCCACGCCATACTTTTTACAAAGCGCCACACCCCCGCAGACTGCCCCAACTTCAGCTACCGAGGTCGAAGGATAGAGTGGTCTAACTCTGTCCAGTACCTTGGTGTCAACTTGGATAGAGGTTTAACTTTCCGCCGACACATCAGGGGCCTTTCGGCAAAGGTACAGGGAGCAATTGCTTCCCTGTACCCAATGCTGGGGTCTACCTCGATGCCAGTCCGCATGAAGTTGTACCTCTTCCGAGCGCTGGTAATCCAGGTGATGCTATATGCCTGCGAGAGCTGGGGCATGGCAGCAGACAGCTGTTTAGCATGGCTTCAACGTGCACAGAATAAAGGACTGCGGTCTATTTATTCTGTGGGACGTTATTTCCCTACCAGGTTGCTCCACGAAGCATCGGGTCTTCCATACGTGGAGGATGAAATTAGGCGCCGGGCTTCAAAATTATACGCAAGTTTACCATCTCACAGAAGCGCCCTTGTCAGATCACTGGGAAATTATGACCCCACTAGACGCCGATCTAGACTGCATCGGGTCCCCCGTATGGCATGCGGGCACCCTAGATAACACAGGAGCTGAACCTATCAGCAGCTAAAGCTGAGCTCCTCATAATTCTTCCAAGCTGTTTGGCATCTAAATTTCTCCCCAACTAAATTACAAAATATTTAAAACAAAACAAAATGGGTGCTAAGTACTGCATCCTCTCTTTCGACCCGACGGTACCTTGGTAACCTCAAAATTAACTTCCAATCAAAAACCTACATCACCTTCATCCTACATCTTTCATTAATAATCCTACCTGCGGTAAAACCCTTAATGGGTGGGCACGCAGCAAAAACCTTCTGGCTGTATACAGCCAGCCAGCACGATTGAGCGAGCGAGCGAGAAAATCGTAGACCGCTGAAATGCACACAGGTTTTTTCAAAAGAATTCTAAATAGTTATTTTGAAAAAAATGCTAACTATAATATTCAGCGACATACTTATTGTTTACTGAGTGTTTCTCCTCATTTCAATGCTTTGTTTCAGTGCTGTAAAATGTATTAAAACTAACAAACTCTTCTCATTCATTGAGATGAACATGATTTCGAGATGTTATTTGCCACGGTTTAGTTAATGATCACTCTTGAGATTGAATATTCACTTATAAAAGTTTTGCTACCTGCTCCGTGTCGTTCTTTTTAAAATATTTTGAATTTCAATTGCATTATACTCTTTTCTTACTTCAACAAATTATTATTGAGGGTAACGTGTACCTATAGTAGTCGAGATAACGTATACGCAAACTCTCTTTAGTCTTTATTTTCGGTTCGTACTCATTGAAGCGTTCTGTGTCTTTTAATTGTGGACAGGGAGAGAACTCGTAATTTCACGGTTCTATATATAAACAAACAAGTATCTGAATTTGTTAATTCTTTTTGTGACAAAACATTGTCTCCAAACGGATTTTCGTTTATCAAACGATGTCGAACTTATTGCATAGTATGCAATACCTTTGTTAAAATCAGCTATTTTAATAAAATCATTTTGCAATATTCTATAAAATAGAACCGTAATGAATTGTTTTATTTTAGTGTAGAGAATGATACAAAAACAACTTGTCGAATCGTTGCAACATCCAACTGACGTACAAAGTTTGCAATTTCAGCAACGCCTTCTTTGTGTTTTTCTGTTTAATTAGATTCCCTGACCTTTCTCTGAAGATCTTTGCTTCTTAGTACAGTGTCCTAAAACACTGCACCTTTAGTGAAATTGTGGTGAAAATTTTTGGTGAAAGGCAATACTGACCATAAGTGGTTAGCATTAATACTAAAGGAGGAATACAACGACTGGTTTGTCTTTCTGGCGATCTTATGTATATATCTGTATTTACTTTGAGATAGTAAACGTCGCAAGGGTTTTGCAGAGATAAGCTTTCAGCAACTCCACGCTATGGTGTAATTGCTGATATTACATTGGATTTTTATACTTAAATGTTTAGTAATTTACAGTTTAATTACTGACACTCAACGTAAGCCAGTATTCGTTATGTATTTCTTGAAAGACTCACCGAGAAGAGAATTTGCAGTACACAAACAGGATTAAGCTGTCCACAAGAAGATCACATCGAACAGATCTGGAAATTCCTGTTGAAAAAATTCTTATTTTCATCGGCATAGTTATAGACGGTTCCAAATCAGTGCTGATGGTACCTTTACTTAACATGCAGGACTCATAGCGGTAATGTGTGGTGACTAACATTAGGATAATATTGAGTGCAGGCAGTTTACATCAATGTGAATTATTTAGCTTAGGACTATTATGTTTAAGAAACCAATTAGGTATTGATAAGTTTTGCAAAACATCGAAATATGTGTAAGTGGTTTTGAGAAAGAGTAACCTAAGGAATGGGGCAATAATTCAAGTTCGTATCTTTCATAACAAAAACGGCAAACAAATAGATTATGAGGGACATCTTGAAGATGTTTGCCACAAATACAATGAGATGTGGATTCGATTTTGAATCGAAATAAGTAAGCTGAAAATTGGCCATTTCCATTTAAGAATTGACTGAGAACATAAATAAGATTAACGAATTTACATTTACGTCTGTCAGAAACTGTTGAGAAATATAAATTCTTAGTCGAAATTCAACAATCACTTTTTAACCAGCATTCCTTCCAGTCGTTGATGATAATCTCCTTCAATGTTTGTCTCAGATAAGAAATATGGGAAAGAGTGTAAGGCTCTGGCAGATTTGAGGTCGCAGCTCTCCTTGCAAGCTTATGTGCACCTTCGTTTCCGGCTTTCCAAACGTGCCCTCTGACCCATGAAATGCATAAATGTGAATCACATCATAATTGACTTATTACCTTTGCTGCAATAGGACTTCGGTTTCTGGTATCTTTCAAAGCTGCAATTGCTGCTTGTGAGTAACTGTAAAGGCGAGCAGTACATTGTAAGTTGTTGCACCACTTCACTGCTTCACGAATTGCTAATAATTCAACTTGAAAAAGTGAACACACCTTGGCAAGTCTGAACATGGTAGAATGACATTCTATGGAGCAAAAGTATACTACAAACGCACATCCTTCTTTAACATTTTTACTAAGCCTTTCAACTCTCCAGGAGCCATCTGTGCATATGGAGTACTGGTGGTAATCTGGTGCATAATACACTCAATGTCAGTCAAAATATAGAAAGTGGACGCTCAACTAGTTATATGGATTGCCCGGTAGGAGGCACAATGTTTTCATCGATCAGGCGCTTGCCAATAGATGGCTCTTCCTGTAATATTTTATAGCTTGGATAAGGCTTTGTAGTTATACTTAAGAGTTTGGGTCAAATTATAATTATGTTATTTTTTATGTTCTAGTTTTAATTGTAGCTTGTGACGTGAAGGAACAGACCATTTTTAGTGGAAATTGAGAGAATACTGAACGGACAAATAATTGTGTATGGGAAAGGAAGTGCCTATAAGTAAGTATATCTATGGGCATTTGAGCCAGAGAAAATCGTAGACCGCTGAAATGCACACAGGTTTTGTGAAAAGAATTCTAAAAAGTTATTTTGAAAAAATTGCTAACAATAAGATTCAGCGACATATTTATTTTTGACTGAGTGTTCCTCCTCATTACAGTGTTTTGTCTTAATGCTGTAAAATATATTAAAACAAATAAACTCTCATTCACTGAGATGAATATGATTTCGAAATGTTATTTGCCACGGTTGATTTACTCATCACTTTTGAGATTTAATATCCACCTATACAAGTTTCGCTGGCTGCTTAGTGTCGTTCGTTTAAAAACATTCTGAATTTCAATTGGATTACACCCTGTTCTTAGTTCAACAAATTATTATTGAGTGTACCGTGTACCTATAGTAGTAGAGATAACGTATACGCAAACCCTCTTTAGTCTTTTTTTTCGGTTCGTATTCATTTAAGCGTTCTGCATCTTTTAATTGTGGACAGGGAGAGAACTCGTAATTTCACTGTCCCATTTATAAAAATACATGTATCTGTATCTGAATTTCGTTTTGTGACAGCACGTTGTCTCCAAAAGGAGTTCCGTTTATCAAACGATTTCGAACTTATTGCATAAAATGCAATACCTTTTTTAAAATCAGGTATTTTAATAAAATCATTTAGCAATATTCTATGAAATAGAACCGTAATGGATTGTTTTATTTTAGTGTAGAGAATGCTCCAAAAACAACGTCTCGAATCGTTGCAACATCCAACTGACGTACAAAGTTTGCAATTTCAGCAACGCCTTCTTTGGGTTTTTCTGTTTAATTAGCTTCCCTGACCTTTCTCTGAAGATCTTTGCTTCTTAGTACAGGGTCCTAAAACTCTGCACTTTTAGTGAAATTGTGGTGAAAATTTTTGGTGAAAGGCAATACTGGCATAAGTGGTTAGCATTAATACTAAAGGAGGAATACAACGACTGGTTTGTCTTTCTGGCGATCTTATGTATATATCTGTATTTACTTTCAGATAGTAAACGTCGCAAGGGTTTTGCAGAGATAAGCTTTCAGCAACTCCCGGCTATGATGTAATTGCTGATATTACATTGGATTTTGATACTTAAATGTTCAGTAATTTACAGTTTAATTACTGATACTCAACGTAAGCCAAGTATTCGTTATGTATTTCTTGAAACACTCACCGAGAAGAGAATCTGCAGTACACATACAGGATTAAGCTGGCCACAAGAAGATCTCATTGAACAGATCTGGAAATTCCTTTTGAAAAAATTCTTATTTTCATCCTCATAGTTATAGAGCGTTCCAAATGAATGCTGGTGGTACCTTTACTGAACATGCAGGACTCATAGTGGTAATGTGTGGTGACTAATATTAGGATAATATTGGGTGTAAACAGTAAACATCAATGTCAATTATTTAGCTTAGGAAATATTATGTTTAAGAAAGCAATTAGGTATTGATAAGTTTTGCAAATCATTGGAATATGTGTAAGTGGTTTTGGGAAAGAGTAACCTAAATATTGAAGCAATAATTCAAGTTTGTAGCTTTCATAACAAAAAAGGGCAACCAAATAGAATGTGAGGGGCATCTTGAAGATGTTTGCCACAAATACAATGAGATGTGGATTCGATTTTGAATCGAAGTAATAAGCTGAAAATTGGCCATGTCCATTTAAGAATTGAGTGAGAACATAGATAGGACGACGAATTTACGTTTATGTCTGTCAGAAACTGTTGAGAAATATAAATTCTTAGTCGAAGTTCCACAATCACTTTTTAACCAGCATTCCTTCCAGTCGTTGATGATAATCTCCTTTAATGTTTGCCTCACATAAGAAATATGGGAAAGAGTGTAAGGCTCTGGCAGATTTGAAGACGCAGCTCTCTTTGCAAGCTTATGTGCACCTTCATTTCCGGCTTTCAAAACGTGCCCTCTGACCCATGAAATGCATAGATGAGAATCACATAATAATTTACTTATTACTTCAGCTGCAATAGGACTTCTGTTTCTGGTATCTTTCGAAGCTGCAATTGCTACTTGTGAGTAACTGTAAAGGCGAGCAGTACATTGGAAGTTGTTGCACCACTTCACTGCTTCACGAATTGCTAATAATTCAACTTGAAAAAGTGAACACACCTTGGCAAGTCTGAACATGGTAGAATGACATTCTATGCAGCAAAAGTATACTACAAACGCACATCCTTCTTTAACATTTTTACTAAGCCTTTCAACTCTCCAGGAGCCATCTGTGCATATGGAGTACTGGTGGTAATCTGGTGCATAATACACTCAATGTCAGTCAAAATATAGAAAGTGGACGCTCAACTAGTTATATGGATTGCCCGGTAGGAGGCACAATGTTTTCATCGATCAGGCGCTTGCCAATAGATGGCTCTTCCTGTAATATTTTATAGCTTGGATAAACTTTGTAGTTATACTTAAGATTTTGGGTCAAATAATGATTATGTTATTTTTTATGTTTTAGTTTTAATTGTAGCTTGTGACGTGAAGGAACAGACCATTTTTAGTGGAAATTGAGAGAATACTGAACGGACAAATAATTGTGTATGGGAAAGGAAGTGCCTATAAGTAGGTATATCTATGGGCATTTGAGCCAGAGAAAATCGTAGACCGCTGAAATGCACACAGGTTTTGTGAAAAGAATTCTAAAAAGTTATTTTGAAAAAATTGCTAACAATAAGATTCAGCGACATATTTATTTTTGACTGAGTGTTCCTCCTCATTACAGTGTTTTGTCTTAATGCTGTAAAATATATTAAAACAAATAAACTCTCATTCACTGAGATGAATATGATTTCGAAATGTTATTTGCCACGGTTGATTTACTCATCACTTTTGAGATTTAATATCCACCTATACAAGTTTCGCTGGCTGCTTAGTGTCGTTCGTTTAAAAACATTCTGAATTTCAATTGGATTACACCCTGTTCTTAGTTCAACAAATTATTATTGAGTGTACCGTGTACCTATAGTAGTAGAGATAACGTATACGCAAACCCTCTTTAGTCTTTTTTTTCGGTTCGTATTCATTTAAGCGTTCTGCATCTTTTAATTGTGGACAGGGAGAGAACTCGTAATTTCACTGTCCCATTTATAAAAATACATGTATCTGTATCTGAATTTCGTTTTGTGACAGCACGTTGTCTCCAAAAGGAGTTCCGTTTATCAAACGATTTCGAACTTATTGCATAAAATGCAATACCTTTTTTAAAATCAGGTATTTTAATAAAATCATTTAGCAATATTCTATGAAATAGAACCGTAATGGATTGTTTTATTTTAGTGTAGAGAATGCTCCAAAAACAACGTCTCGAATCGTTGCAACATCCAACTGACGTACAAAGTTTGCAATTTCAGCAACGCCTTCTTTGGGTTTTTCTGTTTAATTAGCTTCCCTGACCTTTCTCTGAAGATCTTTGCTTCTTAGTACAGGGTCCTAAAACTCTGCACTTTTAGTGAAATTGTGGTGAAAATTTTTGGTGAAAGGCAATACTGGCATAAGTGGTTAGCATTAATACTAAAGGAGGAATACAACGACTGGTTTGTCTTTCTGGCGATCTTATGTATATATCTGTATTTACTTTCAGATAGTAAACGTCGCAAGGGTTTTGCAGAGATAAGCTTTCAGCAACTCCCGGCTATGATGTAATTGCTGATATTACATTGGATTTTGATACTTAAATGTTCAGTAATTTACAGTTTAATTACTGATACTCAACGTAAGCCAAGTATTCGTTATGTATTTCTTGAAACACTCACCGAGAAGAGAATCTGCAGTACACATACAGGATTAAGCTGGCCACAAGAAGATCTCATTGAACAGATCTGGAAATTCCTTTTGAAAAAATTCTTATTTTCATCCTCATAGTTATAGAGCGTTCCAAATGAATGCTGGTGGTACCTTTACTGAACATGCAGGACTCATAGTGGTAATGTGTGGTGACTAATATTAGGATAATATTGGGTGTAAACAGTAAACATCAATGTCAATTATTTAGCTTAGGAAATATTATGTTTAAGAAAGCAATTAGGTATTGATAAGTTTTGCAAATCATTGGAATATGTGTAAGTGGTTTTGGGAAAGAGTAACCTAAATATTGAAGCAATAATTCAAGTTTGTAGCTTTCATAACAAAAAAGGGCAACCAAATAGAATGTGAGGGGCATCTTGAAGATGTTTGCCACAAATACAATGAGATGTGGATTCGATTTTGAATCGAAGTAATAAGCTGAAAATTGGCCATGTCCATTTAAGAATTGAGTGAGAACATAGATAGGACGACGAATTTACGTTTATGTCTGTCAGAAACTGTTGAGAAATATAAATTCTTAGTCGAAGTTCCACAATCACTTTTTAACCAGCATTCCTTCCAGTCGTTGATGATAATCTCCTTTAATGTTTGCCTCACATAAGAAATATGGGAAAGAGTGTAAGGCTCTGGCAGATTTGAAGACGCAGCTCTCTTTGCAAGCTTATGTGCACCTTCATTTCCGGCTTTCAAAACGTGCCCTCTGACCCATGAAATGCATAGATGAGAATCACATAATAATTTACTTATTACTTCAGCTGCAACAGGACTTCTGTTTCTGGTATCTTTCGAAGCTGCAATTGCTACTTGTGAGTAACTGTAAAGGCGAGCAGTACATTGGAAGTTGTTGCACCACTTCACTGCTTCACGAATTGCTAATAATTCAACTTGAAAAAGTGAACACACCTTGGCAAGTCTGAACATGGTAGAATGACATTCTATGGAGCAAAAGTATACTACAAACGCACATCCTTCTTTAACATTTTTACTAAGCCTTTCAACTCTCCAGGAGCCATCTGTGCATATGGAGTACTGGTGGTAATCTGGTGCATAATACACTCAATGTCAGTCAAAATATAGAAAGTGGACGCTCAACTAGTTATATGGATTGCCCGGTAGGAGGCACAATGTTTTCATCGATCAGGCGCTTGCCAATAGATGGCTCTTCCTGTAATATTTTATAGCTTGGATAAACTTTGTAGTTATACTTAAGATTTTGGGTCAAATTATGATTATGTTATTTTTTATGTTTTAGTTTTAATTGTAGCTTGTGACGTGAAGGAACAGACCATTTTTAGTGGAAATTGAGAGAATACTGAACGGACAAATAATTGTGTATGGGAAAGGAAGTGCCTATAAGTAGGTATATCTATGGGCATTTGAGCCAGAGAAAATCGTAGACCGCTGAAATGCACACAGGTTTTGTGAAAAGAATTCTAAAAAGTTATTTTGAAAAAATTGCTAACAATAAGATTCAGCGACATATTTATTTTTGACTGAGTGTTCCTCCTCATTACAGTGTTTTGTCTTAATGCTGTAAAATATATTAAAACAAATAAACTCTCATTCACTGAGATGAATATGATTTCGAAATGTTATTTGCCACGGTTGATTTACTCATCACTTTTGAGATTTAATATCCACCTATACAAGTTTCGCTGGCTGCTTAGTGTCGTTCGTTTAAAAACATTCTGAATTTCAATTGGATTACACCCTGTTCTTAGTTCAACAAATTATTATTGAGTGTACCGTGTACCTATAGTAGTAGAGATAACGTATACGCAAACCCTCTTTAGTCTTTTTTTTCGGTTCGTATTCATTTAAGCGTTCTGCATCTTTTAATTGTGGACAGGGAGAGAACTCGTAATTTCACTGTCCCATTTATAAAAATACATGTATCTGTATCTGAATTTCGTTTTGTGACAACACGTTGTCTCCAAAAGGAGTTCCGTTTATCAAACGATTTCGAACTTATTGCATAAAATGCAATACCTTTTTTAAAATCAGGTATTTTAATAAAATCATTTAGCAATATTCTATGAAATAGAACCGTAATGGATTGTTTTATTTTAGTGTAGAGAATGCTCCAAAAACAACTTCTCGAATCGTTGCAACATCCAACTGACGTACAAAGTTTGCAATTTCAGCAACGCCTTCTTTGGGTTTTTCTGTTTAATTAGCTTCCCTGACCTTTCTCTGAAAATCTTTGCTTCTTAGTACAGGGTCCTAAAACTCTGCACTTTTAGTGAAATTGTGGTTAAAATTTTTGGTGAAAGGCAATACTGACCATAAGTGGTTAGCATTAATACTAAAGGAGGAATACAACGACTGGTTTGTCTTTCTGGCGATCTTATGTATATATCTGTATTTACTTTGAGATAGTAAACGTCGCAAGGGTTTTTCAGAGATAAGCTTTCAGCAACTGCCGGCTATGATGTAATTGCTGATATTACATTGGATTTTGATACTTAAATGTTCAGTAATTTACAGTTTAATTACTGATACTCAACGTAAGCCAAGTATTCGTTATGTATTTCTTGAAACACTCACCGAGAAGAGAATTTGCAGTACACATACAGGATTAAGCTGACCACAAGAAGATCTCATTGAACAGATCTGGAAATTCCTTTTGAAAAAAATTCTTATTTTCATCCTCATAGTTATAGAGCGTTCCAAATGAATGCTGGTGGTACCTTTACTGATCATGCAGGACTCATAGTGGTAATGTGTGGTGACTAATATTAGGATAATATTGGGTGTAAACAGTAAACATGAATGTCAATTATTTAGCTTAGGAAATATTATGTTTAAGAAAGCAATTAGGTATTGATAAGTTTTGCAAATCATTGGAATATGTGTAAGTGGTTTTGAGACAGAGTAGCCTAAATATTGAAGCAATAATTCAAGTTTGTAGCTTTCATAACAAAAAAGGGCAACCAAATAGAATGTGAGGGGCATCTTGAAGATGTTTGCCACAAATACAATGAGATGTGGATTCGATTTTGAATCGAAATAAGTAAGCTGAAAATTGGCCATGTCCATTTAAGAATTGAGTGAGAACATAGATAGGACGACGAATTTACGTTTATGTCTGTCAGAAACTGTTGAGAAATATAAATGCTTAGTCGAAGTTCCACAATCACTTTTTAACCAGCATTCCTTCCAGTCGTTGATGATAATCTCCTTTAATGTTTGCCTCACATAAGAAATATGGGAAAGAGTGTAAGGCTCTGGCAGATTTGAAGACGCAGCTCTCTTTGCAAGCTTATGTGCACCTTCATTTCCGGCTTTTAAAACGTGCCCTCTGACCCATGAAATGCATAGATGAGAATCTCATAATAATTGACTTATTACTTCAGCTGCAATAGGATTTCTGTTTCTGGTATCTTTCAAAGCTGCAATTGCTGCTTGTGAGTAACTGTAAAGGCGAGCAGTACATTGTAAGTTGTTGCACCACTTCACTGCTTCACGAATTGCTAATAATTTAACTTTAAAAGTTGAACACACCTTTTCAAATCTGAACATGGTAGAATGACATTCTATGGAGCGAGAGAATACTAGAAACGCACATCCTTCTTTAGCATTTTTACTAAGCCCTTCAACTCTCCGAGAGCCATCTGTGTATATGGAGTACTGGTGGTATTCTGCTGCACAATCTTCAAGAAGACTAGAGACACAGGTAGCTGGATGAGAAGCTTGCTTAACTGGTTGTTCATGTTGCAGTTGTGAAATATGTTGTAGATTAGTAGTTGTGGTATTATTAATGGTAGGTTAATAGTAATAGTAGCAGTAATAACACTAGCCATAATTTCTGCAGTTAAATTAGACGGTTTTCATTTTTATTTGCTCTTTCCCACACTCCGATTGATGAAGAATGACGTCATATTTGACTAGTGAGTCTCTTTCAAACCATAGTGCCTCTCTGCGGAGAAGAACGGGTATTGTTTTCGGAACTGTAAGCAAATTAGCGCGCCCTTACTGCGGCTGCGCTCATAAGTGTTACAACCAGCCACCATATTACGGTAATTGTGATTAACATTCTGGTAACCTCGGTAGCGTGGTGGTAGCATGTCTGCCTCACGCTCAAGAGGTTGAATAATAAGAATCATAATAGTAATAGTAATAATAGTAACTGTAATAATAGTAATAGTAAGTATTTGGGAATATTTTTCCTTTATTTTCTCATAAATCTTATAAGAACAACAGGAACTACTCAGCTTAATTTGTGCAGGAAAACCTCAGATAATTTTATGTGCGGCACGTTCACGTTTTCGAAACCTGATTTGTTATGATTGGCTTACTGATGCGTTTGGGATTAAAATTGGAGTTACACAAGCTGCAGTGTTCACTCAATGCTAGGGATTTCATCGCTGTGACACTCTATAGATACTTCAAGAACAATTATGTATTCTGAATCTGTATCTGTACTGTCGTGGCTCCTTGCGTCGGCCGCCATTTGTCTGCTTAACCTCATCCTTCCTCCCGGGGCATTATGCTCCCCACTTGGGTTCGTAGGAGCAAATGGCCCAGCGTGGCGCCTACGTACCGAATCACCTCCGTAATGATATCCTAATCTTCTCTGTACCCGAGTAGTTGTTTACATTATGAATGAAAGGTACAAAGTTGAGTCTGTGGCGCCAAGTGGTAGATTCTTTCAAGGATAACCACGAAGCACCGAAGTTTGTTAATTGTGTATGTTCCTTGGAAATATCGATGTGGTTGAATATAGCTTTTCAGTTTATTGGAATGCATGCTTCCCGTATATATACATCCGCTGCTAGGCGTTATTATAAATATTGGAATGTGATTTCACAGGTTCAGCAAAAATGCAGGCCGTGAGACTGCTGCAAGTCAAAACAAAGACTTTTAGAAAACAGTTAGGGTGTGCAGGTGAGCAGCAAAATTGAAAAACCAATTTTGCTTAAATTGCAGAATTGGAACACAATACACCATTTCCAAGCTACTTGAAGGAGAGAAACTTGCACATTCTCTCCTTAATATATCACAAGCTTTGCAATACATTAAATTTACATATATTCTTCTCTCGATCTTTATTAAAATGGCAGATGTCTAAGTAGGTACGGTCACCCAGCCAGACTTTGGAGAGGGCAACTTTTGCGAAACTCTGATACCATCAAAGAAACTTACAAACACTCCTGCATGTGTTTTTTCGTGTACAAGAACAGTATATCTCATAACCCTGCAGCAGCACACTTAACAGTAATTATACCTTTATAAAAAGAGCGTTGAGAAGTTATCGTGAATATAATACACTCAATGTCAGTCAAAATATAGAAAGCAGACGCTCTACTAATTATATGGATTGCCCGGTAGGAGGCATCATCTTTTCATCTATCAGGCCCTGTTGCCAATAGATGGCTCTACCTGTAATATCTTATAGCTTGGATAAATCTTTGTTGTTATACATAAGATTTTGTATCAAATTATAACTATGTTATTTTTTGTTTTAGTTTTAATTATAGCTTGTGACGTGAAGGAACAGACCATTTTTAGTGGAAATTGAGAGAATACTGAACGGACAAATAATTGTGTATGGGAAAGGAAGTGCCTATAAGTAAGTATATCTATGGGCATTTGAGCCAGAGAAAATCGTAGACCGCTGAAATGCACACAGGATTTGTGAAAAGAATTCTGAGAAGTTATTTTGAAAAAATTGCTAACAATAAGATTCTGAAACATATTTATATTTGAATGAGTGTTCCTCCTCATTTCAGTGTTATGTCTTAATGCTGTAAAATATATTAAAACTAAGAAACTCTTCTCATTCATTGAGATGAATATGATTTCGAAATGTTATTTGCCACGGTTGATTTACTCATCACTTTTGAGATTTAATATCCACTTATACAAGTTTCGCTACCTTCTCAGGTTCGTTCTTTTAAAAATATTCTGAATTTAAATTGGATTGCACTCTGTTCTTACCTCAACAAATTATTATTGAGGGTACCGTGTTCCTATAGTAGTAGAGATAACGTATACGCAAATTCTCTTTAGTCTTTATTTTCGATTCGTATTCATTTAAAAGTTCTGCATCTTTTAAGTGTGGACAGGGAGAAAACACGTAATTTCACGGTTCCATATATAAACAAACAGGCATCTGAATTTGAAAATTCGTTTTGTGACACCACATTGTCTCCAAACGGATTTTCGTTTATCAAACGATGTCGAACTTCTTGCATAGAATGCAATACCTTTGTTAAAATCAGCTATTTTAATAAAATCATTTTGCAATATTCTATAAAATAGAACCGAAATGAATTGTTTTATTTTAGTGTAGAGAATGATACAAAAACAACTTGTCGAATCGTTGCAACATGCAACTTACGTACAAAGCTTGCAATTTCAGCAACGCCTTCTTTGGGTTTTTCTATTTAATTAGGTTCCCTGACCTGTCTCAGAAGATCTTTGCTTCTTAGTACAGGGTCCTAAAACTCTGCACTTTTAGTGAAATTGTGGTGACAGTTTTTGGTGAAAGGCAATTCTTAACATAAGTGGTTAGCAATGATACTAAAGGAGGATTACAACGACTGGTTTGTCTTTCTGACGATCTAATTTATATATCTGTATTTACTTTGAGATAATAAACGTCGCAAGGTTGTTGCAGAGGTAAGCTTTCAGCAACCCCCGGCTATGATGTAATTGCGGATGTTACATTGGATTTTGATACTTAAATGTTTAGTAATTTACAGTTTTATTACTGACACCCAACGTAAGCCAAGTATTCGTTATGTATTTCTCGAAAGACTCACCTAGAAAGGAATTTGCAGTACACAAACAGGATTAAGCTGAACACAAGAAGATCACATTGAACAGATCTGGACATTCCTGTTGAAAATATTCTTATTTTCATCCCATAGTTATAGACCGTTCCAAATCAGAGCTGGTGGTACCTTTACTGAACATGCAGGAATTACAGTGACTCATAGTGGTAATGTGTGGTGACTAGCATTAGGATAATATTGAGTGCAAACAGTAAACATCAATGTGAATCATTTAGCTTAGGAAATATTATGTTTAAGAAAGCAATCAGGTATTGATAAGTTTTGCAAATCATCGGAATATGTGTAAGTGGTTTTGAGAAAGAGTAACCTAAGGATTGAAGCAATAATTCTAGTTCGTATCTTTCATAACAAAAAAGGGCAACCAAATAGAATGAGAGGGGCATCTTAAAGATGTTTGCCACAAATTCAATGAGATGTGGATTCGATTTTGAATCGAAATAAGTAAGCTGAAAATTGGCCACGTCCATTAAAGAATTGAGTGAGGACATAGATAGGATTAACGAATTAACATTTATGTCTGTCAGAAACTGTTGAGAAATATAAATCCTTAGTCGAGGTTCCACAATCACTTTTTAACCGGCATTCCTTCCAGTCGTTGATGATAATCTCCTTTAATGTTTGCCTCACATAAGAAATATGGGAAAGAGTGTAAGGCTCTGGCAGATTTGAGGTCGCAGCTATCTTTGCAAGCTTATGTGCACCTTCATTTCCGGCTTTCCAAACGTGCCCTCTGACCCATGAAATACATAAATGTCAATCACATAATAATTGACTTATTACCTCTGCTGCAATAAGACTTCGGTTTCTGGTATCTTTCAAAGCGGCAATTGCTGCTTGTAAGTAACTGTAAAGGCGAGCATTACATTGTAAGTTGTTGCACTACTTCACTGCTTCACGAATTGCTAAAACTTCAACTTGAAAAACTGAACACACCTTGGCAAGTCTGAACATGGTAGAATGACATTCTATGGAGCGAGAGTATACTACAAACGCACATCCTACTTTAGCATTTTTACTAAGCCCTTCAACTCTCCTAGAGCTATCTGTGTATATGGAGTACTGGTGGTAATCTGGTGAACAATCTGAAAGAAGACTAGAGACACAGGTAGCTGGATGAGAAGCTTGCTTAACTGGTTGTTCATGTTGCAGTTGTGAAATATGTTGTAGATTAGTAGTTGTGGTATTATTAATGGTAGGTTAATAGTAACAGTAGCAGTTATAACACTAGCCATAATTCCTGCAGTTAAATTAGACGGTGTTCATTTTTGTTTGCTATTTCCCACACTCCGATTGATGAAGAATGACGTCATACTTGACTAGTGTGTGTTTCTGCGGAACAGAAGCGGAATTGTTTGCGGAACTGTAAGCAAATTAGAGCGCCCTTACTGCGGCTGCGCTCATAAGTGTTACAACCAGCCACCCATTTTACGGTAATTGTGATTAACATTCTGGTAGCTTCAGTAGCGTGGTGGTAGCATGTCTTCCTAATGTTCAAGAGGTCGAGTAATAACAATCATAATAGTAATAGTAATAACAGTAACTGTTATAATAATAGTAATAGTAAATATTTGGGAATATTTTTCCTTTATTTTCTCATAAATCTTACAAGAACAACACGAACTTCACAGCTTAGTTTCTGGAGGAAAACCTCACATATTGTTATGTGAGGGAAATACACGATTCCTAAACCTGATTTCTTACGATTTGCTTACTGATGTGTTTTGGGATTAAATTTGCAGTTACACAAGCTGCAGTGCTCACTCAATGCCAGGAATTTCATCGCTGTGACTCTCTATAGATACTTCAAGAACAATTATGTATTCTGAATCTGTATCTGTACTGTAGTGGCTCCTTGCGACGGCCGCCCCTTTTCTGCTTATCCTCAACCTTCCTCCCGGGGCAATGCGCCCCCCACTTGGGTTCATAAGAACAATGGGACCAGCGTGGTCGCCTACGTACCGTATCACCTCCGTAATGATATCCTAATCTTCTCTGTACCTGAGTAGTTGTTTACATTAGGAATGAAAGGTACAGACTTGAGTCTGTGGAGCCCAGTGGTAGATTCCTTTCATGCATAACCACGAAGCACCGAAGTTTGTTAATTGTGTAGGTTCCTAGGAAATATCAAAGTGGATGAATATAGCTTTATTAGTTTATTGGAATGCATGTTTCACGTAGATATACATGCGCTGCTAGGCGTTATTATAAATAAGGGAATTTAAATTCACAGATTCAGCGAAAATGTAGGCCGTGAGACCGCTGCAAGTCAAAAGAAAAACTTTTAGAAAAAAGTCAGGGTTTGCAGGTGCGCAGCAAAATTTAAAAATAATTTTGCTCAAATTGCAGAACTGGATCCCAATACACCATTTCCAAGCGACTTGAAGGAGAGAAACTTGCACATTCTCTCCTTAATATATGAAAAGCTTTGCAATACATTAAATTTACATATATTATTCTCACAGTCTATATGAAAATGACAGATGTCTAAGTGGGTACTGTCACCCAGCCAGACTTTGGAGAGGGCACCCATGGGGAAACTCTGATACCTCCAAAGGAACTTACAAACACTGCTGCATGTGTGTTTTCGTGTACATGAACGGTATATCTCATAACCCTGCAGCAGCACACTTAACGGTAACTAAACCTTTGTAAAAAGTGAGTTGAGGAGGTATCGTGAATATAATACACTCAATGTCAATCAAAATATAGAAAGCAGACGCTCACCTAGATATATGTATTGCCCGGTAGGAGGCACAATGTTTTCATCTATCAGGCGCTATTGCCATTAGATGGCTCTACCTGTAATATCTTATAGCTTGGATAAATATTTGCAGTTTTACATAAGTTTCTGTATCAAATTGTAATTATGTTATTTTATATGTTTTAGTTTTAATTATAGCTTGTGACGTTAAGGTACAGATCATTCTTAATTTATAATGGGAAAATACTGAACGGATAAAAATTGTGTATGGGAAAGGAAGTGCCTAAAACTAAGTATATCTCTCGGCATTTGACCCAGAAAAAATCGGAGGACCATGAGGCCGCCAGGGGGGTGCTGCGCGAAGCGGGGATAGAATTCCACACGTTCTCGCTGCAGCGACCTAACCTGGTGCGCAGAGTCATCCGAGGTCTTGGCTCTGACACCGACCCGGAGGACATAAAGGTGGGCCTGGCGGAAGAACACGGCATTACGCCGCGTACCGTGGTCCAGCTGACCAGGCAAGTCCGCGAGGAAGGCAAGGAGCCCGTAAGGACCCCCATGCAAATATTCCTCGTAATAGTGGAGAAGGAGGGAGAAGGTCTCCCCAAAATTGACGAGGTGTCCCACCTCTACAACACTAAGATCAGAATCGAACCGTACCATGGCAGAGAGGGGCCAGCCCAATGCTACAGATGCTTGGGCTTCCACCACTCGAGCCATGCGTGCGAGAGGAAGACCGCCTGTATAAGATGTTCAGGCCCTCACCATGTCAACGAATGCCCGAACCCCAGAGAGGAGAAAAAGTGTGCCAACTGCCGAGAGGCCCACATAGGCATCTACGGCGGCTGTCCCGCTAGACTGCGCATTGTGCAGGCAAGACAGGGCAGGAACACAAACAGGGAGCCAGCACAAGTTCGGCCTGGAGTAAGTTTTGCCCAGGCGCTGGGCAAGCACGAAAAAGTGCTGCAGCAGGCCGAGGCAAGCCAGACTCCGGCAGCGACCCAGTCAGTAAGCTCTGGATCTACCGCCAAACAACCACCAGCTGCATCTGCAGCAAAGCCACAGCGGCCTCCTCGCCAGAAGAAGGCCACCGCAGCCCGGCGGGAGAAACCGCCGGCAACTGCGGCAGCAACGGCCGGGCAACCAGTCCAAGAACCTGCGGGGAGACAGAGCGGCCCTGCCGCCACTGCTCTCCCCCCTCCACCAGCTCCAGCTACAATGGCTTCAACAGCCAATGAGGGAGAGGCACCCCTCGCTACAACACCTGCGCCGAT
The DNA here is from genome assembly GCA_030765055.1 of Mantis religiosa. Lineage (NCBI taxonomy): Eukaryota > Metazoa > Arthropoda > Insecta > Mantodea > Mantidae > Mantis > Mantis religiosa. The sequence goes on from CM060948.1 coordinate 315,016,501, forward strand.
TTGGGACACTGGCGTCTCAAACGAGGACTTAGCGGAGTTCCATGAGCTTTCTGCCTGGTTCGCCGAACTGATTCATCGCTCCCTCCCCATTCTGAGGCGCTGCAGGGAGCAACTGACAGATCCCCGCATCCCTGCTCTGCAAAAGCACAGCATTCTGCAACAGACTGCACGGCTCCTCTTCCCTGACTCCAGCTCATAAATGGCGTTGAGAAGAACTCAGCGAACATTGAGAGCCGCGTTCTGGAACGCAAACGGAGTCCGGGAACAGAGACCGGGCATCTTGGAGTTTGTAAGTGACCACGGGATTGACCTCCTTATGGTATGCGAAACGCATCTGCATGCTGGTATACAATTTAGCCTGCCAAGGTACGCCGTCCACCGAGCCGATAGAGTCGGCCGGCGGGGCGGCGGTACAGCTATATTCATCAAAAATCACATCACCCATACTCCCATTACCATCCCCCCGCTTCAACACTTGGAGGCGACCGCCATAAGGCTCTCCTTGGGCGGTTCAGACCTAGTGCTTGTGGCGGTGTATGACCCGCCCAACCATCCCTTCTATGAAGCGGATTACAGGGCACTCCTAAACCTAGACCACCGAGTGTGCATAGCCGGTGACTTCAATGCCAAACACCCAGGATGGAACAGCCGAACCCAGAATGATAGGGGAAGGAGCATCTACCGCTTCATCTGCGGAGACCCAACCCTTCATGCGCATGGCCCGCGGGGTCCAACGCACTTCCCGCCTCGTGGCAGGGCGGACGTCATAGATTTCGCAATCACCAAGAACATTCCATTTCATCTGGACCTCACGGCGGTGAATGCTCTGGATTCTGACCACAACCCAGTTGTGATCAATTCAGACGTTACCGTCGCAGCTCTGGCAACGGCTGAGTGGGTGGATGAAGACGACTGGGATGCCGCCATTCTTCACATCCAAAACTCCGTGGAAGCCTGCCCTCGAATCGACTCTGTGGAGTCACTCGAGGCGGCAGCCAGGGACTTCTCCACATCCATCCTCAACGCGGTACGTGCTCACACACACCGCATCCCAATAGACACGCCAAACCCCACAGATATCCCAGGACCCATCAAACAACTCATAAGGGCTAAAAACGCCGTAAGAAAGCTGTGGCAGAGATTTCGCCATCCCAGGATAGGAGAAGTACACCAGAGGTTCAAATCCCTGGCAAGACGACTCCTAAGAGCACACCGCAAAGAGGCCTGGGAAAACATGTTAAGGCAAACCAATCTCCAGGAGAGAAAACCATGGCGAATAGTCCGTAGCCTGCGGAAAGACAAAACCGTATACCAGCATCCCCTACATAGCCCTAGAGGTCGACTCGTCTACGAGTCGAAAGAAAAGGCAGAGGCGCTAGCAGATTATCTGGAGGCTCAATTCCAACCCAGGGTAGAGCCAATGGACGATGACCATGCTGACCTCGTGGAACAGGTGGTGGAGGACTTCCTAGAAGCTCCGCCCCCTGACCACGAGGAGTTCCACATTCCCATCGTTACCCCTAGAGAGTTAGCGACCACGCTTAACTCTCTAAGAACCAACAAAGCACCTGGGCAGGACCGTGTGACAGCGGAAATGCTCAAGCACCTTGCACGAAGAGCCGTGATTCACTTAACCCGGATTTATAACGCGTGCCTATACATGCGCCACTTTCCAGCTATCTGGAAGGAGGCGCGCGTGGTGTGCGTTTTAAAGCCGGGAAAAAATCCGGTTTTTCCTTCCAGTTACCGATCAATCAGCCTTCTCCCAGTTTTATCGAAGGTATTCGAAAAACTGCTCCTCTCCCGGCTCCTTCCTCATCTGGAGGAAAGGGGCCTAATCCCGGAACACCAGTTTGGCTTCCGTTCTGGCCACTCCACGACCGAGCAGCTACTGCGGGTTGCCGAGAAGGCCTCCCTGGGTTTCCAGGAAAGGTCTAAAACGGTAGCAGTGCTGCTCGACGTGGAGAAGGCATTCGCCACTACCTGGCATGAAGGACTCATTTACAAACTCCTGGAGCATGAAATTCCCCGTCCATACATTTCCTTGGTGGCTGGTTTCCTCGGAAACCGAAGCTTCCGAGTAAAGATGGAGGGGAAGCTGTCCACCGAGCGGCCCATTGGCGCTGGAGTACCGGAAGGCAGCGTGCTGTCGCCGGCGCTCTTCGCAGCTTACATGGCCGACATCCCAACTCACCACAACACCCAGACCTGTCATAATGCGGACGATCTCATGATCTTCGCAGTCAATAGGAACACACGGTACAGCTACCGGCAAATCCAAACCCAGCTCCGGGCCATTGGCGAATGGAGCGCAAAATGGCGAATGGCAATTAACCCGGAGAAGAGCTCTGCTATTCTCCTGGCGAAAACCATAGCCAACCGGTTGCAGCAGAACTTCGTTTTACGGCGCCGTCGAATCCCTTGGGTGCAAACGGCGAAGTATCTCGGGGTGACGCTGGACCGTAAGTTAACTTACGTTCCGCACGTCAAGGGCAAGGTCCAGCTGGGGCACGTCGCACTCCGGAGCCTATACCCTATCTTCAGATCAACCATGCCGATCCGTCTCAAACTCCAACTGTATCGGGCGATCATTCCGCCTATGATTCTGTACGGCTGTGAGATCTGGGGAACAGTGGCTAATACCACTTTCGTCAGACTCCAGACGCTGCAGAACAAGGCACTACGCATCATCTACGATACAGGCTGGAGATTCCAGGCTCAATTCCTACATGAGCACTCCCAGATCCCGTACATTGTCGACGTCATTCGCGAGAGGGCACGATCAATGTACGAGAAAATCCAAATGCACCCCAACCCTTTAGTGAACTCCCTGGGAAGGGATGACCCGAGAGATCAAAGGCGCTTGCCGTCCTTCAGACTGCCGAGAGACGTCCTGGGACCCCTTGGGTAACCCAAGGAAAACCCCAGATGTCTCTGGGAACAACTTCTACGCCAAAGGACCAAGCGCTACACAACCCGTATCCAAAACGGGGCAAAAAAAAAAAAAAACTAATTCGTGTCTCCCAAAAAGGGAGAACGATTAAGTACAGCTGCCCACGATAAAGAGGGGCAACCCATTCCAAACCTATCCAAAATTTCAAACAGTAAACAAATTCAAACACCCCAGCAGAACATGGATCTACTAGTTCATTTCGCAGGTTAAGCCGCAAAGCGGCTAGGTACTGCGGCATATGACACCCGGACGGGGAAAGCCCCGCCCGACTAGGACTACCTCTGGACCTCTGGAGAAAAAATCGTAGACCACTTAAAATCAGGCTGTTTTTTTCAGAAGATTTCTAAACTGTTATTTTGTATAAATAGCTAGTATTACGAATCTACGACATACTTATTTTGGACTGAGTGTTCCTGCTCAATTCAGTGTTTTTTCTTAGTGCTGTAAAATATATTAAAAGTTAGAAACACTTCTCATTCATTGAGTTGAACGTGATTTCGAAATGTTATTTGCCACGGTTTATTTACACCTCACTTTTGAGGTTTAATATCCGCTTATACAAGATTCGCTACCTGCTCAGTGTCGTTCTTTTAAAAATGTTTTGAATTTCATTCGCATGGCACTCTGTTGTTACTTCAACAAAATATTATTCACGGTACCGTGTACCTATAGTAGTAGAGATAACGTATACGCAAACCCTTTTTTGTCTTTTTTTCTGTTCGTATTCATTTAAGAATTGGGCATCTTTTAAGCTGTGCCAGGGCGAGAACTCGTAATTTCACGGTTCCATATATATACAAACAAACAAGTATCTGTATCTGTAAATACTTTCTGTGACACCACATTGTCTCCAAACGGATTTCCGCTTATCAAAAGATTTCGAACATATTGAGTAAAATATCAATACCATTGTTAAAATCAGCTATTTCAATAAAATCATTTAGTAATATTTTATAAAAGAAAACCGTTATGAATTGTTTTATTTTGTGTAGAAGCTGCTCTAGAAAGCACATTGTCGAGTCGTTGCAACATGAACTTACTTACGAAGTTTGCGATTTCAGCAACGACTTCTTTGTGCTCTTCTATTGAGTTAGATTCCCTGACCTTTCTCTGAAGCTCTTTCCTTCTTGGTGCAGGGTCCTAAAACTCTGCACGTTTATTAAAATTTTGGTGAAAGGCAATACTGACCATAAGTGGTTAACATTGATACTAAAAGAGCATTTAAACGACGGGTTTGTCTTACTGACGATCTAATTTATATATTTGTATTTTCTTTGAGATAAGAAACTTCGCAAGGGATTTGCAGCGATACGCCTTCCGCAACACACGGCTATGATGTAATTGCGGATATTACATTGGATTTTAATACTTAAATGTTTAGTAATTTACAGTTCAAGTACTGACATTCAACATAAGCCCAGTATTCGTTATGTATTTCGTGAAGGACTCACCGAGATGATAATTTGCAGAACACAAACAGGATTAAGCCGAACACAAGAAGATCACATTGAACAGATATGGAAATTCCTGTTGAACAAATTCTTATTTTCATCCCCATAGTTAGAGACCGTACCAGAGCAGTGCTGGTGCTTCCTTTACAGAACATACAGGAATTACAGTGACTCATATTGGTAATGTGGGTGACTAAAATCAGGAGATTCCTGAATGCTTAAAGAAGTATAAATGCGTAGCGTGATAGGCGTCTCGGTTTCGATTCATGGCCGTGGGGATGTGAATTTTTCTCCGACCAAGGTAAATCCTCATCTTCTCGAGTCTGGAAGTATGAATGAGAGTGCGAATGTATGCGTGAACTAATGATTGAACCCAACGAATACGAGTTAAACACTTCGAAATATTCCAAAGGAGAACGGCAGCCGCTTTAACCATTGGAATTAAAGGCGGGGTAGAAACGGAATACAAAAAGGAGTGTTAAGGGTCCATTAAAGCGATATTTTGGTATGGGGGATTTGTAGGAGAACTTTAATCAGATTTGGTTCCGAAAGTGTATACAAAATAAATTTCTAGTGCCTATCTAATGCCAAAAATTGTATGTAGAAGATTCTATTTTGATGCGTTGTTGCTTGCGCACAATATGACTCATAACCAAGGTTTCGAATAAATACTAAATAGCGGTCATATGTGTTTACTGTCGCTGAGGAAGTCTACTAGCCAAACTCCAAAAACTATATTATCTTAATGCAAGAGTTAAAGTTGGTAATTGCTTTTTCCTGAAATATCCCTTACTGGTTTAGTCAAAATGCAATACTTTAATATGTACACGACAAACGATCAATATAACTGCAATTTCCTGGCGATAGACTGTGGTTCCCGCTTCATTCTGAATGGTTGTTCAAAATTTATAACTGGCAAACCATGACATATCCACAAGTGGATTAGTAGTTCAATTTATTTATTATCCAACTTCTTTTTTGATCCTATTTCACCCAAAGGTATATTAGGAATATAATTTACCAATATATGAATATAATACTATTTACAAAAATATAACAAAATTCCATATCAAGCTGACAAACAGTAAACATCAAGATGAATCATTTAGCTTGAGAAATATTTTGTTTAAGAATGCGATGTTATATTGATAGGTTTTTTAATTCATCAGAATATGTGTAAGTGGTTTTGAAGAAGTGTAACCTAAGGATTGCAACAATCACATAAAATGTGAGGGACATCTTAAAGATGATTGCTACAAATACAGTGAGACGTGGATTTGATTTTGAATCGACATAAACAATGTCGCAAACCCAGGTCTACGATCACGCGGCTTGTTGAGACAAAGGGGCTCATAGGCGGGCAGTGTGAAACCCAAGTGCCGGCACACAAGATAACATGCAGATCAAGGCCTGCCGAACCTGAGATAAATAGAAATTTCTAGTTACCTCTGGACTGATAGGGATAATTTGTTTTCTTTTTTCTTTTAGAATGATTTAGAAATTATCAGGAGACATATAAGCAATTGAGACACGCCAGCCGGCAGTTGTAAACAGAGTTAGTTGCAAGTAGTGAAACTGTGTTGTGAAACGAGAGACAGCTCGAAGTGTTATTTTAACGAGAGCTAATGATGTAATCTGCGGTCACTGTTATTGTCATCGACCTTGGTAGACTGATGATGTCGCGGACGGTTGTGTCAGAGGGAAGCCGTGCCGCGTACTCGTAGACATCGGGGCAGACGTGACGGGGCAAAGCGTTTGCCATCGAGGAAACCAAGCCGATGACACCAGCTAGTGACGGCATCGGGCGAGACGCTGCCCGTGGAGAGGGAGGCCCTGCTGCAGCTGACCTTGGGACGTAGTGCCGTGCATTAGTGAATGTTCGTCGCGGAGGTGGCTGAAGAGGTGATACTGGGACTGGATGCCCTCAGAAGCCACGAGATGACGGTCGACGACGGCGGGCAGGGCTTCCGGCTCAATGGGGAAGAGGTTATACTGCAGCAACCCGAAGAACGCCTTGGAATCTGCAGGATCATCTAGAAGGAAGGTATGAGTCCCCGCGAGAAACTATGTGGTGGTGACGGCGCGACTGGAAAGCCAGCGAAAATGAAATGAAATGTGTAGTGTTTAACGCCCGCTTTTACTACATACGGCACCACACGCGATGACACTGATGATGCATGAGATGAAGATGGAGCACCGGTGGAATGCGATGGCCGGGGAAACCGGAGATCCCGGAGAAAACCCGCCCAAGCGCCATGTTGTCCATCACAAATCTCACTTTGCGGTCGTCTGGGATCGAACCCGCGCCGCCTAGGTGAGTGCCAAGCGCTCTACCACTGAGGACGGGCGCGGCCCGAAGGACAGCGACTGAAGAACATTGTTGCCATGACGAGAGGGGCCAGTGAGGCTGCTTACCCCAGCATATATCGATCACGACATCCAGGCCGTAACGGAGATGAGGATTTGCGAGCCCCTGGTCATCATGACTGATATCGACAAGACTCGGGAGCCGGCCAACGAAACACCTGGGGTCCCAGCTGTAACGCTTATAGGAGAGGGCGACCGATCACCTGACCGCAGAACAGCACGAGAAGGTTCGTCAACTGCTGAGAATATACCAGCGCGTCTTCAGTCAAGGGAGGGAAGAAATACTGTGTCACCCGGCGAGAGTTTCTGGAAGTAGTAAAGGCCTTGGAGCATTTCCACAAGTACCTGTACGGTCAGCCATTCCAACTGAGGGCTGGCCGCTCCGGCCTAACCTGGCTAATCCGGTGTAGGCCATAACGCACGCTATATCTATGACGTATTAATTGTAATATGTCATTTTGCCATATTTCATCAGCGACTATGAACCAAGTATACAGGGAGATCGGCACCAGGTAATACAGCGCTAAACATTCCAGTAGGAATACCAAAAGTTCTGAAATTTCCCCATTTCTCTGCCTCTAGAACATCCTTGAAATCTCATCAATATAACACAGATAATAATCTAATGAGGATAAGACAGAACTTGTGTTTAATTCCCAATCTGTATCTTTCCTACGTCGTATGTATTTTATTACGTCGTGCGTCATCAACAAAACCAAAAGAAAAATGTGCATATTAATAAATCCTTTAAAAGCTTGGCGTTCTGTGATCCTTTGACATTCTGTTATCTTTTCATGACCAGAGCATAATACACACACACAGACACACACACACACACACAAACACACACACACACACACACACACACACACACACACAGACACTTGGACATAAAAGGACACAAGCAGAAACCTAGAAATTTACACGGACCATTTTCTTAAATAAAAAGACATGTTTATTGAATGGACATCAAAACAAACAAAAATTACTACGTAGAAGATCGGGGTAGAGAGCCAAACCTCCTCTACTTATTATAGATACTGACTCTTAAGTAATTTTTTTAATAAAAACAGTTATTTAAAGTGTGTTCTGAGAAGTAACTAACTAATTTTCAAAGTACAGATTATTAGATTCTATGGTCTTGAGCCATCATTCAGCGAGGTTCACCTTCAAACGATGGTACCTGTCTCTGGTTGTTGATGCGAAGAATTCGCTGACCCCCACTTGCACTGCTTCAATATAAAAAACTTTTCCACGTGTGAGAACTGGTCATCTATCGGCGGAAAGGATAATAATCTGATGGAGTGAGATAAGAGCTGCATGCTGGGTGTAGTAGCAGTTCGCTTCCTGCCCAACTCCTGAATTTTGTCCATGGTTGTTCATGTATTGTGAGGTGTTGCATTATCCTGTTGCATTAATACCGGTATCTCCGTCTCAAAGGTTCATGAACTCGTTCCAGTTGGTGAGAATAAAGATCCGCTGTAATCGTTAAATTAATTACATGGCGGTTAAATTAATTACCTGGTTTGTATGGTATCTAAATGAAAAAGGAGAATGTTGAAGTAAACACTGATATCAGTTACGAAAAGGAAACATCAAATTGTAAAACAATAGTAGATGGAGAACTGCCAGGTTCAGTGTCAGAGCATTTACTACTTCTGATCTATATGCACGACAGCTCACTTTAGATAAAGCATCTCGCATGTACAACTTTATCTGCTTATGGAACTAGTGTCCAGGTAACCAGTAAAAATTGAAATACGTGTGTAATTAAATTCAATTATGTTTAGAATTTTGTGTCATCTTCGTTTTAGTTAACGCAATAAATTATCTGTGAACTTAGACAAAACAAGGATTGTTACATTTAAAACTCATCGTACTTCACGCTCGCCGAGAGAAATTCGGATTAATAATGTGCTATTAAAAGAAATTGAATGTATCATATTTCTGACATTTCAATTAGAAGGATATAAAGATTGGTACGCTCACATAAACTATATCTTACACAAAATCAGCTCTGTCCGTCGTCCTATCCGAGCACTAGTGAACTAAAGTTGTATAGATACACTTATATCAGTATACTTTTGATATTGTTACTCTAGTTTGGAATATGATATATTATTATGAGACAACTCAGTAGGACTTTACTGGACTGGACCACTTAAGGGAGGGGAATGGACACGGAAGCACAAATGCGGTCCTTTGTACCTATACCCCCAATCGGGGACATCTCCTGGAGCAAGGATGAGGTGAAAAAAGAAAAGGGCAGCCTTTCCAAAATGGCGGACAGTTTAAAGGACACGTTTAAATACATTCTACGACCTGGAGATCCCCCGGCAGGCCAGGACAAAGCCTTCTGTCACTCGAATACACACTCCCTTCGCAAGATTGAGTTCGGAGACCGGTAAAAGTCATACCTAAAGCGGAAGTTTCTCAGAGCATATCATCCTGCCATGCACCACTAAGACAACCGCCAACCACCAGCGGAAAGATGACGTGAAATAATAATTTTGAGAAATAGAGGGACAAGAAATTTAGGAGATGTGTTTAACCCACCCGGCATCTGCCTCATGACCTGGGAAATCTCCCGAGAAATTCTAAGGTTCAGCTAGGATGGCAAAGGGAAGTGAACCCGTTACTCCCGAATTGGGACCATAGGTCAAATCACCTGAGTCATTCTGCTCAGGAAGTAAATGAATATTTCTTATGCCAAAGGAGGTTAAAGGTATAACTTTCACTTTACACTGCAGGCTCTAGCAAGTATCTTTGACAAGACTGAAGATATTAGCTGTTCTTTGTATGTATATATCCTTAATCTGAAAGTCCTTTGTACTCATTCATTCTTCAGTTTTAAAAATTAAGGGAATTCGTAAAATGAACAGTAGACAAAGGTTTAACATCCGTCATACTAGCGAAAACTTTGTTTGCAGACAAAACTGTTTATTATGGGACCAACATTTTAATGCTCTTCCAAATAATCTGAAAGGGGAAAGATGGAATTTCAAATCGTTTAAAATTTCTATTAGCGAGTACCTACGCTCAAAAGCATTTTCTGGGGTACAAGATTATCTGAATTACTGATTTTTGCGAATTTCCTGAAAGTAAATGATTCCAACAAAGTATAATAGAATTGGAATTTGAAGTCTCTGTTGTACTGTATGCTTATTAAATGCTTATTTAATACAATGCTTATTAAACATTGGAAATAACTTTAGAAAAACCTACGTAGTGAATAACGCAATACAAATGGAAGAATTGTAATTTATTTTAGTACATGTAACAAATCTAAATATTTGGTATCGTAACAAATATTTTAAAACACTCTTCTTAAACTTAAAAATGTGATTGAGGGAATCAACCGTACTGCCATTGAAAGATGAAAATGATTATCGTGTTTCCTACTTCAGTATAACTAACAGGTTCCAACAAAATCAAATGGACTGCGATTAAGTACCATAGATCAATAAACAATCTTGCAGAAGTCGCCTTTGTATTGTACCATACGCAGCCATTTGTACACTAACGCTGTGGCTTCTAATCGAAATATGCCGCGTTCTAATCCCGAATGACTAAAATTACCTGAGTTCCTATTATATGATATTTCTCCGGTTTTATGTATATATTACACTCAAGCATTTCTTCCTGTTCGAAAAACATTGTAAACATTACCACAGGCTAACACCAGTAAACAGGCCGCCATCTAGTCGGTAGAGCCAACGTAGACGCAGCTAACGCATTCTGCTGGCCACGCGTTGAAACTAGGGCTCATCATTAATGAAACCTTCTGCTTTTGATATACATATCGTCAGGAAAATGTGAATAGTTCTTTGGTAAATTTTTGTATCATGAAATATTATAGATGCAGATATATACAAGAACACCTATTACTGTTGTCAATTACAAAGTTATCACAGAAGCACCAAATTTAAATTGGTTTGGTGATCCCTTAATGCCTACTCTTCTTCCATTTTCCCTTTATACGCATGTACACAGGATTAGCATTAAAGTAACGTTTATGTTTATTAACTGAAGAAGATGGAGGCATAAGCCTCTTTAAGAGTTTTCTTACGAGATTGGCGTCAATTATATAAGTGGAACACATAAGATATTTATTTTCCAGTTTTCAGTTTAGTTGTGTACACACACACACACACACACACACACACACACACACACACACACACACAGACACACACACACACATACTTACACACACACTCAGCAAGGGAGGGAGGGGAGAGAGAGATAGAATAATTTTCTATCTCACATACATATGTGGGTGTTTCTCCAAGTTCTATTATTTATTCTTCAGGTGGCTTCAAAATATATATTTATGGTGTAATCTGGATAATAAATGTTGGAATTGTACAGCAATAGTTCCATTATTTCGTTAAAGGAAACAGTAGAGAATGTAAATTAGTTAATTTCAACATATGATCAGAGATGCCTCCCTCTCTGACGCTTGAATACGATAATAATTTTAAATATCTCTAGCTCTGCCTACCTCCTTGGCGTAGCAGAAAGCGTGGCTGCATTACTTTCAAGATAATCCTAGTTCGGGTTTCCTTCAGGTTGAGTTGTAGGACAGGGCTTTATACTGCGGTTTCCATTATTTTGAAAGATAAAATAAATATCGTGAGACTAACCACTGTGGACTTTGTGGTCATTTGCATATCATATCATGATTTGATACATTGTCCCATGTGACTTAAGGATGGAGATTATAAAATCAAGAGTATAGGCAGATCTGACAGATGAGCCAAAGTATGTATCTAATGTGATGTTTGCGGCAAGAGTTCCTAAGTTCATTTCCAGTTAACTTATGTTTGAGAGCAACTCGTTTATAAAAACTCAGTTAATGTAGTTAGTACATTGATTATTATTTATAATATATATAAAGCAGCATACGTATGAGTGTAGAGCTCATAAATGGATGGTTGCCACGATATTTTCTCCCCAAAACGAACCATCTCGATGCTATCCTATTCGAAGATCCAATTGTTGCACGAAGGTTTCTATAGAACAGTTTTCAATAAATGCCTGCCATGCGCCTACAACTTTCAGCTATTTGCCTAGTGTTAATCGAGGCGGAAATTTTTATATATGCTATTTTCCTAAAAGGTGCAAGTAGAAATTTGAAGTACAGGAGTTTCTGAATCATAACCAAAACTTTGTTGCTCCGGTCGCACTGGTATGACCTTTAAATTTCGTTTTGATAGCGCGTCGACAGATTAAATGTTATATACAAGTACTGCGGAATTATAATTAATACATTTTAAAACATCTGGCTATAGTTATTATATATGATTATTCAATTTACTACAAAACTTGAATAAACTGATTAACTAACAGATACAACACACATTATCACGGGGCTCACCGTTCTCAGCAACTTGTACACTAACGGTATGGCATTCAATTGAAATTTGCCGCGCATAAGGCAAAAAGTTAAAAGTAACGTTACGACCAACCTGTCGTGGTCGTCTTCAAAGGACAAGCTGCTTGGCAGGAAACACTAGTAAATGTTTAATATCTTGGCTATCGAGATTTGTCGTGTTAGACAAAACTAACGTTTTGAACATCCTGTCGTGTTCATCTTCAAAGGCCAAGCTGCCCTCTTTCCTCCCTGCCTCCCTCACTCCCTGCCTCCCGCCCTGCCCCCCTTCCTCCCTTCCTCCCTTCCTCCCTTCCTCCCTTCCTCCCTCTCTCCCTCTCCCTCCCTCCCTCCCTCCTTCCTTCTTTTCTTCACTTTGTATTTATTGTAAATAGGATACTACAACAATCCATCCAAGACCTGAGGTTTCACCAAAAATGTATGTTTCCAAACCGGCTGAATCCAAAAATATGTTTTTGTGAACGAAGTTCGGTGTCAATTTGTGTTTGTGTGCAAGGGCGCACGAGTACCTTATGTGTACAAGTATCTGTGAAGAGTTGAAGTTAAAGCAGTGTTACACAACTCACGGGATTTAAATTTACATCTTCGAAGGATGTGACACGAATATGGATACATTTTTAAAATGAAAAAATCAAACTCTAAACTAGCCTTCATACGGCGCCGAAAGGATTAGCCAATTAGGGGAAAAGAAAGAAAATGTTATGCGGATGGGTACATGTCAGTGAGGTAAGGTTATTTGTAACAAAGGTTACGTAAGAGATTCTGTTATAGGAGATGCCATGTGATTCGTTGTGTGTCTGTTTACCATCCGAGTACAATGTTGCTTTGTTACGGGTCCACGAGGGTTTAGTACACACAAACTGGACAGATAGCACTGAGGTAGCGCTCAGTATGTCTGAGTTTATTCTACCAGTAGATGGCAGAAAATTTTTAATTAGCATCTGATTTATTTTTATAACATTTCAGGTCTAAGATGAACTTGAAGACGATTGCATCTGAAGAGAGTGTACATACACTGGACTTGCCGTGTATGTGCGAAAACCTTACGTAAACATCTGTGTGTTTGGACTATTTTCCGGTAAGCCTCCTCGTTTTGCGATGTAGTAATAATAGTAGTAGTAGTGGTAGTAGTATTAGTAGTAGTAGTAATAATAATAGTAGTAGTATTAGCAGTAGTAGTAGTAGTAGTAGTAGTAGTAGTAGTAGTAGTAGTAGTAGTAGTAGTAGTAGTAGTAGTAGTAGTAAGAGCAATGTAGTTTGATGGTGCGAGCTGAGTGTGGCTCCGTGAGGAAGGAGTTGCTGCCCTTGATCACTTCCCGAATCTGATGGTCAGTGAGCAATGAATAAAAGTGTGTTAGGTTCTGGGCTCCGTGATGAAGAGTCGGCGGACTCGAAACGCTGCAGGAAGCACTTCACGAGTCAGTAAGTGCGGCTCTGTACGAAGGATTCGCCGAGTTGTATACCCGGCAGCGAAGCGGTTTACGTGTTAATATTGGAGTTATGTTTAGAATCGGTGAGGAGCTCCGTGTTAGAGGTTAACGTACTTGTAGGACAGAAGGAATGTTTCAGCACAAAGGGTCATACAGACACATTGTACTGACCTGTCGAAGTGCTATATTTGTGTCGAATACAGCCTGATTGTCCGTTACAATTAATGGCGAATGGATGAACTTTGCGTCTTTTTCACGGTACTCCTGTTTAAGGGAAATATAAATTTAGGAAACTTTGAACCACTAGGAATAGCTCGGAAATGGTTAATTCCACAAATCAGAAGATACATTTTATATCAATTGTGCGTTTTAACGAGGTGTATGCCCTTTGTTTACCAAGGCTTTATCCATCTTTAACGGTTTACTAGATATACGTACAAATTTAATCCATAAGAAAGTGGGCTAATGGGGACACCCTAAACACTGAGGACACGCTTTTGCTGTGTCATAAAGTATGTTGAAATAATATATCTTCATTACAACAGAGACGGTTTTCAGAAACTAAACATTTTCCAAAGCTGCTTCAATTAAAGATTTATAAGCAGTGGTTTGACGCTCTTGAAAGTATTCATGTTGCAATCTTCCTTGACAATGGTCTTACATATAAAGTTTGGTATTAAACTGACTCTTCTTTTTTTGGTTATGCTGTTGAAAGTTCAGGTTTTTCAAATCAAATCTGCTCTGTATTACTTTTATGTTAGGTACATATGTTAGAACATGAGGAGTGTGAGTATAAGTACTGAATAGCCGTTAATCTCACTTAATGACCACAATAATTCTGAAAGTACTTAAACTATGGATTTCCAAAAGTACCATAATTGGCTTACTCTAAAAGATGAAGATAGGCCTTATGGAGAATAAAAAACGAACATTGCTTTGGTTATAGCTGACTTCAATAGTCAGTCGCAGTCACCTGTTTCCTAACGTCTGTTTCACAACCCTAACCTATAGCGTTAAAATCTCGTGAGCCTAGGAATTTTAGTTTGTTTTTCTGTCGAACATGATACTCCTTAACTTCCAAGTAAGTGTCTCAACCAAGGTTTTAAATTTTATCCACAAGCATTGTTAATACAAAAATGTATGGTACAAGCGAATGGGCTGTCATCTGTTGTTGTAAGGTGGCCACAGCCCGTAATGAATTACCCCCTATCGGTAAAGTGGAGTAACCCGCTCAAGACTCTCCTAATACCACGTGATATGTTGAAATGCAATAACTGCTTTACTTACGTAAGTAGAAAGTAGACCACCAAAGCTTGTTTATACGATATGTAGCATTAACAGAACTTGGAAAGTGTCTAAGAGAGGATAAGAAAGTTCGTCCTTGTTTCATATCCCTTTTGAATCAATATTATTTAGTTTTGTTAGGAAAGCAGGGGCCATATGAAGTTTAGAAATATTAGAGGACATTCTACAACAAATATTGTTCATTCTTTGTGTACATCGTAACTAAGAGACAAAGAGGCAGTTAAGAATCGAACTAGCCATAACGATAATTTAATTTTCTGTTCATCATCCTCCAAGGACGCCACACGAATATTTACAGAGAACTTCCTTCATCCAAATCCTTCATGTCCAAATGAAATAAAAGAAAATGTTTAAGTAAACAGTGATATCGGTTATGAAAATACATTCTTCAAATTGTATAACAGTAATACACGATGTACTCCAAGTATCTGTGCCAGGGTCTTTTTTAATTCCGATGTATATAAAGAATCTTTCATTTATATAAGTGATATCGGAAATACGCGTTTGTCTGTAGATGGCACTAGTGTGCTGGTGTCCAGAAAAACTTTTAACAAGTGCGTAATTATATTCAAATATGTTTTGAACGGTCTGTTACTTTGATTTTATTTTGAAGTTATTAAATTATTATGTGAGAACGTAGAAAAAATAAAGGTTGAGTCTTCGTATATCATCAGATTGATATAAATGGAGATTTAGAAGATGTTATTAAAGAAATTGTATCACATTTCTGGGCTTTCAGTTAGACTGACATATAGATTGGCAATATCACACGAAGTATATCTTACCCAAAATCAGCATTGACCTTTGTTCTATCTGAGCACTGGTGATCGGAAGTTCTGTAGATACACTTATATTGGTACACTATTGATATTGTAACTCTATGTAGGAGAATGAAATATTAATATGGAGCAGCTCAGTAGAAAGTAAAGAAATATTTATTGTGTAAGATTGGTTTAAACGCATGACTTCTAACACACACACACAGCGGGCAGTCTAGCAGATATCTCTGGGAACACTGAAGATATTTACCATTCCTTGTACACGGTGTTCATTTTTATCTAATTTTACCGCGCAAAATTTGATGTCATCAATGGAATCGCTGATGGAGCGGGTTTATACACGATTCCCCTAGCGGCCTGCGATCGTACTTGATGTGCTGAAAGCAGCATAGAACAGTACCTCTATCAGCAGGTAAATACACTGTTTCAGAGGTGGGTTTGTTTTCGTTATGCAAAGGTGCGTAGTTTCGCCTGCTGCGTAGATACGATAACTGTCTTGAAAAAAATTGTATACTGCAATGCAGGATACTGCATAGTTAATTATGCAGCCTTAAAACTATACCATGAAGAATATACGAAATGATAAGTCAATGAACACCTATTTCACAATGAACATCTATTTGAATCTTATGGTAGACATATGCCCATTGTAAACCCGTAACATAAAATAGAAATATTTCAGTTTGATCTCAATTCTTTTCTGTCACACACAGTTTCCTCACAGTGTAGTTTTATTACAAACCAGAAAATTAGCAGAACATGTTCTGCAATGAAAAATAAATTATTGTTACAGTATGTAAAAAGCTCTTATCCAAGTGTAAACAAGAACATGTCTCCAGTACATAATCATATGTGTCCATTTTCCTGTATTTCCCTTCTCTCTGTCGCTTACACACTGTCCGTATTGCGAGAAGGTATGCTTGAAGCCTTTCTGTCATAACAGTATTGTGACCCAATTATCGGACCGATAGACGAACGCCAGCTGAGAAGGGACCAGAGGCAGCCGAGCCACACCCTCTCATTAATCTCAGTCACTAACTGAGAGGACGATTAGGGGAGTGTCACTTGTCTGGCAGCCTCTTCCTCCATCGCCTGCCATCTGGAATTTTCGCGGTGATACACGGAAACCAGAGACTTCTAGAAGACAATGATATTCCTATAAAAAGGGCTGGAATGAGTGGAGTGAGAGAGAGTTCTTGGCAAGCAGTGTAAGAGTGCAGTGCTAGTGTACGAACGAGAAGATTGTGTACGTGCATCGGAGGATTGTACGTAATCGCGGGAGCAAAGTGGAATTGTAACGAACGAACTGGTGAACCGCAATTGTGTGCATTACGTAATCCTGTGTAATTGGCAAGCGTTCAACTGTAAGTCGGTGGAAATAAAGATCATTCTTGAGTGGTGCAATTGGACTTTTCATTTCACGAACCTACAAAGTCATATTATTTATTGCTTCGAGATTGGTAGCAGGCACTTTATAGCGAACAGTGTCTCTCTTTTTGCGAGTAACTGATCCTGTATCTGGGAAATGTTTGATGCACCTATTGCTTTTAAAAGACATAAGGATCCCAGCATTAATAAACGTTTTAATTAAGCGTGAGAATGACAAAAATTTATATCGTATATTCATAAAACGTAAGACGTTTACGTGGCAAACAAACGTATGTCAATTTGACGGTACCTGGACACTTTAGACAACATTACGCTCCGAGGGACTTGTCTGAATGCTGGATAGAGTTACATAAACCCCTCTATGCAGCTGTTTAAATTATATTTATGCCAAACCAATTTTAATGCCGGCGCGAAAGTAGCATTTAACCATGATGACGCGGTGGCCTGTGTTCATATCCAGGGGAAGCTGGTTATATTAGTTAGCAGAGCAACCAGAGCGCTGCGATTTCATCACTGTTTCTCAAAAATGTCCGCATCTCCTTCGTAGAGGGCACTTTGATTTTAAGATAGACTCACCAGTCAGCAGTATATATTCTGAATGAGAAAAGCTTTTGTAAGCTTCATATTTAACAATATAATGCAATTAATGTTCCTATGAGTAAGGACTATGAAACAGGAAAGCATGAAGTTAATATAATTTTCAGTCCAATTAATACTCAAAGCGTCATTTATTGCTACCAGTGTTTACGGAAGACGCGGTTCTTCAGGACCTTCCTAACATCCTCAGCTAATGTCGAGTGTAGTTGACGATGTGGGGAAGGTCCTAACGAAACTGTTCTAGGTAAACATTAGGAATATGTGAAGCGCTGAGCACTAGCTCAACTCAGAATTATATTAATGAATATGTTACACAAACATGTAAAATAAATAGCGAAATATAAGTGGAAAAATTATCATTTCTTTCCTCAGCGTTAGCTTAAATTAAATAAAAGACATGTAACGCATCATAAAATGAGGTATACAAACATATAATTGTACTTTGAAACCACCTTCAATAAAATGTTTATCAGGAATCAACCTTCGAAGAATATAAAGGAGCAGGTCACACTGTGGATATTTTTGGCTTTAGTCATTATTATATATGATTATTCAATTTACAACAAAACTTGAATGAAGTGATTAACTAAGAGATACAATAAACATCGTCACGGGGCTCACCATTGTAAATACCCATTCTCTTTCAACTTGTACACTAACTGTATCGCTACCAATTGAAATATGCCGTGCATAAGGCCGCCCTCTACACGGAAGTGTGGATGTAGCCAAAATAGACGTATCTAATGTCATCTGTTGGGCACACGTAAAATTACAGTTCCATTCGCTTTAGGGTTCGCATTAAAGCCATGACATACGCCAGTGAAATATGGGGAATAGCAGCCAAGTCTCACTTACACCGCCTTGAAATTCTACAATCCCGATTCCTCCGTATTGCCACAGACTCCCCTTGGTACATCCGCAATCTAGTTATCCGACGTGCCCTACGTATCCCCACAGTAACAGACTACATCCATACCCTTACACGTTC
Source organism: Mantis religiosa (assembly GCA_030765055.1). Lineage (NCBI taxonomy): Eukaryota > Metazoa > Arthropoda > Insecta > Mantodea > Mantidae > Mantis > Mantis religiosa. Next base: position 315,035,155 of record CM060948.1, read on the forward strand.
CTTCTATCAAAACCTCTCACACAGCTTCAACTCCCTCATCCGCGGTCTAGGTGAGTATGACATCGACCCTGAAGAGCGCCACAAACGCCCGAGACTGCTCCTAGGCACATAAAATAATACGTCAGTTGGCTTATATATAGCTCCAACCTCATTTTCTGCCGAATATTATCCTTCCTTATAAAACACTCCACTACCAGTAGAGGGCTTAGCCCTGATCTGGCTTGAGACTGAAGGTCTGACATTCAGTTCTTCAATGTCCAGTCCTGTGTGTGGTTCGCATTAATGGAATTTCTACTTCTGACGACCGTAAGTTCACACCGTTATCTCAATGTAAACAGTTCTTTGTAACAAATATAAACAAGATCTCCTTTTACTGCGGTTATCAATTTCAAAGTCATCACAAAACAACCAGACTGAAATTCTTTTAAAGATCCCTTAATGCCTACTAAACTTCCTTATTGCCCTTTCATATAGGTACACAACATTAGCAATGGAATATGTTGCACGTGACTGGCGACAATCGTTGGAGTGGAACACGTGCGACTTTTGTCGGTTGTCAGTTTAGTTGTTCACACACGGACACACACGCACACACACGCACACACACACAGATATAGACACAGACACACACACGGAGAGAGAGAGAGAGAGAGAGAGAGAGAGAGAGAGAGAGAGAGAGAGAGAGAGAGAGAGAGAGAGAGAGAGAGAGAGTAAAAGAGAAAGACAGAACCACTTCCTATCTCACATATGTGGATTTGTGTCCCAAAATCATTGTTTTTTGTTCAGCTGTATGTAAAAATATATTTGTGGTGTTATCTTTGACGTGCTTCGCTAGTTCCTTTACTTCATTATAGTTAACTAGGATAGCAGGTAAATTATCATTCTTCCATCTACGTTAGCTTATTCACAACTCATCTTTGTCTAAAGGTTAATTCAGTTTATAAATAGGCATGTTACCCGACGATGAAAAAGTAGCTGGAAAATTGATTTGATTTTTTGAACTGGGTTCGCGATAGGTGATCATTATCCAAGTTATTATTCAAATGTTTAATTTATAAGAACTATTTAGTTCTCTGTCTGTAAAAAGGAGCATCTTGGATTTGGTAAAAAGTTATTGCGTCTGACGGAATTCCCCCCGGAACGAATCAGAGAGGTAACAATACATTGTGTAATTTCTTCTTGACAATTTTTGTGTGTAATGTTGGAATTTTCCATTCATTTGTGTAAAATGAATGCTCTCTGGCTTAGCTGATTATATGTTGTGATAGTGTATTTCTATTGATGACGCAAGACGTTAAGTTACATTATCAATTCAGACAACTTTCATCAAAGCTTTTAAATCAATTTCTATAACATACGTGCAGCTACGATTACTGAAAACCACGTAACAACGTTTTTGCGGCATCAGTGGCAATGGGTCACTAATTATAACATGTAATCAGCTAAGCTAGACAGCAAGGCGAGTATGACAAATACAGCTGTAGTAGCTTCGGGTAATATAAATATTTGGGTGCGCGATTTTCATAGTTTAGTTTCCTACTGCCTCACCAAACGGCGGTGCGATCACCTTGCGTTGCCAACGAATAACACGGGAGTTTCACTTCTAATAATTTGATTGCTATTTCCTCTTTTGTGCTACTGTTATCGATATTAGAGCCTAGTTTTTATATAATAAGTGTTTTAAGTGAATGTGCGAGTGCTTTGGAAGTTTCCTTTCTGTGTACGACACGAGGATATCACATTTTTCGTTAGATAACAATAATGTAAATACTAATACGCCTCAGAGAACGGATATATAGATATAGAAGGTGACATTTCGTACTTTGAAACTATCAGTATTGATTTAACTTTAATTAGCAATGGATCAAATTCAGCTTTAGGCATAGGTAACAGTTATGCCTATCAAAAGCAGTAGGCAGCTGAAGGTACACAAAACAGAAGACGGTCAATCAGTAAACAAAACTTTATGGCAGCACTGAGCTAAACAAAATTACCATTACCTAAACTGAATATAGTCTACCTCTAAGCATGACACAACTGTATCTTTCCAATACTGAATGTTTTATTTCAAATAGAATGTCTGGTATTTAGAATAATATGATTTAATGTAATGATAATCCAGCATCGAGTCCACACCTTCCTCCAGCTCCTACTCAGAATAAATATCTAGCTTTAAACAAATTGGATGACATTGATCCCAACATTGATCGAACAACTACACTACTTTTTGTTGCAATGACGGGGCCTCTTTTATCTACATTTAAAGAAGAATTGGAGGACGTAAATCACAAAAAATAATAACAATAAAAATAAGTATAAAATAAAGCTGTAGTCAATGAACAGTTAAACAATGCAGGGTATTTATGATGGATGTAGGACGGCATCGCACTCTAACAAACTTTCGTCACACAAAAGCTGCATGCACTTCCTCGCCTTCGCATAAAGGCGCAAGATCAATACAATTTATAAAGTGAGCCCTTGCTTTCAGATACAACTTCCAGCTAATAATGTTATTTACTAAATACCAGGGCCCCGTTGGAATATTCATTTTCAGACTTTACAGTTAATCTGCCACGTTCCTAACAATGTCATTGTTGCGAAAATGAAATGGAAACTGTACATGAAGATCATAAAATAATTTTTTTTATATATTCCTACGTATTCTGGACTCATTTTCGGGTACTTCCAGCTATACTCTGCAGCAACATTTTGGCACACAATTCTCACATAGAACTAAGTCAATGGCATAAAACACTCAAGAGAGTACAGGTGAGTAGAGTGAGAGTTCCTTTGTTAGGTTGCTGTTGCCAACTTACTACTAGATATTTTAGAGCAAATCAATGTATTATCATCTGCATAAGATTTTGGCGCATTAGTATATATATATATATATATATATATATATATATATATATATATATATATATATATATATATATATATATATCAAGCATAAACTGCTTATTAAATTGTTGTCCTGAAACATATTTCATATTTTTATGCCTGCTTAATGGCTAATTTCAGTTGCACAGTCTCTGTTACTTAGATAAGAATTAATTATAGATATTTAGCATTATGCCATTAGTTTCTAGTTTAATAATAAGTATTTGATGTGAAACACCTTTGTCTAAATTTTCCAAAACCTGGTGCATAAATAATCTGGAGTGGCCACCAAATAATGAACATCTGTTGAGCAAATACGGTTATCCTACCGTCGTGGTGTTGCCAGTTCCACGGCAAGCGGGCGACACAGATGGAAGATATATCTGTCTGCTTCTGTCTCAACCTAACAAGTGTCATACAGATGCTGAGATATACAGTGATACAATGCTGACAGAGATGTTCGGTTAAAATTTCAGCATGTGTTTGAGAATATACACAATGATTATCGCACAATCTGAACCTTAAAACCTTGAACAGTTTGCTTACATAGCTATCGTTCATATGTACACAAAACAAAATGATACAAATTAGATGCGTTCTACGAAATAAGGTGTTTGCTACAGTGAAACTGAATAGTGACATTTCCACAATTTGTAAATAATGTTTATATTTTCATGATGTCATATTTGTATACTGCCTGTAGTGAGCTTTAAACCTATATTTGTTTCATTAAAATACTTAATAAATACCAAATACCATATGTTTTTATGAAGCAGTTTTACACCATGAATCTCATGTACTAATGTTATGCATTGTGCGCAGAAATTTTAGTCTTGCAGCAACAGTATCACGTCGTTCAAGCAGAAATTTGCAACCATCATTGCTTCTCCTATATTTGAACCCAATGGAACTTCAGAATATTGTGCATAGAAGATACGGAATCCGTGCATTGCATTTTCCCCCTCATTAAATTGGTTAGCCTTTTGCAGCTTGATATTCACCCTTCTCATATAAATCATAAATTGTTCTAGTTGAAACACACTTTTGAATATTGTCTAAGTTCTTAGAACGCTTTCTAGCTGCCCGATGTTTCCCTGGTGATCTAAATATGAAAACTTCTCCTAATTTGGTAAACTGTTTGCCTTCTTTAACAATGTTGGTCACAGAATGAGCACTCACGTGACAAGATTGTAACATTTTTTCTCGAATATGGGCGAAATTTGTACTTTCGAAAATGTCTTTAATTGACATTTGTTTGAACAAGGAATAAACATTACAAGAATATTTGTAGTCTAGTTATATAAAACCTTATGAGTCGTTTTGCAGTTACTACTCGGCGCACCAGTAATAGGCTTGCTAAGCGGTATATTTATTCACTTTGAAAAACACGTGTGCACTCTTACAAGATGACCACTTTACTGAATGCAGGGTACAAAATGCAACTGAAGTATAGCATGTGTGTGCTTTTCTTCACTGGCAGTTAATTATTTCCTTCTTTCTAGTCAGGCGCCTTATCTTCCATATCTCCGAAACCAGATGTGCTACAAACATGGGGTTTGGACAGTAATCCTCAGAAAGAATGGCTCCGTAACTTGGGAAAAACAAAATAATTTTTAATTAGTATATTTAGAGCGCGCAAAAAATCAGCCGCATGCTTCGGCAAAGCGAACAACTGTGAATGCTTAACTGTACAACGTTGTACGCACCGCATTGGCTAGTAGCCATAGAACATCCACGCCTAGCCCCGTCTTATTTTCCTTCCTATTTTGTAGCCAACTTAAAGCAACATTCTGCTGTTGCATACCTGACATTCTGTTACCTTAACTACATTTGTTTAAAGATTTACTGCATAAATAAATAATAAGACCAATAATAAAAATAAGAATAATATTTATTATTAACATGATTATTGTGATCATTACGATTATTGTCACTGCGACTGCCACTATTCTGATGATTATTACTACTATTATTACTACTAGCGTCCTCGTCCTCATCCTCATCCTCCTCCTCATCCTGCTCCTCGTCCTCCTCCTCGTCCTCCTGCTCGTCCTCGTCCTCGTCCTCCTCCTCGTCCTCGTACTCCTCCTCGTCCTCGTACTCCTCCTCGTCCTCGTCCTCCTCCTCGTCCTCCTCCTCGTCCTCGTCCTCGTCCTCGTCCTCGTCCTCGTACTCCTCCTCGTCCTCGTACTCCTCCTCCTCGTCCTCCTCCTCCACGTCCTCCTCCTCCTCGTCCTCCTCCTCCTCGTCCTCCTCCTCCTCGTCCTGCTCCTCCTCCTCGTACTCCCCCTCCTCGTCCTCCTCCCCCTCCTCGTCCTCCTAGTCGTCCTCCTCCTCGTCCTCCTCCTCGTCCTCCTCCTCGTCCTCCTCCTCGTCCTCATCCTCGTCCTCATTCTCGTCCTCATTCTCGTCCTCCTCGTCCTCGTCCTCCTCCCCCTCCTAGTCCTCCTCCTCCTCGTCCTCCTCCTCGTCCTCATTATCATCATTATTTTTGTTATTAATATTATTCTGTGTGTAATAGTAGTGGTAGTAGTACTAGTAGCAATGGCCATGGTGATGATGGTAATTGACTATGTATTGGTGCAATAACAACACTTTAAACAGATAAATTCCATTGAACTGGATATTTCATCTTCATGTGTACAAATTATTAATTTCGGTATGGACAATGAATTCCGTTTTAGAAAAGTATAATTATTGGTAAATTGTGAAATATAACCAAGAGTAAATCTAAAATAGTTGACTCTACAAAATAAAATGTATCAGACATAAAATGAATGTTATAACAGAATCCACATTATACGTGCAGTAAGAGTTTGTTTATATCTTACAGTTTACAGTTATGTTAAGTGATTCAGGATACGACTTCTGAGGACATTCCCTGCAAAATTAGCATGTCATTGTCATTTGTCACAAACATATTTCAATCATATAGTACTTGAATTAAAGTATTAGAGTTATTTTTGAGAAAAATTATGTAAGACGTATTTTCGGTTAATTGGTAATGCTATCTGTCGGGTTGTGTCATTAACTCTAGGCGTGTTAATGTTGCATAAGATTGGTATATAAACGATTTTGCTGTTTTGAGTTTCGCTGAAAAAATCTGTTTTGGCTTTAGATTCAGGTGATCCTAAACTATATATAGTACCATATCACCAGTACAATATCGTTATTAGATGTCTGGTTAGAAGGCAACTCCTCCTCTACCTGCTATGTATGTTTTTGGTACATAACATAAAGCAAGTTAACAGTAAAAGAAAAGTCGAAAAACGAAACTGGGCAGAAAACCAGTTGAAATGTCCCTCGTGTCTAGTGAGTGCGACTACAGCGCACATAGTGGAAATCTCCTGAAAGGTAAAGTACACCTAGCAATTTATAGATGTCGCTAAGGGTCAATTTGCTGCTTAGGTATGTATGTGTCTTAGTTATTAGGAATTATTTAAAAAATGTAAGACAAATAATGTTTCTTTTAGGTTTAAGAGTAATTCTATATGCAAATAATAATAAACTGGAGCCATGTTGTATACAAAAGTCAATATAGACAAGCAACAATTATTGTGTTTCGGAGGGAAATTCTCCATAAGCTGGTTTATATATAACGGATATAACCAGTTTTGTTTATATGTTCTTTTCAATTTAAGTGGCATGGATAGTGACCAAAGCTGTACAATATGAGTGTAGCTGTAAAATAGAACCATTAAACGCAGATCACCCCAAATGATCAAGATATTAGGAATTTTAAGACAATGTGATCACACATTGCTAAATATTAATCATTGTAAAGCATACACACAATCAGAAATATTGGGTTCAATAGATTTGGCAGCAGTAAATCGGCAAATGAATCATATGAGGTCTCAATTATTATAAACGGGAGAAACATATAGAGAATAATACAAACGGCCAAAGAAATGGAAATAAAGAAAATAGAATTAAAATGCTAACAAATTGAAATACAGTGTTAATTCAAGTTAGAGGCTAATGTATCTTTTAATCGGTTTTTTTTTACTCTGCCTCATACCTGAAGTGTATCTATTGACTAAGGAGACAGGAATTAAGAGTAAATTGCTGAATATTCAGCACAAGATAGGTCAAATATTACAACATATCCTGTATGTGATCGATACAAAGCTGCAGCTACGAGAGCTGTTTAATAAAGAATGATCACAATATTTTTGTCAACGTACCCTTACTCATCCTCATAATTTCGATGGTCCTTATCAAAATAGTCTCCCCTGAGTGCGATGCACTTGTCCCGGCGTTTCTGTTAGTCTTCAAAAACATGATGGAAACCATTTGTGACAGATCCTTCAGAATCATCGCCGCAGCCTTCACCACTGCTTCTGATGATGGATTGTGGCTCCCACGAAGGAGTTTCTTCAAGTTAGGGAACAGAACAATATCACATGGGGCTAAATCCGGACTATAGGGATGGTGAGGGATGCACTTCACGTTGAGTTTTGCAAGCTATTCAGCAACAATATTGGCAATATGCGGCCGAGCATTATCGTGGTGCAACATCCAGCCTGCTTCAGGGAAATGTTATCTTTCTCTACTGTTCTTGCTGTTTATTCTTATCCGACTGCCTGTCATACAAATCTAATTAAACAACCAACGTTGCTTATGAAGGGAAACTTTCCATATAATACGCTGAGCCCAGTACGGCAGAACTTTTAGGTTGAACTAGTTCTGTTTACCAGTATACGTTACAATAGACTTGGCAGTAGATATTCGTAGCATCATAACTGTAAACCTCTGTTCGCTTGCGTATGTAGTCCCGAGCATTGGCATACGTTTTAAAAAAAGTACATTACATCACCGTATTAGTGGTAATACGTATTTTTTATTGTTGTGTCCTAATTTAATTTCATAGTCCTGTTTGGGAATTTTGATTAGTATTTTTCAGAAGGAAATGAAAACTGTCAAAATATTTAAGTTTAGATGCAACTTTGGCATTGAAATTATCGCTCAAATCCTATAACATCTGTAACTCTACAAGATTTTAGTAACTTCACATAACTAATATGTTAATGACGAAATTATCTGTTGCATTTATACTAAGATAATGAAATTAAATATATAAGCCAACCTGGCAAACGTCGTCTTAAGCTAATGAGGAATTTACAGAAAATTGAAGATATATATTTAATTTATTACTAAAACGCCATAAGCATATAATAGCTTTTACAAATCTTTAAAGTCATACTTGATGAAGTGAAGATGTTTGAGAAACATTCCGTCTAAGGTTGTGTTGTTGTATAATTCGTTGGCAGTTCTCATATTTTGTCCTTGAAAACAGTGAAATAAGGCTTTTACAGAAATATAAATATTTGTAACAAAAAGCTACACTTATCTTAAGAAAATTGTGTAAATTCTTCTTTGCAATGCAGATCGATTTCAAAAGTAGATTGTTTTCATCGTCAGTCCATCAATAAACTTCGTAGTCACGGAATCCAGTTACCCTGTTCTTATGTTTTTCAGTATTACCAAAATCAGAATAGCGAAACACACCTAAAAGCGGAATCAAATACTGGTATTTCAAAATTAATTACGCGATGTTTATTTTTTAAAATTAATACATTTTCGAAAACCGTTAAGACTATCTGTGTATTAAACATTTTACAGGTTTAGGTCTGTACCTAATTTCCAGATATGAGCTTTGCACACACACACACACACACACACACACACACACACACACACACACACACACACACACACACACACACACACACACACACACAAACACACACACTCACACACACAGCCGCGCCGTGGATGAGTGCTTATAACACTCGAAACTCACTAAAGCGGTCCAGGTCCCAGTAGATCGCATGTGAGATCTGTAGTAGACAAAGCAGTGTAGGGTCGGGTTTCCTCCTAGTTCTCTCGCCATTTAGTTCCCTCGGTACTTCATCTTCATGATATGTATCATAATTGCCACGGTCTGCGGTGCCGCATGTAGTAAAAGCGGACGTTAAACACAACAGACATACACACGCACCAAACAAAGTTCTTATAAAATATTTTCCTCCAAAATAAGAATTCCCAGTACAATTTTGACATTGAACTTTTTGATATAATTTAATTCTTCCTCTACCTGCTATGTAACTTCGTGGTACAGAAAATATTGCAATTAATGGAAAATCGAAACTTGTCTCTGTAATTTAGTTTCAAGTAAACCCTTTGACTGACGTCGAAATTTTGCATAATTGTCCATTACAACAAAAGATGCGGAGATAACATCCTATTAAGGTTAGTGTAATCGGCATCAGCGCCTCTACAGGGCTTAGCCAGTTGTAATTACTCCGTATGTATGAATATGTCTTAGTTATTAGGAACTATTTTAAAAATATAAGAATAATAATGCTTCTTTCAGGTTTAAAGGTAATTATGAATGTAAGGGATAATAAACTGGAGCCATGTTGCAAACAAAAGTCAATAATGGCAAGCAATGAGTATTGTGTTTCGGAAGGTAAGTCTCCTGAAAATGGTTTATGTATAACAGATTCAACCAGTTTTACGGATATCTTCATTTCAATTCTTCATTCTTCATTTTTGCCATTATGCCTATGCATACGTCATTCGGGGAGAAATTAAATTAAACAAAATTGAGCAGTGGGAGCAGAAAATATCAAATACCACACATTAGGACATATCTTAATGGAAATTATTAAAGGCAATTAAAGTCTCCTCGAGAGCTAACTCAGGCACTGAGGCGCTACACACTCGCCTCGGCCTGCACTTCTCCTCTGAGGAGAAAGCCGAGGTCTTTGCAGAATGTCTGGAGGCAAGATTTACAGAAATCCTGCAACGAGCACCCAGTTAGAACGGGAGTTCCAGACTTAGGTACAAAGCTGGGTGACACAGAGGCATGAGCAACACTTGCCCTTCACAACGCCGCAAAATTGTAGAAGCTCATTAAGAAGATACCTAATGGGAAAGTCGCCGGCCTGCACAGGGTGACTAACGAGGAACTCAAGCATCTCCTGAGAAAACAGCCATGGTGCAGTTTACAAAAATTTTCAATGCTTGTTTGCAGCAAAATTATTTCCCTGACACTTGGAAACGGGCCAAGGTAATAATACTCCCTAAGCATGGGAAAAGCACCAGGCAACCTCAAAATTACCACCCCATTAGTCTCCTGTCCACTATTGGTAAATTGCTCGAGAAAATACTTCTATTTCGACTCCAAAAACAAATTTCGGCGCTTGACATTTCAAATTCACAATTTGGCATTAGAATAGGGGCACTCAACAAACCTTCAACTTTTAAGACTACTAGATAACGTCACCGAGCAATTTAACAATGGGGCTTCAACGTTGGCGCTATTTTTGAACGTAGAAGCCGCATTTGATCGTTGCTGGCAAAACGGCCTGTTTTACAAGCTGCACCGAATTTTTCCCGGACTATGCCATTGCTGCATAATTTTTTAAAAAACAGGCGCTTCTACGTCCAAGTAGGTCGCTCCTCCTCAAAGGAGATATTGATGCAGGCTGGCGTACCATAAGGGGCTATTATGTCACCTTTCTTGTATATACTCTTCACCAACGACTTCCCCGTGGACGACAGATGTAAAGTTGCAATGTATGCTGACGACACTGCAATATTTTACTTTTAGAGATGCAGCGGTACATTGGCCGCTTCCTTTCATGGCTTCATGACTGGAAAATCAAAATTAATGCGAACAAATGCGAGATTATACAGTTTACAAAGCGGCGCCCTTTGGAAATGGACCTAACGGACGATGGTCAAGCATTGCACTGCCGTCAGCAGGTCAAGTACCTCGGCGTGACGCTGACACGCACGAAGCAATGGACTACCCACCTAAAAGATAGCGCCAACAGAGGGCGGCAGCTATTAAAGATGTGTGGCCCCATACTTAGGAGCAAACAGCTAAAGATGCGCTCGAAGGTCATCCTATACAGATCCTTTATTTTATCCGTGGTCCTGTACGCCTGCGTGGTCTGTGCCAACGCCTCCAACACCGCCCTAAAGTGGCTCCAAACACTACAAAACCTATCCCTACGCAAAATCCTGTCTGCTTCTATCCGAACAACAACTTCCATTCACCAAGAAACCCACGTCCCTTACATCAACGAGGCCATCAACAAACGTGCCTCTTACATCTGGGCGCGCATCCGCCACCATCAAAACCCCACCATACACAATATTGGAAGGGCGAAGCCAAGCACAGAAAACACGTCAATATCAAAGCATAATGAAGAAAAGGAAAATAAAAAAAACAACATGACTGCAAAATTATGCGCGCCCAACCCTTCCTGGTTCAGGCCACGCTCCCCGGCAGAGGCCGCCATCATTGGCAGCCCAGGAGTCAGCTACCCGCTGCCGCACAGCCTAACTGCCAACATTGTAAATATTGTACATAGCCAAGTCTGCACAGTGTAGTGCGTGTGATATTGGGACGTACGTGGTATGCCCAGGTGTGCATGTTTGTCTGTGTGTGTGTGTTTGTGTGTGTGTTTGTGTGTGTGCGCGCGCGCAAGATAAGCGCAGTGAAAATATGTAAATATAAAAACAAGAAAGACAGAGACAAATAACGAGATAAAACTGGTACTCGGCGGTCTCAGAACAGGTCACCGAATGGGTTTCAGAAGAACCCCAAAGACATTAAAAATCCGTTCCCAGAATTATAAACCCATGTAAGCGGGGTCCAATGTACCGGCACCAGGCAAACAAGTTACAAATAAAAAGCCTTAAGCCTTAAGAAAATCATTGAGCGGTTGAATGAACGACATTCATATGAGAAAGAGTTGTTGAAGGTTATTTTTGTATCATAAGTAGTTATAAGGTACAGCGACATTGTTATTATCGACTGAGTGTCCCTCCTGAGTTAGCTACATTCTCTTAATGCTGTAAAATACATTAAAATTAAGAAACCCTTCTCGTTCATTGGGATGTACATGAGTTCAAAATTTCATTTGTCACGGTTTATTCACTCTTCACTTGTGAGATTTAATATCATCTGATTCAAGCTTCATTGCCTGCTCAGTGTCGGTCTTTTAAAAATATTCTGAATTCCATCGCATGACACTCTGTTCTACCTTCAACAAATTATTATCACAGAGTACCGTGTACCTATAGTAGTAGAGATGACGTATAAGCAAACACTTTTTGTCTTTATTTTCGGTTTGTATTCATTTAAGCATTCTGGTGACAGGGGAGGAGTGGTTATTTCACGGTTCGTATATTTTCTTGTAGACACAATGGCAGCAGGTGCATACGGTAGTCAAATCTTTTAGTAAGCGCAGACTATGGGTGGGCTTTGATATCTAATATTCAGTGGAGATCTAGAAGTTTTTATGACCGAAAATCGGCGTAACAGTTGACTGGAATATAAGTACATATGGGTAATTTACATATATTCAGAATGTTTTTGACAGAAACTGTGCTTTAACGAGAGCTAAAGTTTCATTTGAGTAAGAGTTTGCCTATATTTCATCGCTTAGCTCGTCCAAAGCTTGATTGCGGCAGTAAGATGTACAATATTTGTTATTTTAAACACTCTTAAGAGATATGCCGTTGCATATATAAACACACAAGTATCTGTATCTGTAAATTCTTTTTGTGACACCATATTGTCTCCAAATGGATTTCCTAGCATCAAACGATGTCGAACATATTGGGTAGAATGCAATACCTTTGTTAAAGTGAGCTGTTTCAATAAAATCATTTAGTAATATTTCATAAAATAAAACCTTTACGAATTGTTTTATTGTTTGTGTACAAAATTCTCTAGAAGGCAACTTGTCGAATCGCTGCAACATGCTAAACTTACGTCCAAATTGTGCAATTTCAGCAACGCCTTCTTTGGGTTTTTCTGTTCAATTACATGCCCTGACCTTTATCTGAAGGTCTTTCCGTATTGGTGCAGGGGCCTGAAACTCTGCAATTTTATTCAAATTGTGGTGAAAGTTTTTGGTGAAATGTAATAGTGGCCATAAGTGGTTAGCAGTGATACCAAAAGAGGATTTAAACGACTGGTTTGTGTTTCTGAAGGTCTATTTCATATATTTGTATTTACTATGAGATAAGAAACGCCGCAATGGTTTTGGAGCGATAGGTCTTCAGCAATACCCGGCTATGATGTAATTGCGGATATTATACTCGATTTTAATAGTCCAATGTTTCATAATTTACAGTTTAATTACTGACACTCAACGTAGGCTACGTATTCGTTATGTATTTCGTGAAAGGGTCGCCGAGATAACCATATGCAGTACACAAATAGAATTAAGCTGACCACAAGAAGATCACATTGAACAGATATGGAACTTGCTGTTGAAAAAATTCCTATTTTTATCCCCATAGTTATAGACGGTTCCAAAGCAATGCTGGTACTACTTTTACAGAACATACAGGAATTACAGTGACTCATAGTGGCGCTGTGGATGACTAAAATTAGGAAATTATTGACAGCTTCAAGAAGCATGTATGCCTAGCGTGCTAGGGGTCTCTATTTAGATTCCCGGCCGTGGGGATGTGGACATTTCTCCGACCAAGGTAAATCCTCTTCTTCTCCAGAGTCTGGAAGTATGAATGAGAGTGCGAATTTATGCGTGATCTAATGATTAAACCAAACGTATACGAGTTACGCACTTCAAAATAGTCCAAAGCAGAACGGAAGCCGCTTTGACCATAGCAGTTACAAGCGGGATGTAAACGGAATACAAAAAGAATATTAAGTGTCCATGAGGATTATTTTGTTAGGGGTAGTTGTAGGAGAAATTTAATCTGGTTTGGCTGCGAAGCGCGATTGAAAATGAAGTTATAATGGTCATCTAATGCCAAAAATTTTATTTAGAAGAGTTCTATTTGGATACGTTGTTGCCTGCGGACAATATGACTCATAACCAAGGTTTCGAATAAATACTAAATAGCTGTCATATCGGTTCACTGTCGTTGAGAAAGTCTACTAGCCAAACTCCAATAACTATATAATCTTAATGAAAGAGTTAAAGTTGGTAATTGCTTTTTCCTGAAATATCCCTTTAAGATTTAATCAAAATGCAGTACTTTAATATGTATACGACAAACGAAATATATAACTGCAATTTCCTGGCGATAGACTGCGGTTTCCGCTTCATTCTGAATGGTTGTTCAAATTTATAACTGGCAAACCATGACACATTCTACAAGTGGATTAGTGGTTCATTTATTTATTATCCAATTTCTTATTTGATTCCCATTTTACCCAAAGGTATATTAGGAATAGAATTTACAAATTTATGAATATAATACAATTTACAAATATGTAAGAAAGTTCCATATCAAGCTGAGAAACAGTAAACATCAATGTGAATCATTTAGCTTAAGAAATATTTTGTTTAAGGAAGCCATGAAATATTTATATGTTTTGTAATTCATCAGAATATGTGTAACTGGTTTTGAGAAAGTGTAACCTTACGATTGAAGTAATAATTCAAGTTCATATCTTTTAAAACAGAAAAACGGGCAATCAAATACTATGTGAGGGCATCTTGAAAATGACTGCAACAACTACAATGACATGTGGATTTTATTTTCAATGGTAGTAAGCAAGAAGAAAATTTGCCATATCCAGTTAAGAATTGATTGAGAACATAGTTAGGATTAACGAATTTATAATTACGTCTGTCAGAAACTGTTGAGAAGCATAAATCCGTAGTCAAAGCACCACAATCACTTTTAACCAGTATTGTTGGCACTCATTGATGATAATCTCCTTTAATTTTTGCCTCAAAAAAGAAATGGGTCATGGAGTGTAAGCCTCTGGAACACTTAAAGTCACAGCTGTCTTTGCGAGCTCAGCGGCACGTTCATTTCCGGCATTCCCCACGTGCCCTCTGACCCATGAAATGCAAAGAAGAGAACCACATAATAATTGCCTTCTTATTTCAGCTATATAAAACTTGCACATTCTCTCCTTACTAAATGAAAAGCTTTGCAATAGCCTGAATTTACAAATATTCTTCTCGCGATTTTTATGAAAATGGCAGATGTCTAAGAAAGTTCTGTCAGCCAACCATATTTTCGAAAGGGCACCTTTTGAGACATTCTGATGACTCAAAAGGAAATTTAAAAAATTTGCTACATATTTGTTTTCGCGTACATGAGCAGTATATCTCACAACCGTGCAGCAGTACCCTACAGAGTACCTAAAACATTTGTAGAAAAGTGAGTTGAGAATAAATGATGAATATAATACACTCAATGTCAGTCAAAATATAGAAAGCAGACGCTCTGTTAGTTATGTGCATTGCCCGGTAGGATATACAATGTTCTCCTCTACCAGGCGCTGTTGCCAGAGATGGCTCTACCTGTAAGATCCTATAGCTTGGATAAACATTTGTAGTTATACATAAGATTTTGTATCAAATTGTAAATATGTTATTTTTTATGTCTTATATTTATTTGCAGCTTTGGTGTGATGGTAAAGACCATCAGTAATGCATAATGAGAGAATACTGAACGGACAAGTAATTGTGTACGGGAAAGGAAGAGCCTACAGCTAAGTATATTTCTGGGCATTTTTGCCAGAGAAAATCGTTCAGCGGTTGAATGTTCCGCCTTCTTTTGTGAAAGAGTTGTTGACGTTTTGGTATCATAAGTAATTATAAAGCACTGCGACATTGTTATTGTCGACTGAGTGTTCCTCCTTTATTCAGTGCATTGTCTTAGTGCTGTCAATTATGTTAAAACTAAGGAACTCTTCTTTCTATTTGAGATGAAAAAGATTTCGAAATGTCATTTGTCACGGTTTATTTACTCATCACTTTTGAGATTTAATATCCATTTATACAAGCTTCACTGTCTGCTCAGTGTCGTTCTTTTAAAAATGTACTGAATTTCATCCGCATGACACTGTTCTTACTCTAACAAATTATTATTCACAGGATAACTGGTACTTAAAGTAGTAGAGGTACTGTATAAGCAAACTCCTTTTTTGTCTTTATTTTCGGTTTGTATTCATTTAGACATTCAGGATGATTTAAGTGGTGTCCGAGAGATAACTCGTAATTTCATAGTTCGTATATTTTCTTGAAGACACGATGGCAGCAGGTGCATAAGGTAGTCATTTCCTTTAGTAGGTGTAGACCATGTGTTGGCTTTGACATTTAATATTCATTGGAGATCTAGAAGTTTATAAAACTGAGGTGCAGCGTCACATTTGACAGGCATATAAGTATATATGGGTAATTTACATCCGTTCAAAATGTTTTTGACAAAAACTGTGTTTTAACAAGAGCGAAAGTTTTTTTTGAGTTAGAGTTAAGTCACCTTTCACCGCTTATCTCGTTCAAAGCTTAATTGTTGCTGGGGGTATGTACAATATTTGGCATTTTTAACTCTCTTTAAATATATGCCGTTGCATACATAAACACACAAGTATCTGTATATGTAAATTCTCTTTGTGACACCACATTGTCTCCAAATGGATTTCCGCGTATCAAACGATGTCGCACATATTGGGTAAAATATAATACCTTTGTGTAAGTCAGCTATTTTAATAAAATAATTTAGTAATATTTGATAAAATAAAACCTTTACGAATTGTTTTATTGTTTGTGTACAAAATGCTCTAGAAGGCAACTTGTCGAATCGTTTAAACATGCTGATCTTACATACAGAGTTTGCAATTTCAGCAACACCTTTTGGTTTTTTCTGTTCAATTACATGTCCTGAACTTCCTCTGAAGGACTTTCCTTCTTAGTTCAGGGTCCTGAAATTCTGTACTTTCATTGAAATTGTGGTGAAAGTTTTTAGTGAAGTGTAATAAAGACCATAAGTGGTTAGCATTGATACTAAAGGAAGATTAAAAGGATTGGTTTGTGTTTCTGACGATCTAATTTATATATTTGAATTGACTTTGAGATAAAAAACGACGCAAGGGTTTTTGAGCGAGAGGCCTTCCGCAACACCCGGCTATGATGTAATTGCGGATATTACATTCGATTTTAATAGTCAAATGTTAAATAATTTACAGTTAGATTACTGACGCTCAACGTAAGCCAGGTAATCGATATGTATTTCCTGAACGACTCACCTATATGACAAGTTGCAGTACACAAACAGGATTAAGCCGTTCACCAGACGATCACATTGAACAGATCTGGAAATTAATGTGGCAAAAATGCTTATTTTCATCCCCATAGTTATAGACCGTCCCAAATTCGACGGGCCCTAAAACACCACACACTAGACCGTCCCAAAGCAGTGCTGGTGGTACCTTTACGGAACATACAGGAATTACAGTGACTCATAGTGTTAGTGTGGGTGACTAAAATCAGGAGATTATTGAGTGCTTAAAGAAGTATAAATGCCTAGTGTGATAGGGGTCTCGGTTTCGTTTCCCGGCCGTGGGGGTTTTAATTTTTCTCGGAGCAACGTCAGTGCTCATCTTCCCGAGTCTGTAAGTATTGTCACCCAATTATCGGGAAGCACCACAAACAACAGCTGAGAAGGGACCGGAGGCCACGCCACGCCCACTCATTTGTCTCCTGTCACTAACTGAAGGGATGGTTAGGAGAGGGATGTCGGGCCCCTGAGCCGTCTCTTTACCCTTCTCCTAGGTTCTGGAAACTCGGGACATTCAATCTAATCGAGAACCTTCTAGATCGGCAAGCAGACCCTATATAAGCAACACGTCGTGCAAGAGGCAGTCAGTCAGTTCTTGGTGTAAGAAGTCAGTGTTAGTGCTGGACGTGCTAGTGAAGTAGCACCGTGCAACAGAAGAATTTCTGTAATTGTGTACGTGCATCGGAACGATAACGGACGAACTGGTGAATCGTAATTGTGTGCATTACGCAATTTTATGTAATTGGCAAGTGTTAAACTGTAAGTCGGTGGAAATAAAGAACAGTTTTGTGTGGTGAAATTGGACTTTTCATTTCACGGACCCACAAAGTCACACTGGTGTCAGGAAGCGGGAAAACAACATCACCGAACATTACAACCATGGACGCGGCATTGGAAAAGATTTTGGAGAAGATGATGGAAATGAAGGCCGAACTGACCTCGGAAATGAAGATGGCCAACGACGACATCACCGCAGAGTTGAAACAAATGAAGACGGCCAACGACAACATCACAGCAGAGTTGAAACAAATGAAGACGGCCAACGACAACATCACCGGGAAGATGGAAGAAATGAAGGCCGAATTAACAGCGAAGACGGAAACGGCTAACAACAACTTGGCCACGACAATGACCTCAAACATCGCCGAACTGACTACGGAAATGAAGGTGGCGAACGAGGCTCTCGCCGCCAAATTTGAAGAACAGTTGGCCGGCGTAAAAGAGGACGTCACAGAGTTAGGCGAGCGCGTGGAAGACCTGGCGAGCCGCCTTAATGAGCTGGAAGGAAAAGCCGACAGCAGCATGATGTCCCTGAACGCCATGGTGGAGGACGTCGTCGGCAGGAAGCTGAAGGATTTGAAGGCCGACGCGCCGGGACGCGACACAACATCTGCGCGCGTCAAACCTCCCAAGTATGACGGCGCGTCAACGTTTGAGGTCTTCCGCACCCAGTTCGACACAGTGGCCAGGCACAACGGATGGTCACCGGAGGAGGAGGCCACACAGTTAATAGCCAGCCTCCAGGGAAGAGCCGCGGAAGTCCTAAACGCGGTGCAGACGACGGCGGCGCCCAAGGACATCTGGGAGGCCCTGGAGATTCGCTTCGGGAACCACCGCTTAGCCGCAGCATACCGACGCCAGCTAAAGGCAAGGTCGCAGCAGCCGGGGGAGACGCTGCAGGAGTTCGCCATAGCCATCGAGCAGCTGGCTAGCAAGGCCTTGGTTGACCTGCCACTGGAGTTCGTATCCCGGGAAGCCGCCTACAATTTTGTCGACGGGATACGGGACACGGAGATTCGTCAGCGCCAAATGCACGGCGAATATAAAACCATCCACGAGGCGCTGACAGCGGCATTAAGGATGGAGGCGGCCAAAATAACATCCCTCCCGACGTCGAGAACGAGGAGCGTCCGCTATGTCGGAGACAGAAGACCAGCTGAGGGACGTCGGCGAACACCTAGTGGCCTGTGTTGGGGGTGTGGACAGCCCGGACACCTACAGAGAGACTGCCCACGCCAGGAAGAGCAGCCGGAAAACGAGTAAGGGCCGTCGTGGAGAGGGGCACGTCGGCGCCATCACCACCATCCCCTCGAGTGACACTGCGCGCCGTCAGCCGGCGTATGGATGACAGCCTCATCGCGGACGGTTGGATAAGAGGAAAGCCGTGCCGCGTGCTGGTGGACACCGGGGCGGCCGTGACCATCATCAGACCTGACGTGGCGAAGGGTTTGCCGACAAGGAAGCCAAGTCGGCCATACCAGCTTGTCATGGCATCGGGCGAAACCTTGCCTGTGGAAAAGGAGGCCCTGCTGGAGCTGAACTTGGGACGGAGTGCCGTGCGTCTGTGGGTGTTCGTCGCGAAGGTGGCTGAGGAGGTGATCCTGGGACTGTATGCCCTCAGGAGCCATGAGGCGACGGTCGACGTCGGCAAGAAGGTCCTGCGGCTTAACGGAGAAGAGGTTATACTCCGTCAACCTGAAGAGCGCCTTGGAATTTGCAGGGTCGTCTTGGACGAAGAAGTGGTTGTCCCCGCGAGGAGCGAGGTGGTGGTGACGGCGCGACTGGAGGGCCAGAGAACCAGGAACATGATTCTGGACCAGAAGACGCCTGTAAACGGACTGTGTGTAGCCAGGGCTTTGCTGCCGTGCTGAGAGGAGGTGCCCGTGAGACTGCTAAATCCTACGGACGCCGATCACGACGTCCAGGCCGGGACGGAGTTGGGAATGTGCGAGCCCGTGGTGAGCGTAACAGCTATCGACGAGACACAGGAGCCGGCACCGAAGCAACACCTGGGGCCCCAGCTAGAAGTCTTGGTGGAGAGGGCGGCCGACCACCTGACCACAGAACAGCTGGAGAAAGTTCGACAACTGCTAAGGCGGTATCAGCGCGTCTTCAGCCAAGGTGATAGTGACTACGGCCGCACGGACAAAGGGCTTCACCGCATCGACACCGGGGACGCCCGGCCTATTCGGCAACCACATAGACGTGTTCCGCTGGCGAAGCAAGGGGCGCTCCGAGACATGCTGGAGGACATGAGATCCAGGGGGGTGATTGAAGAGTCTAACAGCCCTTGTTGTTCCCCTGTAGTCTTGGTGACAAAGAAGAACGGCGAGCTACGCTTCTGCGTAGACTACAGAAAGTTGAACGCCGTCACCCGGAAGGACTGTTTTCCCTTACCCCGGATTGACGACATCCTGGACACGCTAGCTGGTGCACAGTGGTTCTCGACCCTGGACCTGAAGTCGGGCTACTGGCAGGTAGCTCTAGACCCGAGAGACAAGGAGAAGACTGCATTCTCGACGGGCCAAGGACTCTGGCAGTTCACGGTTATGCCCTTTGGCCTCTGCAACGCACCAGCTACCTTCCAGCGCCTTATGGAGTCAGTGATGAGAGGGCTGACTTACGATGCCTGCCTGCTATACCTGGACGACATCATCATCGTCGGGAAGACTTTTGAAGATCACCTCGAGAATCTGAGTAAGGTGCTACAGAGACTGCAAGCGACCAACTTGAAGCTGAACGTGAAGAAGTGCCAGCTCTTCCGCAAGGAAGTTAACTACTTGGGCCACATAGTCTCGGCAACCGGAGTTGCCACAAACCAGGAGAAGACACACGCTGTGAGAGATTGGCCTCACCCAAAGGATAGGAAAGAGTTGCGCAGTTTCCTGGGGCTGTGCAGTTATTACCGCCGCTTCATAAAGGGGTTCTCCAACATCGCAAAACCCCTCACCCGCCTGACGGAGGAACACCGGCCTCATGTGTGGACAGAGGACGCCGAAAACGCTTTCCAGCATCTAAAGGAGACCCTGTGCAGTGCTCCAATTTTGGGTTTCCCACAACCGGGTGGCGCCTTCATTGTGGACACCGACGCCAGGGACCATTGCATTGGAGGTGTCCTGTCGCAGATCCAGGACGGCCATGAGCGGGTGATAGCCTATTACAGCAAGACGCTATCCAAGGCAGAGAAGAACTACTGCGTCACTCGACGGGAGTTACTGGCGGTAGTAAAGACATTGGAGCACTTCCACAAGTACCTGTACGGTCAGCCATTCCACCTGAGGACTGACCATTCCGCCCTAACCTGGCTATTGAGCTTTAGGAACCTGGAAGGCCAGACAGCACGTTGGGTCCAGAGGCTGCAGGATTACGACTTCACCTCGGAACATCGTAGAGGGAAGAGCCACGGTAACGCAGACGCCATGTCCCGAAGACCCTGTCCAGAAGAGTGCGGCCAGTGCACAAGAGTGGAAGAGAAGGAGCGTGCCGCAGCAGTCCGAGTAGTTGTGGCAGTGCCTGCTGAAGGCTGGGATAGCGCAGGCCTGAGGAGGGAGCAGCTGGCGGACGCAGACTTGGGGCCACTCTTGAGGGAAGTGGAGGCAGGGATGAGACCAACCTGGGAGGACATCGCACCGAGGAGCGCCACCTACAAGTCGTACTGGGCCCAATGGGACTCGTTGAAGACCAGAGAGGGCGTGCTACTCCGGGTATGGGAATCACCCGATGGGAAGACGCAGAGAGAGCAGTTGGTACTTCCCCGGAGTAAGGTGCCGGAAGTTCTAGAGGAAGTGCACGCCGGTACTTCGGGAGGACACCTGGGAGCGAACCGAACAATTGACAAACTACGGCAAAGTACTACTGGCTGAGACTCCGAGCAGATGCTGAGAGATGGTGCCGTCAGTGTCACGTGTGCGCGGCGAGTCGTGGACCCCAGACTAGGAGCCGGGGTCGCATGCAGCAGTACAACGTCGAGCGCCATTCGAACGGATCGCCGTTGACATTGCTGGACCGTTCCCAGTTTCCGACCGAGGCAACAAGTACCTGATGGTGGTCGTGGACTACTTCACCAAGTGGCCGGAGGTGTATGCCATCCCAAACCAAGAGGCAAAGACAATCACAGACTGCCTCGTGGAGCAAGTGTTCTGTCGATTTGGGGTGCCGTTAGAGCTACACAGTGACCAGGGTACCAACTTTGAGTCCAACCTAATGAAGGAGGCACTACAAAGGCTTGGGGTGAACAAGACTCGCACTACGCCTCTACATCGCCAATCGGTTGGCATGGTCGAAAGGTACATCAAGACCTTAGAGGAACACCTGAGGAAAGTCGTGGCCAGCCATCAGCGAGACTGGGACGTCAAGGTGCCACTGTTCTTGCTGGCCTATCGCTCGTCTACACACGACACAACTGGGATGACGCCAGCCAGCTTAATGTTCGGCCGAGAGTTACGCCTCCCTTGTGACCTGGCTTTTGGAAGCCCTCCGGAAGCGAAACAGCCAGCGACCGAGTATGTGGAGAACTTGGTGGACCATCTCCACGACATGCACAAGATGGCTCGCCAGAACATCCAGAAGGCGAGCGACCGCATGAAGACCAGGTATGACAAGCAAGCCAACAGCCAAGGGTTCCAGCAAGATGACCTGGTCTGGTTGTACCGTCCTACCCGGACCAAGGGACGCTGCCCGAAGCTCCAGCAGCCATGGCAAGGACCGTACCGGGTGGCGAAGAGGATTAACGACGTGGTCTACCGCATCCAGAAGGTTCCCCGAGGGAAGATGTTGGTGGTACACCTGGATCGTCTAGCCCGCTACGATGGTGCTGTTCGGGACGACCAGCTTTGAGGAGGGAGCAGTGTCACCCAATTATCGAGAAGCACCACAAAAACAGCTGAGAAGGGACCGGAGGCCACGCCACGTACACTCATTTGTCTCCTGTCACTAACTGAAGGGATGGTTAGGAGAGGGATGTCGGGCCCCTGAGCCGTCTCTTTACCCTTCTCCTAGGTTCTGGAAACTCGGGACATTCAATCTAATCGAGAACCTTCTAGATCGGCAAGCAGACCCTATATAAGCAACACGTCGTGCAAGAGGCAGTCAGTCAGTTCTTGGTGTAAGAAGTCAGTGTTAGTGCTGGACGTGCTAGTGAAGTAGCGCAGTGCAACGGAAGAATTTCTGTAATTGTGTACGTGCATCGAAACGATAACGGACGAACTGGTGAATCGTAATTGTGTGCATTACGCAATTTTATGTAATTGGCAAGTGTTAAACTGTAAGTTGGTGGAAATAAAGAACAGTTTTGAGTGGTGAAATTGGACTTTTCATTTCACGGACCCACAAAGTCACAGTATGAATGAGTGTGAGAATGTATGCGTGATCTAAAGATTGAACCGAGCGTATAGGAGTTAAACATTTCAAAATAGTCCAAAGCAGAACGGAAGCCGCTTTGACCATTGGAGTTACATGCGGGATGTAAACGGAATACACAAAGCATATTAAGTGTCTACGAAAATGAAATTTTGGTATAGGTAGCTGTAGGAGAACTTTAATCAGGTTTGGCTAAGAAACATGATTGAAAATGAAGTTCTAATGGCAATCTAATGCCAAAAATTTTATTTAGATGAGTTCTCTTTTGATACGTTGTTACCTGCGGACAATATGACACATAACCAACGTTTCAAAAACTAATAAATGGCGGTTATACGGGTTCACTGTCTTTGAGAAAGTCTACTAGCCAAACTACAAAACTTATATCATATTACTGAAACAGCTAAATTTGGTAATTGCTTTTTCTTCATATCCGTTAAAAAATTGATTAAAATGCAGTACAGGACAAACGAAAAATATAGCTGGAATTTGCTGGCTACAGACTCTGAAGTCCGCTTCCTTCTGAATGCCCCTTCCAATTCTATATCTGGCAAATCGTGACACATCTACAAGTGGATTAGCAGTTTATTTTTTCATTATCGAATTTCTTCGATTCCGAAACTTCCCAAAGGAATATTAGGAATATAACTGACAAATTTATGAAAATAATAGAATTTGAAAAAATATAACAAAATTCCATATGAAGCTGATAAACATGAAACATAAGGATGAATAATTTAGCTAAGGAAATATTTTGTTTAAGAAAGCGACGAACTATTGAGAAGTTTTGTAATTCATCAGAATACGTGTAAGTGGTTCAGAGAATGTGTAGCCTAAGGATCGATGCAGTAATTCAATTTTGTATCTTTCAAACCAGAAAAGCGGGCAATCAAAAAAAAATGTTTGGGACACCTTCAAGATTATTTCCAGAAATACAATGAGATGTGTGTTTGATTTTGAATCGAAATAAATAATATCGCAAACCCGGATCTACGGTCACGCAGCTTGTTGACACAAAGGGAGCTGATAGGCGGGCAGTGTGAAACCCAGGTGCCGTCAGACAAGATAACATGCAGATAAAGGTCTGCCAAAGCAAACAAACTGAGACAAATGGAAATTTCTAGTTCCTTCTGGACTGATAGATATAACTCGGTTTTTTGTTTATTTCAGAATGATCTATAAATTATCAGGGGATTTATAAGCGATTGAGACACGCCAGCCGGCAGTGGTAGACAGAGTTACTTGCAAGTAGTGAAACTGTGTTGTGAAACGAGAGACAGCTGGAAGTGTTATTGTAACGAGAGCTAATGATGTAATCTTCTGTCACTGTTACTGTCACCGTCCTTGGTAGACTGATGGCGTACGCAACGTAATGCTGCTGTAATCTATAAGAGTATCTCTACGAAAATAAAGGCGATTTTTAATTCCTGGAACTCAGTCTTTTATTTCTACGAACCCACAAAGACACAATTGGTGTCAGGAAGCGCAACGACGACACCATCACCGAGACGATGGAAGAAATGAAGATCGCATTAACAACGAAGACGGAAGCTGCAAATAGGAACTTGGCCGCGACGATGACCACTAAGACGACCGAAGTAGGGTATTAGAGAGTGTTCCAGCGCAGACCCAAATGAGCAAGATGGCGGCCATGCGCAATCTGTATGTTTAGTGGATTTAGACATTGTTAGATAGGCAGTCAATCCTCTTAATTTGCTGTAACTTATAATGATGTGTCCTGAGGTATGATCTGGCGCTCTAGGGTTAAGGGCTGCAGGGTTTCTTTGGTAAAGTCTGCTTCTCTGGAGCTTGAAAGCTGTGGGATTTAGAGGTTAGATCTTGAGGTATGATCTGGGGCTCTGGGGTTAAGAGTTGTCGGTTTTAACAGGTAGGGCTGCGGGTATGGGAGGTTAATAGCTATAGGATTTAATGTTTAGCTCCTGTGGCATGATCTTAGGCTCTAGAGTTAAGAGTTTTCACAGGTGAAGTCTGTTGGTCTGGATTGTTGAGGGCTGTAGGAGGCAAGGTACTGAGGTATGATCTGGGACTCTAGGGTTAAGGGTTGCAGGGTTTCTTTGGTAAAGTCTGTTGGTCTGGAGCTTGAAAGCTGTGGGATTTAGAGGTTAGGTCTTGAGGTATGATCCGGGGCTCTAGGGTTAAGGCTTACAGGTTTTAACAGGTAGGGTTACAGGTATGTGAGGTTAATAGCTGCATGATTTAATGGTTAGCTCTTGTGGTATGATCAAAGAGTCTAGGGCTAAAGTTTTCACAGGTGAAGTCTGTTGGTCTGGAGGTGAAGTCTGTTGGTCTGGAAGGTTTAGAGCTGTAGGCTTTAGAGGCTAGGTCCTGAGGTATGATCTGGGACTCTAGGGTTAAGGGCTGCAGGTTTTTTGAACAGGTAGGGCTGCAGGTGTGGGAGGTTAATAGCGGTAGAATTTCATGGTTAGCTTTGAGGTATGATCTGATGCTCTAGGGTTAAGAGTTTTCACAGGTGAAGACTGTTGGTCTGGATGGTTGAGAGCTGTAGGATTTAGTAGCTAGGTCCTGAGGTATGATCTGGAGCTCTAGGGTTAAGAGCTATAGGTTTTACAGCTAAAAGTTTGCCAGCTAGAGATATCTTCGTTACTGTTAGAAGTATATTTGCAATGGTCTAGGCGTACATTTTTTCATACGTTTTTTTCATGCAGATTGATGACTTCATACCCTTGTGCCTTTTACAAGCGTTTATCCCCTCTGCATCGTCTTGTAATAAGTCGTAACGCTAAACCAATGTTTAATGCTATTTTTAAGCTTTTTTTCAGATGCTATGAGGTGCATGCGCGTTTCAAGCAATTTTTAGACCAATTTCAGTTACATAAATCATTTTATAACTAATTAAACGGTTTTTCAAGGATATTTCAGATTACGAAATAGTAGTTACTTTTTCAATTTACCTATTTTAACATTAACTAAAGTGCGTTCAGTTAGCTTATGTGGCGAGGCAGACGCCCCTCGTGTATTTCTCTGGACTTCGGACCAGCGTCAGAATTTGTTTTCTGAACGGTAGACTTAACGCCCTCCTCTGCTCTTATTAGTCAGCTCTTTTCGTGCTTAGATGTCAGCTACGTTCCAGTGTTTGTTGTTTCTCTGAATGAAAATTTTTTTCTGCTCTAGGGTTCCTTGTTTCATTCGCCGTTCAAGATATGGTAATGTCCATGGGCATATGTGAATACTCCGTCATCTGCAATTACTCTCTTGTCATCATGTGGAGATAGGGATGTTTTGTTCACTTCCACTGACGTAACATTATGTTGATGGGACATAATTAGGTTCATTGGCGTTCTTATGACTTCTCTGCTTTTAAGACAGTCCACATAGCTGTCAAAGGTGATGTACTGTATAATGGCACTATGTTTTACGCCTTTTATCTTCTTGATCATGCCTCCATCGATGTCGAGTGCATACATCTTCGGTCTCAGTCCAACAAAACGACGAATCATTTTTCCATTTGCTTCATCTTTAAATTTTCCCAAAGCTTTCATGTTTGTTGTAGAATGGTATATGTGGTCGCTAGGATAACCAGCAGTATCCAGATGTTCCCGAAAACGTAACTTATCGTGGTATATATCTCCGGTAGTCACGCGATGGATGAAAGAGTCAGTATCCATGGACATGAGCTTCAGATTTTCAAGCCCGTAATACGGCATTAGCACATCATAATGATACCAATACATCAAGTTCTTCGAGGTATCCAGCACACACATCCCAATGTATATAGGCTTGTGGAAGACTATCTCCCGCGACGCCATGTGTACTACAGCCAGATTAGGACCATATATAGTTCTATCAATAAATGTAGGCTTAGCAACCAGTTCTTCCAATGTCTTCCAATCGGCGACAAGTCGTATATTCAGTCGGTTTCTGATGTTTTCATAGTTTTGCCAAACATGGCATTGTTAAAATGTTTGTAAAGATCCTTCTCGAAATCATTTCTCGATCCTTGTCGTGGTCGGTTATTGAATTCCACATAACGCTTTAACCAACATGACTATTGAAATTGTAGCACCCGATGGATTTTAGTCCGTTGTAACTCATGACTAAGGGCCAGCTTCAAGGTCATGTAATGCACCACATACCTAGTTCGTGATCCAAGGAGAGGAATTAGTTTCCTTGTAGACGAACCCGGGGGCTTGATACACTCAGGTAGAAACGGTAAATCATTGTGCAGGTCATGGAGTTCTGCAGGATATTGAAGGTCCACTTCTAAAATGTATCCGAGCGGGTCATCTTCTCGTAGTATATCTAGGTTGATATCTTCAGGAGAAACCCACTTTAAACCCCCGTAAGCAAGGACCTGCCCCATCGCCCACCCATATTGGTTATTTGAATCCTCGTACGTTATATATTGTGAGGGCTTATTTGAGTCATACTCCCTCATGTAGTTATTGATCGCTTCTGCATACCGATGAGAAACTTGGCATAAGCCTCCTCTTGTACCTGCTTCAACCATGATTAGCTGGAAATAATCCTGTAGTAATTCCAGTTCAATTCCTGTGTACAACAGCATTGCATCACACGTTAGTCCGGGTGATGTATAATAATGTGCAGGATCAACATTATGGGTTTTCAGGGTCTGCTCACTGAATGTCTCAAACACATCTGCTAGAAGACGGACATCCGAAGTTAAGTAGAGGTTACTGTAGTTTCCTAGTGTTCTGATGTTGTAGTGACTCCATACGGTTTTTGCATGCTGATACTCTGCATCATTAATTTCTTCTTTTTTAACTTTCTGTAGAATGCTTCTCTCGGAGGAAGTTCTGTTTCACTCAAAACATCCCTGATGTAACGTAATCATAGGGAAGCACACCTTTACGCGTCATCAATTCGATCTTCTCTGCTCCAAAGTACTTCTGGGCTTCAGCATATAATGTTAGATTTTTTGCTAGTTTATCCAAGCTGGTACTAAGAAAGCGATAGGTATCCACAAAGCGGAGTTTATTGTCACCAACATACTTGGCAAATGATATATAACTTTCCTCTGAGCTAGGAATAACTTCTAATCTCTCGCTAGTACATCCTAACCCCTTAACAATGAAATGCGAGTCATATCCACTCAGGTTATGCATGAAGACAGGAATATAATTAGGTGTTTTACAGGCTAGATTACACTTACTATGTAGACTTCCTCGGAATTCACCGGTTATATGGTCATGATCTCGTACCTTCCAGTTCTCTCCGGTAAATTCTTTACCACATAAGTAACATTCTATAGAGCATTCGAAAGATATTTGCTGCTCATCTGTTAGTGTTATGGAGCATCAGTTTTGCATATACTATTAATCTTCTTTGCAAGAGAAGTTAAATACTCCATAAATTTCGCAGCTGCATCATAACTGCGATATACGTAGGATTCAGTAGAAGGATCGGTCTGTAGGCCTTCCATCGAGGTCGACGGTTTGACATATACACAGAAACTGTTAGGGATGTGGTTCTGATATGGAACTGTATAAGTCGTTTCGGGATTAGAAGAACAGCTGTGATAAGGGGTAAGAATGCTTTCAAAGACGGCATAGAGGACATAAGGCAATTTCATCATCCTTTCAATGTTCTTGAAACTAACGATGGATTTCTCCGGTGTCGGCATAACAATCCTGGCAACTCCGTGCTGATTACATATTTTTCTATGCTCATGCTACTTCTCAGCTCCATCTTCGCCATGCTGATCATCAAAGTGTGTAAAACAGCGCTTACAGATGTAAATCTTTCCGTGACGTCTAATTTTTTGCTGATGAATAAGTTTCTCAAAATGCTTTATATAGACGTAAGGCCGGCGTCCAGCATCATTGCTTAATAAAAGCAGGTCGCGATGCTCAGTCAGTTCTCCGTTGACAACTTTCATTGCAAACACTTGATTCTTTTCATCCAAACCGAAAACATTTATGGATATGTTATTTTTTCGTTCAAATTTCGATATATCACTCCAGCTCGTAGGAAATGAGACGCAGCTAAAGCTCATATCTTTCTTGAAGATCCTTATACTTGCTAACACGTTGAGGATCCTTGTAAATGAACTTGGCGAGTACGGCGTACATAAAACATTTCTCATCATCATAGTTCTTCGGATTTATACAGGCCCCTTTAGCTCCAACAATAGCCGGTAGAGGGATGTAACTGCTCCCTCTAGCCCATTATTCTTGTTCATCCTAACGCGCACACCATCAACAGCTAATAAAGCCCAGCTGCTTCATTTAAGTTGACTTTCCTTCATTTCAGTACAAAGTTTCGTGAATTTACTTTCCAATATGGCGTCCAAGTCACTTTCTAAAATTATTGCTTAATTTGATGTTTTAAAGGCTTTATCAGTAATATCACCAACGGCATTCACAAATTTACGTTCAGCCATGAGGTTAATTTTCCCACTATTATGCATCTTCGGCTGCTTCTGTACGGCTTGAATTATCCGCTGTTTTGATTCCTGGAGAAATGTATTCAGGTCTTGGCATGTAGAGCACTGGATGAAATATGATATCAGTCGATCCTGGAAAGCTGTTTCATATTCAACGACATCGTCTTCATCAGGAACCATTATCAGGAATTTATGTTTGGTAGGCTCGATCTTGAGTTTCTTAGCAGCAGTTATTCTCTCGCATCGTTCTTGATGAGTATCTCTGCGATTCTCAGGATCATAAACATTACCACAATTTTTACATTCCTAAACCTGGCCGCATACCAGCTCATGTCTCTTCTTATTGTAGCTTTTCAGGAAACTCTTTTCACATATGCTACACCTATTTTCAGGTATAGTGTCTAACAGAGCTTCCATAGCCTTAGCATTCCACATCCTAGCACTATGCAGGCTCATTCTCGGGGAATATGTTGATAAGTAAGTGTCTTGATACACTTTTGACTTCTTGGCTTCACCTTGATAAGTTATCAGCGCTACTGATGATAAATTTCACTGTAGAAGCTGATCCGCTGTGGTATAAACACACCAGCGTAATTACAATCTAAGATCGATCAAGCTCTCTTTATACACCTAGCACAGACCTAATAGAAAACCTCATCATCCCCTCCACCAAAGGGATTCGAATGTGGCGCTCCTATCGGAGAAAACCTAAAGGAAAACTTCATTACACCATCACGTTTGTAGTTCGAAGGGGACTCTAATATCGGGGAAAACCGATCAGAAAACGCTATTAACGTGCTACCACCAGGTTCGTAGTGGGTTCTACTAACGGAGGAAACCTAAAAGAAAACTATTATCTTGCTACCACAAGGATCCGAAGATGGTTCTACTATCGGAGAACACCTTAAAGAAAACTATTCATTTTTGCAGTTTACGATTATTCCTTATCTAGTATACAAATCACACGAGAGAAAAAATTAGACAAATTAAAATTAAAAAGGCAATAAATAACTAGATTTGAAGATAAGATGTAGACAATTCAAACGACTATAAACATGTGGTAATGTTTATGATACTGAGAATCGCAGAGATACTCATAAAAACGATGCAAGAGAATAACTGCTGCTAAGAAACTCAAGATCGAGCCTACCAAACATAAATTGCTGTTAATGGTTCCTGATGAATACGATGTCGTAGAATATGAAGCAGCTTTCCAGGATCGAGTGAAATCGTATTTGATCCAGTGCTCTACATGCCAAACCCTGAATACATATCTCCAGGAATCAAAACAGCGGATAATTCAAGACGTTCAGAAGAAACTGAGGATGCATAAGAGTGTGAAATTTAACCTTATGGCTGAATGTAAATTTGTGACTGCCGTCGGTGATACTACTGATAAAGCCTTTAAAACACCAAATCAAGCAATATTTTTAGAAAGTGACTTGGACGCCATATTTGAAAGTAAATTCAAGAAAATTTGTACTGAAATGGAGGAAAGTCAACTTAAAGGAAGCAGCTGGGCTTTATTAGCTGTTGATGGTGTGCGTGTTAGGATCAACAAGAATAACGGGCTAAGAGGGAGCAGTTACATCCCTCTACCGGCTTATGTTGGAGCTAAAGGAGCCTGTATAAATCCGCAGAACTATGATGATGTGAAATGTTATATGTACGTCGTACTCGCCAATTTCATTAACAGGGATCCTCAACGTGTTAGCAAGGATAAGGAACTCCAAGAAAGATATGAGCTTTAGCTGCGTCTCATTTCCTACGAGCTGGAGTGATATTCCGAAATTTGAACGAAAAGATAACATATCCATAAATGTTTTCGATTTTGATGAAAAGAATCAAGTGTTTCCTATGAAAGTTGACAATCAAGAACTGACTGAGCATCGCAAAGTGCTTCTATTAAGCAATGATGCTGGACGCCGGCATTACTTCTATATAAAGCATTTTGAGAAACTTATTCATCAGAAAAACTAGACGTCACGGAAAGGTCTACATTTGTAAGCGCTTATTTACGCACTTTGATGATCAGCATGGGGGAGATGGAGCTGAGAATTTGAATGAGCATAGAAAAATATACAATCAGCACGGAGTTGCCAGGATTGTTATGCCGACACCGGAGAAATCCATCGTAAGTTTCAAGAACATTGAAAGGATGCTGATATTGCCTTATGTCCTCTATGCCGACTTTGAAAGCATTCTTACCCCTTATCACAGCTCTTCTTCTAATCCCGAAACGTCTTATACAGTTCCATATCAGAATCATATCCCTATGAGTTTCTGCGTATATGTCAAATCGTCGGCCTCGGTGGAAGGCCTACAGACCGATTGTCGTACTTAACCCTACGTATATCGCGGTTATAATGCAGCTGCGAATTTTATGGAGTATTTAACTTCTCTTGCAAAGAATATTAATAGTATATGCAAAACTGATGCTCCATTAACACTAACAAATGAGCAGCAAAAATCTTCGAATGCTCTACAGAATGTTACTTATGTGGTAAAGAATTTGCCGGAGAGAACGGGAAGGTACGAGATCATAACCATATAACCGGTGAATACCGAGGAAGTCTACATAGTAAGTGTAATCTAGCCTGTAAAACACTTAATTATATTCCTGTCTTCATGCATAACCTGAGTGGATATGACTCGCATTTCATTGTTAAGGAGTTAGGATGTACTAGCGAGAGATTAGAAGTTATTCCTAGCTCAGAGGAAAGTTATATATCATTTTCCAAGTATGTTGGTGACATTAAACTCCGCTTTGTGGATACCTATCGCTTTCTTAGTACCAGCTTGGATAAACTAGCAAAAAATCAAACATCATATGCTGAAGCCCAGAACTACTTTGGAGCAGAGAAGTTCGAATTGATGACGCGTAAAGGTGTGTTTCCCTATGATTACGTTACATCAGGGATGTTTTGAGTGAAACAGAACTTCCTCCGAGAGAAGCATTCTGCAGCAAGTTAAAAAAGAAGAAATTAGTGATGCAGAGTATCAGCATGCAAAAACCGTATGGAGTCACTTCAACATCAGAACACTAGGCGACTTCAGTGACCTCTACTTAACTTCGGATGTCCTTCTACTAGCAGATGTGTTTGAGACATTCAGTGAGCAGACCCTGAAAACCCATAAAGTTGATCCTGCACATTATTATACATCACCCGGACTAACGTGGGATGCAATGCTGTTGTACACATGAATTGAACTGGAATTACTACATGACTATTACCAGCTGCTCATGGTTGAAGCAGGTATAACAGGAGGATTATGCAAAGATTCTCATCGGTAAGCAGAGGCGAACAATCACTACATGAAGGAGTATGACTCAAGTAAGCCCTCACAATATATATTGTACGAGGATGCAAATAACTAATATGGGTGGGCGATGGGGCAGGTCCCTGCTTACAGGGGTTTTAAGTGAGTTTCTCCTGAAGATATCAACCTAGATATACTACGAGAAGATGACCCGCTCGGACCCATTTTAGAATTGGACCTTCAATATTCTACAGAGCTCCATGTCCTGCACAATGATTTACCGTTTCTACCTGAGTGTATCAAGCCCCCGCGTTCTTCTACAAGGAAACTAATTCCTCCCCTTGGATCACGAACTAGGTATGTGGTGCAATACATGACCTTGAAGCAGGCCCTTAGTCATGGGTTACAACTGACTAACGTCCATCGGGTGCTACAATTTCAACAGTCATGTTGGTTAAAGCGTTATGTGGAATTCAATAACCGGCCACGACAAGGATCGAGAAATGATTTCGAGAAGGATCTTTACAAACTCTTTATCAATACCATGTTTGGTAAAACTATGGAAAACAGCAGAAACCGACTGAATATACGACTTGTCCCCGATTGGAAAATATTGGAAAAACTGGTTGCTAAGCCTAAATTTATTGATAGAACTATATATGGACCTAATCTGGCTGCAGTAAACATGGCGTCGCGGGAGATAGTCTTCAACAAGCCTATATACATTGGGATGTCTGTGCTGGATATCTCGAAGTCCTTGATGTATTGGTATCATTATGATGTGCTAATGCCGTATTACGGGCTTGAAAATCTGAAGCTCATGTCCATGGATACTGACTCTTTCATCCATCGTGTGACTAGCGGAGATATATACCACGATAATTTACGTTTTCTGGAAAATCTGGATACTGCTGGTTATCCTAGCGACCACATATGCCATTCTACAAAAAACATGAAAGTGTTGCGAAAATTTAAAGATGAAAACAATGTAAAAGTCATTCGTCGTTTTGTTGGACTGAGACCGAAGATGTCTGCACTCGACATCGATTGAGGCATAAGCAAGAAGCTAGAAGGTATAAAACATATTGCAATTAAACAGTACACCACCTTTGAGAGCTATGTGGACTGTCTTAAAAGCAGAGAAAACATAGGAACGCCAATGAAACTAATTATGTCCCATCAACATAATGTTGCGTCAGTGGAAGTGAGCAAAATATCCCTATCTCCACATGAGGACAGTAGAGTAATTGCAGATGACGGAGTATCCGAATATGCCCATGGACATTACCATATCTTGAACGGCGAATGAAACAAGGAACCCTAGAGCAGAAAAAAACAATTTTCAGTCAGAGAAACAACAAACACTGGATCGTAGCTGACGTCTAAGCACGAAAAAGCTGAATAATAAGAGCAGAGGAGGGCGTTAAGTCTACCGTTCAGAAAACAAATTCTTACGCTGGTCCCAAGTCCAGAGAAAAACACGAGGGGCGTTTGCCTCGCCACATACGCTAACTGAACGCACTTTAGTTAATGTTAAAATAGGTAAATTGAAAAAGTAACTACTATCTCGTAATCTCAAATATCCTTGAAAAACCTTTAAATTAATTATAAAATGTTTAAGTAACTGAACCTGGGCTAAAAATCCTTGAAACGCGCATGTACCTCATAACATCTGAAAAAAAAGCTTGAAAATAGCATTAGAACATTGGTTTAGCGTTACGACTTATTACAAGACGATGTAGAGGGGGTAAACGCTTGGAAAAAAGCACAAGGGTACGAAGACATCAATGTGCATGAAAAAGCGTATGAAAAACTGTACGCCTAGACCATTGCAAATATACCTCTAACAGTAATGAAGATATCTCTAGCTGGCAAACTTTTAGCTATAAAACCTATAACCCTTATCCCTTGATCTCCAGATCATACCTCAGGACCTAGATTCTAAATCCTACAGCTCTCAACCATCCAGACCAACAGACTTCACCTGCGAAAACTCTTAACCCTAGAGCATCAGATCATACCTCAAGAGCTGACCATTAAATTCTACCGCTATTAACATCCTATACCTGCAGCCCCACCTGTTCAAAAAACCTGCAGCCCTTAACCCTGGAGTCCCAGATCATACCTCAGGACCTAGCCGCTAAATCCTACAGCTCTAAACCATCCAGACCAACAGATTTCACCTCCAGACCAACAGACTTCACCTGTGAAAACTCTTAACCCTATAAACTCAGATGATTCCACAACAGCTAACAATTATATCCTGCAGCTATTAACCTCCAATACCTACAGCCCTACCTGTTAAAACCTGCAAGCCTTAACCCTAGAGCCCCGTATCACACCTCAAGACCTAACCTTTAAATCCCACTGCTTACAAGCTCCAGACCAACAGACTTTACCTATGAAACACTGCAGTCCTTAACCCTAGAGCGCCAGATCATACCTCAGGACACAGCATTATAAGTTACAGCAAATTAAGAGGATTGACTGCCTACCTAAACACCGTCTAAAGTCACTAAACATTCAGGTTGCGCATGGCCGCCATCTTGCTCATTTGGGTCTGCGCTGGAACACTCTCTAATACGCTACTGACCGACACCTGGAACAGCAGCCGGAGGAACGAGTAAGGACCGGCGTGACGAGGAACACGTCGGCACCATCACTACCATCCTCTCGAGTGACACTGCGCGCCATCTGCCGAAGTATGGATGACAGCCTCATCACGGACGGTTGAGTCACAGGGAAGCCGTGCCGCGTACTTGTAGACATCGGGGCAGCCATGGCTATGATCTGACATGACCTGGCCAACGGTTTGCAGTCGAGGAATCCAGGCCTATCATTCCAGCTAGTGACGGCATCGGGAGCACCTTTGCCCGTGGAGAGGGAGGCCCTGCTGCAGTTGACCTTCGGACGGAGTGCCAGCGTCAGTGAGTGCTCGTGGTGGCTGTGGCTGAAGAGGTGATACTGCGACTGGATGCACTCAGAAGCCAAAAGGCGACTGTCGACGACGGCAGGAATTTCCTATGGCTAGATGGAGAAGAGGTTATATTCCGGCAACCCGAAGAACGCCTTGGAATCTGCAGGGTCATCTTGAAGGAAGACGTGGGTCTCCGCGAGAAGGTAGGTGGTGGTGACGCCACGACTAGAAGGACGGGAAATGAAAATCTTTTTTGGCGTGCCGAGAGAGGCCAGTGAGGCTGCTTAACCCAGCGTACATCGATCACGACCTCCGGACTGGAACGGCAATGGGAACGTGCGAGCCCGCGGTCATCGTGACCGCAATCGACAAGACACAGGAGCCGGTGTCAATGCAACACCTGTGGTCCCAGCTGGAATGCTTACAGGAGAGGGCAACCGATCACCTGACCGCAGAATTACTCGGGAATGTTTGACAACTCCTGAGAATATACCAGCGCGTCTTCAGTCAAGGGAGGGAAGAAATACGGTGTTACCCGGCGAGAGTTACTGGCGGTAGTAAAGGCCTTGGTGCACTTCCACAAGTACCTGTATGGTCAGCCAATCCACCTGAGGACTGACCACTTCGCCCTAACCTGGCTACTGAGCTTTAAAAACCTGGAGGGACAGACAGCACGATGGGTTTAGAGGCTGCAAGAGTTCGACTTCGCCTCTGGAAATCGTAGTGGGAAGAACCACGGTAACGCAAACGCCATGTCCCGAAGAACCTGCCCAGAGCAGCTAATTTGTAAAACAATATTGTTTAAATTGCAGAAATGGTACCCAACCACAGCATTTTCCAGCTATTTTAAAGAATGAATCTTGCACAATCTTTCCTTACTTATTGAAAAGCTTTGCATTAATATGAATTTACAAATATTCTTCTCATGTTTTTGCGAAATGGCAGATCTCTACGAAGGTACCTTTGCGCAACCATATTTTCGAAAGTGCGCTCTTTGAGACACTGTGATGCAACCAAAGGAATTTAAAAAAACTGCTACTTGGTTGTTTTCGTGTACATGAACCACTTATCTCATAACCGTGCAGCAACACCCGTCAGAGTAATTAAACCTTTTTAGAAAAGTGAGTTGAGTTTGGATGATGAATATAATACACTCAATGTTAATCAAAATATAGAAAGCAGGCGCTCTGTTAGTTACATGGATTGCCCGGTCAGATGTAGAATGTTTTGATCTATCAGGTGCTGTCGCCATAGGTGGCTCCACTTGTAATATCTTATAGCTTGATGGATCTTTGTTTTTACATATAAGATTTTGTATCAAATTATAACTATGGTATTTTTTATGTCTTAGATTTAATTTCAGCTTGTAGCTTCAAGGTAAAGAGAATCTGTAATATATGAGAGAATACTTAGCGGACAAATAACTGTGTATGGGAAAGGAAGTGCCTAGAACTAAGTATATCTCTGGGCATTTGTGCCAGAGAAAATAAACTATGGAAGGCAATTTATTTTTTTAGGTGTAACAGTTCCGAATTATACCTTATTTAGAAAACTAAATAAAGTAGCTTGATAGTTTGTTTCGTCTTCAAATAAGCTGATATCATGTACCAGAAGGATTTAGAATATTTTGCACCCCTTTCCTGCAGCGACATAATTCTACCATTCCGCCCTCTATTATGCGGTGGACTAACTTTCTTACTGCAACGCTCCTAGCGGCACAAGTGTTGATTAGAAACTCAGGCAGCACCAACGCTAACAGCTCATTATCCATGGTCCTGATGTTGGTTTCTTGTGAGCAAAAGCAGACAGAAGTACAAGAGGCAATCACGTGCCCCCAAGCACTTCTTCTCTTTGTAATTTTGTTTTTTGTAATTTTACTTCCTCAAACGTTAAGTCATATCGGACGGTGAATGGAATGGGTAAAATGATGCTCAACGATATCCAGGGTCCATGGAGCTTACAGTTACTCGACATTCGTCTTTAATGATAAGGGAAAACTCTGGAAAAACCTTATCAAGTTAACTCACCCTGAGGGATATTCGAACTCGGGATCTTTTGAACGTCAGGCAGACACGCTACCATCTACGC
Source organism: Mantis religiosa (assembly GCA_030765055.1). Taxonomy (NCBI): domain Eukaryota; kingdom Metazoa; phylum Arthropoda; class Insecta; order Mantodea; family Mantidae; genus Mantis; species Mantis religiosa. Next base: position 315,072,906 of record CM060948.1, read on the forward strand.
TACCGAGGCGGGCTGTAGTTTATTAATCAAACATTAGATACATTTCTGTGGAAACTAAGTCCATGCAATGCCTAGGTTTTTTATGAAAAGTTTATATACTAAACAGAAGCATTAAACTTCGTTATATTTTTCAATTATGCCTCAGACAGACAAACAAAAATTAACTTTTTTTAAAAAAGATTCTTATACATGGACGCTAAAAAGGTATCTTTCTAGAGAAGCTTCGTATCGATTTATTGGATGGAGTGCACTGACTCCTCTACCTACTATGTTGTGGAAGACAAGAGAAAGTTGGGTGTGCACACTCACGCCTGTTTCTCTACTCTTGTAACAAACGCTATTCCTCTGTCCATTTGAGCACACTGGAGATAAACATTTGTTTAATTCTCTTATTCCTAATTATTTGTATGTGCAAGGAGAATATCGTACAACTACTTTTAAGCGAGAGCCAAATCAATATAAAACTGGTCCCTATACAACAAATTTAACAGTTCTTTCTGTTTTATTGCACGGAGACAAAAATACTCAATATTATTTTCGTATTAAGAGGTATAAGTCAAAGACATTGTAACAGTAGTTTCGAGTTATATTCAGAAAAGTTATGAAAGTTTATAAATTTGTAAATAAAGTGATTGTGTATTTAATAACTTAAATAAGTAAAAATATATGTAATTTTGTGCTTGGCCGTAGTAATAATTGTAAGATGTAATGTTGTGACGTGGAATTAAATAGGCCAATCATAAAATTTAGTTTGGAGTAACGATAGTTACGAAAAATCAATAATCTGTGTAGAGATGTTTTGTAATCGTGAGTTTGATGAATAGCGGTGCCGGATCAAGAACTTTTAGGTAACAGTTGGAACTGTTAAAAATATAACAAATTAAGAAATTATCGATATGTTGGAAGTAACCTGCAAGTGACTGGAAGAGGATGTTCAAGTAAAATGTAATCCAAATAATACAATTAAATAGTTACAAAATTTGACCTGTCGGAGACTATATTCCGAACCGCGCCTCAAACTTAGATTCCCATGACTATTATTTAATCAAACACAATCATCAAGCAACAAGTCAAAATAAAACGAATTAACCCAGTTATGTCTGGCTTCTCGTCGTGTGTTTTCTAAATGTCAACGTGCATCCCATCTCAAACATAAAAATCCCGCAACAAATTGCGCCCAAACGTGTAGCTGATGAAGATGGGGAGAAATTAACAACGATTGGAATTCCTGTTCCAACTTAAAACTTAAACATATAACAAGGAATATCTAGAAAGTGCTTTACTAAACAAAAACGAAGCGCACACACATACACTAAGACACCCTCTCATACACACACACACACACACACACACACACACACACACACACACACACACACACACACACACACACACACACACACACACACTGTACATTTTAAAAAAAAATTCTTGTGTATTTTCAGGCGAACCCAAAACTTGTTCCTCTACTGAACCCTCACGATCGAATTAAGTACAATGCCATACATTTTTAGCCACTATATTTACTACTCCTATCCTTATGACCCTTTCCTAAAATGCTCTTTTTATACAGGAGACCACACAAGGTGTATTTCGATTGACATCTCGACATGAACTATTTGGACGGATTACGATATCTCCCCTATTTACTATATATAGTAGAGAAGGTAAAAATAAAATATGAAATTACAGGGAAATACCAGGCATTTGAAAATACAAACCAGTGCTACGGAATACTGCGAGAACTGAGAAGAGTTAAAGAAGTTGTGTTACACATTTAGACAGCTCTGAATTATTTGTGAAGTAAGATTTGTATCTTTGAATGGATTTACCTGTAATAGAAATTCACTAAAACGAGGACCTCACACGCTCTGTCTGACTACTGTTGTACTACATCAATTGTATTCTTCGTGCCTCGTCCTGTTATACTATTATCGAGACTGACGGCGACGCGCACAAGAAGACAGTGCAGCGCGGAGATAAGATACAGATAGAGCAGGGCGGAGGTAAAAGACTTGCCGAAACAGTTAGATGACTATAAAGTCCGTGTTTCTTCTGGTGCGGTCTTACAGAACATTCCACAGATGTCTGGATATATCAATGAACGAGCTGCGGTGAGTTGAGTGTACAGTCGTTACGCCAGTTGCAAACAGAGTGGAAATGCAATTTGAGAATCGTCCGCGTGCAACTGTGTTAGTTGTCAGCGACTTTGAGCATTATATTTGTGTATTCTACGTAATTCTGCTACTGTAAGGGTTGACCAAAGTGTATTTCTACGGAAATAGAGACCATTTTGAATTTCTGCATCCTGGATTTTAATACTACGAACCCACAAGTCATACTATATATATTCCGTTAGAACTGCAGATAACTGGTTTATTTTCAACTTTGTTAGAACTTTGTAAAATTTCCTAAACTGTTCAATTACGCTCACAGCTTTGGAATATATCCATGGATATTCATGAAACACTTTCTGTAAGATATGTTACCTGTTCTTTAATCTCACATATGAGGCGTGTACCACGATTAAAATTCAGATTCATAAAGCAAATCTAGCAAAACTCTCTTGAATAATTATCTTCTGAATATAGCTTTCTCTCTCAAACGTTCCTCCTTTCACTATAAACATTGTGATTTGTTAGATTCAAATGATTTTGTCTAACAATTACTGTTTAATTTTATAGACGAATGTAAGCGTAGCCCCAAATACATTCTTGTTTTAAAACTTAGGAACATTTATTAATTAAGAACTGCCTTCTGGTTAAAAAGGACCGGAAGGGCACTAAAGAGACAATCCTTAAATTACTCCCCTAAGATTTCAAGGAATACAGGTAAACATACCTAATTGCATGTCCATGCAATAAAGGTATCAGAAAGGAGGCTCGAGGTGATAGTCAAATATTTACATTGAAGATCGTTGTAAGGTGAGTTTAGAAATCGCTCTCTTTGCATTAATCACAGAAAAAATAAATATAGCATCTGATTTTAGAGGTAGCAGTTCAATAATTGGAAAACTCAAACGAATGGTATGTCGGAAATGGCTCAGTAACTAAAAATATTTTAGGTAATTCTTTTGTTTAAATGATCCCTACATTTTAGTGTACTAACATTGTTTTATCTCTGGTATTTTAGTGCTTCAATCTGTTATACTATACGTTTGCCCTTATTACTGACTGTAGGTGGTTGAGTTTAACATTAGTTGGCAATTTTTGTGATCTCCTTATGCACAAACAGCTTCCAAAAGTATTTACATACACTTATCTTAGAGAAATGTTTTTGCTCCAGTCATTGTCTATGGATATTACAAATATTTATCCACAAAACAGGTTGCCCTTTCTTTGTTCTCACGAACGGAACATATACCCCAATGAAAATGTACATCCCTGAACTAAATCAAGAAACATTATCTAAAATTGTAGCAATTTTCAGAATATAGCATTCTCTCATAAACCATTCTCTCTCCATAGACATGTTCATTCATGGCTTTGTCGGCTGGTAACAAGAACGCTATGCGCTGGGATGATGAGTATTAGACATTTGTCTAATGCTTATATTAGGAATTTCATTGTTTGAGGCTCGATTGCATATAAATGAGTTTTAAGATCTAAAATATATACATATAAGGAAGGGTTAATATTTCCATCTTGCATATACTGCATGAGTACCTGTTATATGTCTTAGAAATCATTCTTATAAACTTTTCTACTTAGTTGTCCCATATTAATATTTCATATTCAAAGTTAGAGTTAAGATATGATTAGACCTCTAATTTATTATGTCGTCTGACCGTACATTTACCAGTGTTCCGACAGCAAGACAGGCAGATCTGAGTTTGGGGAAGGTATTACTTTACGTTTGTCTACTTGAGGTGCGAGAAATTTGATGTAGTCAATATGTTCTAATACCTAGAGCTCAGATTTATATGCACTATAAAGTATGATTATATCCTTGCATGTATGCAATAAAAATTTTATAATATCCATTTAAACTGATGATGATGGTGATGATGATGATGATGATGATGATGATTATGATGATGCGTTTAAGGGCGCCCAACTACTGGGTTATCAGCGCCCTTAAAATACCAATGGGTTTAAAAATCAATTAAATGGCTAAAACCTTAACGATTAAAATACAATAAATCAAATAAAAACAAAGATAAAACTCATGGACAACGTTGTGGTAAAGACTCAAATAGGAGCTAAAACTATTAAATCCAGAGAGGAGATAAAATGGTTAAAATACCCAAAATATTAGTGTCTAAATCCTAAAATTTGCAGATAAAGCGAACGCTAAAACTCTGCCCACCACCGTCTCGTCATCCGCGAGTAGCTCTGCCAAGCTGGCCGGTAGTTGGAGAGACCTGCGGAGACGGGCCAGCCTAAAACACTCTAAAAATACATGACTCACGGACAGTAGGGCACCGCAGAGCAGGCAAAGTGGAGCCGGTGTCCGGTTTAATAAAAAGCTGTGTCTAAAATGACAATGGCCAATACGCAACCGAGCCAAAATAATTCTTCCCGCCGCGATAGGCGACAGGAGGTCAGCCAGTGATTCGGAAGCTCCTTTACTGTTCGGAGCTTATTGCCATGGAGAGCAGACCACTCATCGCCCCAGCACGAGAGCGCCGCCCTAATAAATAACATGCCGAAAGTCTTCCGCGGTCACAGATGAAACGGTTACTCTGGTATCTGTGCCAAATTTTAAATCATTTTAATCCTATTCTTTTTTTCCAAAGCATTGGTTTTTCTTTTAATTGATCCATGATTTGGGCATTATTAGAAATTTTAATAAGTGGATGTGTTTTACGTAAAGATTTTTACAGTTGTTTATTTGTGGTATAGGCCCTTACAGATATTAATAATTTTAAAATTGCCACCTTGACTGCCGCATCCGCCATTTTATTCTCCCGCAAGCCCACGTGACTAGGAACCCATGCACAGACCACGCTAACGCCCGAGGCGTGTAGACTGTGGAGAGCGTCCTGGATACGCTGTACGAGAGGATTGTGGTTAAACAGCTCACGAATGCTCTGGAGTGCGCTGAGGGAATCACTTAAAATAAGGCAATCACCCAACTGTCGGCGGCGAACATATAAAATGGCTCGATAATTGCATCAGCTCCTGCAGTGTAAATGGAAGTGCTGCCATGGAGACCGAATGTAAAGGGTTCGGCCCCATGGACGAAAGCGCATTCAACACCGCTAGAGCATTTTGACCCGTCTGTAAATTGAGGTTAAAATTCTGATAGCCCGTATAAAAATTCTAAAAATAATCTGCGGATACTAATCGTCGACTTGCTGTGCAGCGTCATACCAAGATCTACCTAATCTGCTGCAGGCAACCAAGGGGGATACAATCTTTGGCCTCTAGGGAGCATACTAGGCAGCACGAGTCCATGCTTCGCAAGAAGCTCCCGGAAGCGAAAACTCGGAGGCTTATGCTTTACACGTGTGTTCTGATACTGGAGGTCGAAGGCGGTGTCGAAAAAGGGTACAAAAGTCGGATGCAAAGGTATACTATTGAATCCTCAGCCATAATTTCCCAGCAAAATGTCCCGCCGATACTGCAGAGGTGGTTCTGCCGCTTCGGCGTAGAGGCTAACAACAGGGCTAGCTGGGAAAGCCCTCATTGCTAGACGAAGACCAGAGTTATGGACTGTGTCTAGTTTCTTCAGCGCAGATAGACGAGCTGAAGCATAATCGATGCACCCATAGTCCAGCTTGGATCGGATCAGAGTGCGATACAGATTTTAACTGAAGTGCATTAATTTAACTTTATCACACTTCTCAATCTGGAAGTAATAGAATATCGAATTCTTAAACACCATCACAAACATATTAATATTTATTAGTCTCCTTGCGGTCTGCTTTGGCATTATTTGTGTTTACTGTACGAAACCAGTAAATACATTTCAAAATTTTCTGGAAGGAACTATTTTCTCCTGACATTTAAAATGTTTTTATACGAAGTGAAGGATCTCTCTGCTTCACAAAAGCCACACGATATTTGCGAAAGTAGCCTTTGTTACTTACAGAATAAGCATTAAGTTTTTCCTCAGGTTCACCGTGTAGCAACCCATTTATATCTCACAGAAGCATGAAACCTGGATTCCTGGCTTCAGATTTCTCAATTTTGATACAAAGACACTTTCCTGTTTCTCCTGGTATGTCTCCGGCGACAACTGTTTGTATATCTGTAGGGCAGAAGATAAGGGCATTCCCTTTAATCCAAACATATGATTGCAGCTAGGATTTTTATAAAGTGGCCCTTAATAAACACTAATTTACTCTGGAGACTATTATCAATGCAAGCACTTGCTGCTTTATTTTTGTGTATCACGTCGAGCACCTGTTTCATTGTACTACATAATATACAACTGCTTCAATCCATGTTTCCCATCTCGCGACGTTTGTCTGCTGAGATAGACGTGTGTCTTGCGCCATATCAATAAATAATTTCACACTTGATGGCGATCTCACAAACACTTTATTCATAGACGAAATTAACGTATTTACTTCGGGAAAATTCGCTTGGATTTTCTGTACCAACCGGTGAAGGACATGCGCCAATCAAGTCATAGAGCTTTACAATGAAATACGTGTAAAGCTTTAATAACTTTAGGCATATATTTTGCTGCATCTGTGACCTCACCAAGAGGTTTTCCTCATTTTATTTAGCAGGTGACAAAATAAGATAATGCATCAACAAAAACCCTAGCAATCGCCGAATTGCTTGTTATTTCCAGTAAGTAGCCTCGAGACAGTGAGATGTTTTATTACTGAGTCAGACTCAGCTGCTTATCCACGACGATTTTGACAATAATTCTCTAACACGATCTAACTATAAGTTTGAGTCGTTGATACTTTTTGTTATTTTTTGTATTAGCTGAACAGAATTACTTTATAGAAAATTCGTAAAGATTATTTGGTGAAATTTTGAACGTCCTTTAGAGGGGAGCAAGGTAAATGAACATAACGAAAAAAGTTTCTTGATTTTTAACTAATTTAATCAAATCAGCTGCACTACAGGACATAAATTTTGCTTGCATTTGAAAATATTTTTGTATAATACACTTAAAAGTTATAAGAAAATGACAAGTATTTATAAAGCTCAAATTTCTGTAAAGGTTCTCGGGGTTGTTGATAAATTAATTTCATGAAATTATTTCTTCATAAGCTTTCCAAGGCGGCTTTTCCTTAATATTTATTCACCAGAAAATTTTCGTTCGTAAACTTTCTTACAGGAAATTTTGAAAGTATACATTTTTAGCTTAATTAAAGGTATTCTGGTTGAAAATAATGATTTTAAGTCTTACATCTCTCAGAAAATTACGATTGCCACCATTTCCACTTGTACTTGCAGTAAATGTTGTTGCTGAGGTTTCTTAGATCTTGGAGACTAGCATTTCTATGAGCAGCTGTTTCGAATAAGTTGTCTCGTCAATATTTTTTGTTGCAGGACACATACAAAAATGGTATAAAATAATATGAGTGTATTTTTGTGATATAGAACCAACAACCACCAAACCGAAAATCACACTGATTTTTAAATTATTCCGAAAATTCAAAAGTAAACCTTAATGATACCACACTTGCTGAATACTATATTGCCATCTCTTGTTAAGACTAAGATTTCCATCAATCCACTGTCGAAGTAACTGAACTTCACTGCTCTTCTGCTTCGACATTGTAATTTCCTATTACGCAGATTTCAGGAGTTACAATTAGCAGCACAAGTGTAAAGGTTCAACTTTTAATTCTTGAAGATATTGTTACGCCAGACGACTTTGTTTGTAGCATTAATTCATACCACGACAAGTTTTATGATGTAACGGCCACAACGGACTTTAAATATTTACCAAATGATTGTTGAACAATATTGAGCAGCATATTTTTATATCAGGAAGTGCTCAATGTTGGATGCTACAAACTCATTTACGGCGACTTTTATGAATTTAGAAACGTAATATCTAGCATTCCTGCACAAAATGAACAATAAAAGGGAAATTATCTCACGTTTTTCTATTCTTTAAATATCTGGGTGAAATAGACGTAGGGAACATTGCTGACATATAAACTCTATGCACAAATATCCACAAAATTTACTTAAATATGCATTAATCCCTTAAATATTCATATATATGCACTATAAAACTTCCACAAGAAGTAGCTTACAATGTCGAACAAATGTATTGCTAACATTTATACGTTTATCATTTAAGGAACGAAACATGTATATATGTAAAATGAGAGCTCTGTTAATTACACATTATTGATCACAATTATTTTAGCAGCGTGTGACGATCGCCGATTTAGAGATATAACAACGTTTTTTGTATACGTTCACAGATAGTTTCTTAGATTTAACTCAGAGTAAACTTCAAGAAAGTAATTCGACTTAATTAGAATAAAAATTACACATTACTGTTCACTAGGACACCAGTGTCATATTCGAATAGAACTCTACTTGCTACATCGTTTATTGGTACGAAGTGAGAGATCGCGTATATAGATCAGAAGTAGCAAAGGTACCAACACTGAACCTTGGAATACTCTCTATGTTACCTTCCTGCAATTTGAAGTTTTTCTTTCCTAACCGATATCATGGTTTACTTTAACATTTCGTTTTCATTCATCTAGATGTGATACAGTCCAAGTATTTAATTTACCTTCCACGCGTAGCCGATCTCACCTAATATGTGTATTTCGTAATGCCCCGGATATTCCTGACTACAGATATAAATAATATTGACACAAAAGGATGTGAAACAAGTATGGATATCCTTAACCTCTCCCTGACTCCTTCGAACTTCTGGAAATGCCATAGAGCGTGTAAATTGCCTTTGGTGGTCTACTATCTACCTGCGTAAGTAGAGCAAGTATTGAATTCTAACCAAAAATTGGATATCGACATATCGGTCCGGGTAGCTCAGTTAGTTAGGCGTTCGAACAGTCATCTCATGGATGTGGGTTCAAATCCTGTGCTCACTGTCTGTTTTAAGTGACAGTGCTGATACAATCCTGACAATTGAAATCGAAGTTGAGGTACATCAGATGTATTTATGTAAATGGAACATTTATGAAAAAATTCTAATGCCTCAAAGCTAGCTCTAATGCTTTTGATTAAAGAAACAAAACTTAAATATATTTTTATGTCAACCGAAATGTATATCTTGAATTTTCTGGGAACGTCCTCGCAAGTTACCTTCGTTCTGGCTAACAGTTCCACAACAGGCAGGAATTTAGGGATATACAAAATATTACTGCACAAAATGTATACACCTCCTTATAACACTCAATTTATGTGAAATACATATTTATGGAGTCTATATTCCTCAGATAATCCCAGTAATTTGCACTTTTAAAAGTCTATGTGTTTATCACATGGCGCCGTACTTCAATATGTGGCCAGCAGATAGCGCTAGCTACATCCAGTCTGGCTATGTCAGCTCTACAGGCTAGATGGCGGCACCTTCGCTGATATATATGCTGTTCTAATTGTTACAATGTTATTAACAACAATGAAAGAGCGTTTGTCTGTAATATCCACAAAGAAAGTGAGCAATATTCTATTAAAGAACGCAGGTAATTTTGTAGACATTCGGGATTAGAACGCGGCATATTTGTATTAAAAACCACAGTTTTAGTGCAGAAATGGCTGCGCATGGTACTATACAAGGGCGGCATTCTTGATTCTTTGTATTGCATGATTGTCATTTTTTCTTGGTCATTTGATATCCTGTTGGAACTTATACCTAACTAGTAACACGCATTTTCATATTCCAACTGAGAAACTTTACCTGGCAGTACGGATCAGTGTTGCCAACTCAATTAAATGGGATCTAGTTACAAGTAGAGCAAACTTCCGCTGCAAAAATATAAAAACTAACCACAAACCCTTCGCTTTGAGATGACAAGATGAGCAAGATGATGGAATCATTAGTGATTATGATGGTCCTCTTATTGTTTAATGAGGCTGTTAGTATACTTAAATTATTAGCTCTCACTACAAATAAGTGTAGGAGATCTGCACTGGATGACTAACGTAGTTCAAGAGTCGTCACTGTCCGAAGATTTTATTGTCACTGTAGCACGTTTTTACAAATTATACATAGATTTTACAAATTTATTCACAACTCCATCAGTTAATGTGTATGAGATACATCAATTCCCTTTGTTCTCAATGCCAAATTTTACCATTAGGGGGCAGGTGTTCAGTTATTTCTTTTTTTAGATTTAATGTCAGTCATTATAGTATACATTATTTCCACATCACGCATCCATGTGGCAACACAAGTAATGGTTTAGTCAATTTTGAAATATTCAAGAGGACATAATTTCCTTCAAAACGCATTTCTCCTGCTTGGCACCGGAACACAAGGGTACTGTTTGATTCAGTTTACTTTTCTATAATGTATCATTGGTGACATAAACGCAACGTAATAAACCGTACTATTCACTTGAAAAGTTAAGAGTGCATTATAAATTGCAATGAAGCCTGAAACCCTGGAAATATCCAGCGTTAGCAAAGTTTTGTCTAGGATGATGGATGCTGAACCTTTGTCGACTGTATATTTTACGAATCCCATTAATTGTTAAAACTGCAGCCTGAATGATTACAAAGGACTTTCAGATTCAGAATATATAAATTCAAGGAAAGGTTAATATCTCCAGTGTTCAGAAAGATATTTGCTAGTGCCCGCTGTGTAAAAAGAAAGTTATACGTTTAACCTCCTTTGGCATAAGACATATTCATTTACTTCCTGAGCAGAATGACTCAGGCGATTTCGTCTATGCCGCAATGTGAGGGGCCCGGGCTCGATTCCTGTAGCCGAACTATCTGACCCATAGGTTTCTTTCGGGAGATTTCCCAAGTCACCAGGCGAATGCCGGTTGGGCTAAACATATACACCGAATTTCTTGTGCCTCCATTTCCCACCATTATCATTCCACGTCGTCTCTCCCCTGGTGGCCGGTGGTTGTCTTGGTTGTGCATGGCAGGATGATATGCTCTGAGAAAATTCCTCCCTTGGTAGATGTTTACCGGTCTACGATCTCAGTCTAATGGTGGGGCTGTATCCGAATGGCAGAAGGGTGGAATATACCTTCTCCTGGCCTGCCATAGACCTTCCATGTAGTAAAATGTTCTAAAATGTGCCCTCTGAAATGTCCTGTCTCCTTGGCATAGCTGCCCCTTCCCTCCTCTCGCTACACCCTTTCTCCCGGTGGTGCTCCCAATTAGGGCTATAGGCATAAGAACTCGCAACTAACTCTCCGTGCCGATTCCCCTCCGTAAAGTAGGCCAGTCCGGTCCAGTCCATTCCAGTCAAGTATCACTGAGTTGTCCCATAATAGTATATCATCTTCCAAACTAGAGTTACAATATCAACAGTGTGCTAATATAAGTGTATCTATAGAATATTTATTCACTAGTGCTCGGGTAGGACAACGAACAAAGCTGATTTTTATGTAAGATATAGTTATGTGAACTTGCCAATCTGTAGATATATCTCTCTAATTGAAAGCCCAGAAATATGAGAGAGTCAATTTCTATAAATAACACATTAATAATCCCAGTTTCTATCGCAGAGCGTGAAGTATCATGAGTTGTATGTGTAACAGGCTTTGTTTTGTCTAACTTCGCATATAATTCAGTAGCTTTAAACAAAAACCTATATGACACAATTCTAAACATAATTGTAATAAATTGCACACTAATTTCAATGTCTACTGACCACCAGGACACTAGTTCCATCAGCAGATAAAGATATACCTGAGATATCCTTTATAGAAGGAGATGTGTCGTGCATATAGATGAGAAATAGTAAATTCCCTGACACTGAACTTTGCAGTACTCCATCTACCATTATTTTACAATTTGATGTTTCCTTTTGATAACTGATATGAATGTTTTTATCCAGTTTCTCTTTTCACTCACATAAATATGCCACAATCCAGGTAATTAATTTAACCTCCCTACTTTGAAAGAATTGTTGTACAATGTGTCACAAAGTATTTGTTGTGGATGATGATCTCAAATTTACAATTTCAAGAAGTCGCGGCTATTCATAACAACAGACTAACAATACGAGGTACGTCCAGAAAGTAAGTTCTGTTAGGTAATACAATTAAATTGTGTATTGGTACGCACAAATTATTTATTTCTCAAAATTCTACAACCCTTAAACTAATTTTCCACATAACTGCCGAAATTTTGCAGGCATTCGTCATAACGAGGCAAACATTTTTGTATAACCTCTTCATAGAAGTTTTCCGCCTGTGTCTTCAACGAGTTGGAAACATTTTCTTTCAGCTCTTTGTCATTGTTGAAGCGTTGACCGCCAGGGAATGATTTGAGATACAAAATCAGATGAAAGTCGCTAGGACCCAGGTAACGGCTGTACGGGGGATGGTCAAAAACGTCCCAGCCAAATCCCTGTAGGATGTTTTTCGTCGCATTGGCAGTGTGTGGTCGTGCGCCGTTGTGGAGAAACACCAAACTTCTTGAGATCGGAAATATGCTGATAAATCTCAATTTTTTTCTCTTTCATAGAATTCAGAAAAAGAATCACAGTTCTGTTTTCACAAGCGGCGGGATTTTCAATCAACATCGACATTGTATACAAGCACAACAAGGTGTACTTGGCCGACAGCAATCTCACAATGCTGCAGTTTTTTCTCCTTGATACGGAGCGTCTACCGCGCATGTGAGGAACTGCCATCGCAGCGCGGCAGCGGAGATAAATTGACGCACTCCATGTTCAGCAAATGCTACATAGTGTATGGATAGTCTTTGGTGGTCTACTATCTACTAATGTAAGTAGAGCAAATGTTGCATTCCAACCAAAAGTTAGATATACACATATCGGTCTGTGGGGCATAGTTGGATAGGAACTATTGCTGTAAGTCTAAAACATGACAGGACAAATATTGTTTGAAGGCAGCTGAACAGTAAAAGATGCATTTTGTGGAAAGATTCACATATGTAATGCGACTTGAAGTGGTTCTGTCTCTCTTCATCTCTCCTCGCGCGCACGCTGGGAAAGTTTGTGTGATTGTGTGCGTATGTGGAATCTAGAAAATATCGTACGTTTTTCATTCACACAATTGTCGCCCTTCACGTGCAACATATTCTATTGCTAATGTCGCGTACCTACATGCAAGGGCAATAAGAAAGTTCAGAAGGCATTAAGGGATCAGTAAAAAATTTCAAACTGTTGGCTTTATGATGACTTTAAAGGCGATAACCGCAGTAAAAGGAGTTCTTCTATATATTTGTTAGAAATAAGTATTAACGTTCGCCAAACTTTGTGAACGTACGTCCGTCAGAAACAGCAGAATCCATTAATGGGAACCTAAAATGGAGTGACACTGTGCTTCTACGTGTTCCCAGGAGATGGCATTGGGTACGACTATTTTGGCTACATCCACTCTTTCGTTTAGCTGGCAGACCTTTAGTTTGTATTATCCTATCCGAATTTCAGTTTTGTGAGCACCGATGACAATTAAAAGGTGAGAAATGTAAAATTAAAGAAACCCAGCTAGACTCATAGGCTCTCGGGATTAGACGGCGGCAAATTTCGATTGGAAGCCACAACGATAATGTCCAACGCGTGTCACAGTTTGCCTATGTAAACTTACTTCTTGTACCATTATCAGCTTCTGCAATATTCTTTAGTACTTGTTTGTATTTTCGAATGGCTGGTACTTTTTTGTAACTTTAATGTTATCTTATATTTTACCTTCTCTGCTATGAATAGTAAGTAGGTCAGTCTCGCGCACATCGGAATACATTTGAGGGGGTGAAGATATTGTTTTTGTAATAGTGCAACCTCTGAATCACATCACTTTGGAACAACTCAAGGAAATATGGATACACATTTTAAGGATTGCTGGTTGTTTAAGGTTCATGGTATGACAAACCATGTCTTGCATTTTAGATAGAAGCTGGCATATCGAGATAGCTTTTTTCTCTTGTTTTGGAAATATTACGTCCTCCAACGTTAAGTCATATCGGACGGTGAATGAAATGGTTGCAATGATGCTCAAATGTGTCCAGGGTCCAAGAAGATTATAGTTACAGTACATTAATCTTTCAGAATAAGGGAAACCCGCAAAAAACCTTACACATATAGTGGATCCTGACCGACATTCGAACTACGGACCTCTAGAATATAAAGTACACAGAACCACTACTATTAAGAAGAAAAGTCTAATTGCATACAAACGTAGTTAAGTGAAAGCCGCTAATCACTCACGTGTAGATGAATGTGAATCACAAGGATGTTGCTTACATATTTCCAAGATAGAAAATGAAAACTGTAAACAAATTGATCATCCAGGGGTGGCATCATACAGATTATTTCACCTGCAAGTGTAAATATTATAGCTGTATACACTACATGTATGGAGTAGGCTGTAGTAACATTAAACCCATGTGGTTGAAGAAGAGAAAGCAGTAAATACAATTTCGTAACCTTTCTTAATCATAAACAATAACTGGTTTGTTAGGTATTATATCAGTTCTGGACACAAAATCTAGCAATATTTAAGCAAAATATATGTAAGCGAAAGGTATAAAGTAATTAACTATGCTGTGACAGTAACCGTGGAAAGGTAGACCCGGAGCCATAGCTTGGATATGAACCACGGATCACTTAAGCTTCACCATGTAAACATACCAGCATGGCAACTAAATCACCAGATGCTGGAGATGCTTGATAGAAATTGAATACTCAAAATATCATATGGACAGAGGTCATCTACCATAACACCGAAATCATAGCAAGGGAAGCAAAAAGCTCTACACATTTGTTCAATTTAGAAGGCTTCTTTTCGCTTAAACACTTATTACGTATTTAGATTTTATCTCAATGTATGGTATAGCTACTTTTCGTTTCAATGCCATAGGCAACAATTAAATATAGTTTACATTAGTAGAACATTATTAGAAGGAAATCATAGCAAGGGAAGCAAAAACCTCTACATATATATTCAATTTAGAAGGCTTCCATTCCCATAAACAATTATTAGCTTTTTAGATTTTATCTCACTTAATGGTATAACTACTCCTCGTCTCCAAGCCATAGGAATCAATTAAATATACTGTGACTTTGTAGGTTCGTGAAATGAAAAGTCCAATTGCACCACTCAATAATGTTCTTTATTTCCACCGACTTACAGTTAAACTCTTGCCAATTTCACAGAATTACGTAATGCACACAATTACGATTCACTAATTCGTCCGTTACAATTTCACTTGCACTCGTAATTACGTACAATCCTCCGATGCACTCACACAGTCTTCTCGTCGTACACTAGCACTGCATTCTTACGCCAAGAACTGACTAACTAACTAATTCTCCTCCAGCCCGGCGTGTTGCTTATATAGGGTCAGCTGGCCGATCGAGAATGTTCTGGATTAGATGAAATATCCCGTAAGTTGGAGAAATCAAGGGCAGCGGAAAGGGACGGCACGGTAATATTATTTTTCCCTGCCACCCCAGCTTTAACGAGGGGGCGTGTCCGAACGCCTCCATCCCCTGCTGCTGCCTCTAGCCGGTTCTATAGGGTGTTCCAACGTTCGGGTGACACTGCTCCCTTCTCAAAGCTGGTCGTCCCGAACAGCACCATCGTAGCGTGGCAGGCGATCCAGGTGTACTACCAACATCTTCCCTCGGGGAACCTTCTGGATGCGGTAGACCACGTTGTTAATCCTCTTCACCATCGGGTACGGTCCTTGCCATGGCTGCTGGAGCTTCGGGCAGCGTTCCTTGGTCCGGGTAGGGCGGTACAACCAGACCAGGTCACCTTGCTGGAAACCTTGACTGTTGGTCTGCCTGTCATACCTGGTCTTCATGTGGTCGCACGTCTTCTGGATGTTCTGGAGAGCCATCTCGTGCATGTCGTGGAGTAGGTCCACCATGTTCTCCACATACTAGGTCGCTGGCTGCCTCGCTTCCGGAGGGCTTCCAAAAGTCAGCTCACAAGGCAGGCGTAACTCTCGGCCGAACATTAAGCTGGCTGGTGTCATTCCAGAAGTGTCGTGTGTAGACGAGCGGTAGGCCAGAAAGAACTGTGGCACCTTGACGTTCCAGTCTCGCTGATGGCTGGCCACGACCTTCCTCAGGTGTTCCTCTAAGGTCATGATGTATCTTTCGACCATGCCATCCGGCTTGGGATATAGAGGAGTCATGCGGTTCTTGTTCACCCCAAGCCTTTGTAGTGCCTCCTTCATTAGGTTGGACTCCAAGTTGGTACCCTAGTCACTGTGTAGCTCTAACGGCACTCCAAGTCGGCAGAACACTTGCTCCACGAGGCAGTCTGTGATTGTCTATGCCTCTTGGTTTGGGATGGCATACACCTCCGGCCACTTGGTGAAGTAGTCCACGACCACCATTAGGTACTTGTTGCCTCGGTCGGAAACTGGGAACGGTCCAGCAATGTCAACGGCGATCCGTTCGAATGGCGCGCCGACGTTTTACTGCTGCATGCGACCCCGGCTGCTAGTCTGGGGTCCACGACTCGCCGCGCACACGGGACATAGACGGCACCATCTCTCAGCACCTGCTCGGAGTCTCAGCCAGTAGTAGCGCTGCCGTAGTTTGTCAATCGTTCGGTTCGCTCCCAGGTGTCCTCCCGAAGTACCGGCGTGCACTTTTTGCAAGACTTCCGGTACCTTAGTCCGGGGAAGTACCAACTGTTCCCTCTGCGTTTTCCCATCGGGTGTTTCCCATACCCGGAAGAGCACGCCCTCTCTGGTCTTCAACGAGTCCCATTGGGCCCAGTACGACTTGTAGGCGGCGCCCCTCGGTGCGATGTCCTCCCAGGTTGGTCACGTACCTGCCTCCACTTCCCTCAAGAGTGGCCCCAAGTCTGCGTCAGCCAGCTGCTCCCTCCTCAGGCCTGCGCTATCCAAGCTATCCTAAGGCACTGCCGTGACTACTCGGACTGCTGCGGCAGGCTCCTTCTCCTCCACACTTGTACACTGGCCGCACTCTTCTGGACAGGGTCTTCGGGACATGGCGTCAGCGTTACCGGGGCTCTTCCCTCCACGATGTTCCGAGGTGAAGTCGTAGTCCTGCAGCCTCTGTACCCAACGTGCTGTCTGGCCTTCTGGTTACGCCGTCACCATCACCTCGCTCCTCGCGGGAATAACCACGTCTTCGTTGAAGACGACCCTGCAAATTCCAAGGCGCTCCTCTGGTTGACGGAGTATAACCCCTTCTCCGTTGAGCCCCAGGACCTTCTTGCCGACGTCGACCGTCACCTCGTGGCTCCTGAGGGCATCCAATTCCGGTATCACCTCCTCAGTCACCTTCGCGACGAACACCCACAGACGCACGGCACTCCGCCCCAAGGTCATCTCCAGCAGGGCCTCCTTCTCCACAGGCAAGGTGTCACCCGAGGCCGTGACCAGCTCGTATGGTCGGCTCGGCTTCCTCGTCGGCAAACCCTTCGCCAGATCAGGTCTGATGATGATCACGGCTGCCCCAGTGTCCACCAGCACGCGGCACGGCTTCCCTCTCACCCAACCGTCCTCGATGAGGCTGTCATCCATACGCCGGCTAACGGCGTGCAGTGTCACTCGAGGGGATAGTGGTAATGTCGCCGACGTGGCCCTCTCCACGCCGGACCTTACTCGTTTTCCGGCTTCTCTTCCTGGTGTGGGCAGTGTCTCTGCAGGTGTCTGGGCTGTCCACACCCCCAACACAGGCCACTAGTTGTTCGCCGGCGTCCCTCAGCTGGTCTTCTGTCTCCGGCGTAGCGGACATTCCTCGTTCTCGACGACGGGATGGATGATACCTTGGCCGCCTTCATCCTTAATGCCGCTGTCAGCGCCTCGTGGATGGTTTTATAAGCGCCGAGCAGCAGGCGCTGACGAATCTCCGTATCCCGTACCCCGTCGATAAAGTTGTAGGCGGCTTCCCGGGATACGAACTCCAGTGGTAGGTCAACCAAGACCTTGCTAGCCAGTTGCTCAATCGCTATGGCGAACTCCTGCAGCGTCTCCCCCGGCTACTGTGACCTTGCCTTTAGTTGGCTGCGGTATGCTGCGGCTAAGCGGTGGTTTCCGAAATGATTCTCCAGGACCTCCCAGATGTCCTTAGGTGCCGCCGTTGTCTGCACCGCGTTTAGGACTTCCGCGGCACGTCCCTGGAGGCTGGCTATTAACTGTGTGGCCTCCTCCTCGGGTGACCATCTGTTGTGCTTGGTCATTGTGTCGAACTGGCGGCGGAAGACCACAAATGTTGACGCGCCGTCATTTTTTGGAAGCTTGATGCGCGCCGATGTTGTGTCGCGTCCAAGTGCGTCAGCCTTCAAATCCTTCAACATCCTGCCGACGACGTCCTCCACCATATCGCTCAGGGACCTGACGCTTCTGTCGGCCTTTCCTTCCAGGTTGTTAACGCGGTTAGCAAGGTCTTCGACGTCTTACGCCATGGCGTTCAGGGACTTGGCGTTACTGTCGGCCTTTTTCTCTAGGTCATTAAAGCGGTTCGCCAGGTCCTCGACGCGCTCTTCCGCTTGGGACATCCGCTTGCCTAGCTCCGTCACGTCATCCCTCACGCCGGCCAACTGTTCTTCAAATTTGGTGGCGACAGCTTCTTTCGCCACCTTCATTTCCGCGGTCAGTTCGGCCATCTTTGCGGTCATTGTCGTGGCCAAGTTGTTGTTTGCAGCTACCGTCTTCGCTGTTAATTCGCTCTTCATTTCTTCCGTCTTCGCTGTTGTTTCGGCCTTCATTTCTTCCATCCTCTCGGTGATGTTGTCGTTGGTCGTCTTCATTTGTTTTAGTTCCGCGGTCAGGTTGTTATTTGTAGTCTCCAGCTTCGCGGCCAGGCTGTTATTTGCCGCTTCTGCCTTTTCTGTTAATTCAGCCTTCATTTCCATAATCTTCTCCAAAAACTTTTCCAATGCCGCGTCCATGGTTGTAATGATCGGTGATGTTATCTTCCCGCTTCCTGACACCAGTGTGACTTTGTGGGGTCGTGAAATGAAAAGTCCAATTGCACCACTCAAAAATGTTCTTTATTTCCACCGACTTACAGTTAAACTCTTGCCAATTACACAGAATTACGTAATGCACACAATTACGATTCACCACTTCGTCCGTTACAATTTCACTTGCACTTGTAATTACGTACAATCATCCGATGCACTCACACAGTCTTCTCGTCATACACTAGCACTGCATTCTTACGCCAAGAACTGACTGACTAACTAACTAACTCTCCTCCAGCCCAGCGTGTTGCTTATATAGGGTCAGCTGGTCGATCGAGAATGTTCTGGATTAGATGAAATATCCCGTAAGTTCGAGAAATCAAGGGCCGCGGAAAGGGACGGCACGATAATGTTTTTTTTCCCAGCCACCCCAGCTTTAAGGAGGGGGCGTGTCCGAACGCCTCCGTCTCCTGCTGCTGCCTCTAGCCGGTCCTATAGGGTGTTCCAACGTGCGTGTGACAATACTTTATATTTAAATAACATAATTGCAATTTGCTACTTATCTTTGCTAATATTTAGAAATTTTATTTGACACTATGCAATTTTGCAGGTAGATCCATCTTTGGGCAGAGGGACGTGTTACTCCATTACTGGTCCTCCCTGGCGGGCAATTTAAAATAACAAAATCGTCTTATTCATAACGTGTACTTATAGCAAAACGTTAATATATTTAGCTCGCACTACTTTCTCAATCTACCCTTCCACAAAGGCTTATATTTACACCTGTTAAAAATGTAAGCTAAAAGTTATTACACATTTCCTTTTTGTTACAAGAAGGTTAAAGGCACTAAATTTTTAACCAAAATTTGAAACTTAACCCACGAAAGAGATTTGCTCCAACAATATTTTTAGTGATTAATGTTGTTGTTAATATTGTTGTATATTATATACCAATGTGAGTAAGTAATACCTTCTTTCATACACACCGTTTGGAGTTTATGAAGTGCAGCATTTGAACATAGAATTCGGCACTTGCGTAATATTGGTACAGGATCTTTGTTTGACAGGAGAAAACGTCCATGGTATTTATTATTATCTGACCATTTTGTAGGTTTACACAGCACTATTAGGTTTATTGTGCTACATTGCCGACCGCATGATCTGCCCAATTTGGTCCAGGTCTTCAACGGTCTGAATAAGAAACATAAGATGGCGTAAGAAAAATAACCGGAAACAAAAGTACAGCAAGTGCGCAAAGCATGTAAAAGGGACATAATGATTAGCTGTAAATCTTTATTTCTAATTCTTCAATCAATTCTTTAAGTAACTTAATCATTATTTGTAATTCTACAGTCTATTCGTTTACATTTTAGACATTCCTTGGAAGCTAAAATAGGAGCTAAAGCTGATATGTAATATCCACAAAAACAGGCGATATTGCAACATACGTGGTTCAGGGTTCCTTTCTAGGGTTTTCGTTACAAGATTTTGAAAACTGCACAGATTCTCTATTTTTCAGGTGTGATTATTACGCAATTGTTTTATACACATTTAGTAGAGCAGATTTTCTTATGGAAACCTGCGAACAACTTGCGAACTCTGTCTTCAACTGCACTGAAGGTAGGGTTAGGTTTAGTATAAAGAGGAGTTGGCGCAGTGGTCAAACTTGATTTATTGTACAGACGCGAGAAAATGTATTGCGATACTTGAAAGACTGACCTACGGGAGGAAGGTGGGTTTGCATCAGTTAGTTGCGCCAGGACGGTTCAGTTTCCTTATACCTAACCAGTGAGTTCGGCGCACAGTTATTTAAGCTTCAAAGGAAAATAAAAACACTTTTGCCACATGAAACTTAGGTGGTTTTATACAAAATTCTAGTATCAACTCAGGTATTTATCGATAGTTTTGTTATTGACGTTATTTTATCTCTCTTCGTTTTTCGCACATACATTCCCCAAACATTTTAACCTCCCTTTCTTCTATTCCAATGCATTTCCTATACTCACATTTGTAGTTTTATCTCCAACGAAATACTTCTACCTTTCATAGATTAGCGATACTTAAAATAATATTTAACTGCGTGGTGTTTAAAGTTAAGTGGATATAGTTCTGAAAATAAATACATTATCTTCTTTGTTAAGGTCACAAGAACAGATTATATGGATATACTACTACAATTATCTGAACTAAATGAATGATTGAGTGATTGAATTAATGAATAATAAAGCCCTCAAACAATAAAATTGGACTATAATTAAATAATGCTTAAATTAGTCCAGGCTCCACAGAGCTTAGAGCGCTGCCATCCTTATTACCGTTACAAATAGAGAACTTATTACTTTTTAATGTTTCCGTGTTTAGTTACGTCACCTGGGATTGATCTATTTCGGAATTTATTACGGATATTATCACCTCGTGGGCGTTTACTGCTTCTAAAACAATTCGTGATGAACAGCGGGTAAGGCAGCTATTTGTTGGTCTAGCTCAGAAATTTTGTCCATTAGATACCGCAATGTCACAAAAACAAAGAGTTTTCACTAAGAATCACTTTTCATGGCAGACAATTCGTTACGGGAACGCATTTCAATTATTTTATCTGACATTATAGCTAGTTTGTCACTAATAATTGATTGTTTTAATAATTCCAATAACAATTTGACCATTCAGTTAAAATATTCGTACATTTATAACTTCCTACATGTTGGAGCTGCTGTTATGGATTATTAAAGAATATTTAATAGTAATTACAATGCAGTTTAATACATATTAATTGTCTATAGGTCTGGTAGGAGGTAAATTTTTACCTCAAGTAACACTTTAACTGTTGATCTGTAGGTTATGTTCGGGATTCTTTCTTAATAATATTACATTGATTACATTTAAACTTGTTAATTATGTTTTAACTTTGCTTTAGTTCAAAATGTTTTGTATTAGGTCAAGATATATTTGTCTTTGTGTTATATATCAGGAAAATTTACCGTAAATTGTTTAATTTTTGCTATTCATATTTGTTTTATCACAAATATTTTGAATTATTGATCTTCATTTAATCAGTATATCATTTGCTTCAGAGCGTTCATATTGTTTGGTTATTTATTTTTCCGAATGCAAAATCTCATAGTGTCCGAATATTAACTCAAGAAGGAGATGTAACTATGTAGTGTGAGTATTTGAATATAATATTATATTTATTGTTCCAATTTATAATAAATCCTTAATATCAATACCATCCGTACTAGCACGGATAGTACTGATGTGATACACTCACATTACTTTCTCTACTGTTGCACAAACACTTATTTCTCTATCTACTTCAAGATAAACATTTTATTGTAGTTACGAGGGAATACAGTAGACATTACGTGATAGATGTTTTAAACGGTTGTCTGGGTGACGTCTTTGAAATTATATTGTCATTGTAAAATTTTTTTTTTTCTCTTTTAACATTTGCCTGTCTTAGCGTTCTATGATCCAAATTGCCTCTTTCCATTTCATATCCGGACGGGGCTAATTTGAAAGTAAGCTTTAATTCAGGGGACATCAAAACGTATAGGTGTTGCTACTGAAGGCTCTGTAAAGAATTTTTGAACCTTTACGAAATACGTTCCACACCCAAGTACGGCAGAAGGACTTTGCCTTTTAGAAAATATAACTATTGAGGAATTGTGGAATATAATCAAGAGTAAATCTGAAACGGCTTGTCTTACAATATAAAATGTATCAGACACAAATTGTATTTAACAACACAATCTACATTCCATGTGAAGTAAAAATTTGTTTATATCTTAAAATTTACAGTTATTTAAAGTGATCCAGATTGAAAAGGAATTTTGAGGACATTCCCAGGAGATAAACATATTCATTTGTCATGAAGATGTTTCAAAAATATAATAATTTAATTAAAATGATTATATACCATTTTCTATAAAATCGAGATATTCTAAAAAGCTTCCATTTAAGGGGTAGTTTGCTATTCGGAAACTTTCTTGAAAGTCTAGCTTGTCGTCCTTTAAGAAGCTAAAGTTATAAAAAAACCTTGGTATTTAACGTACCTTTGTGTATTGGGTTATTTTGGGAGGATTTTCTCATATTCGGGTGTTCCATTTATAAAGGAATCTCGACATAGAATTTTTGAGTCCAGTGCAATTCTACAAAAAGTGCTATTTTAACGCTAAATTGTAAACCAACGAAAAAACCTGTACAAACTTGCAGTTTAAATATCCCGCGTGTTTCCTGACTGACTGATCACAGCGACACGCTGTCTCGTGCAACACAAGGTACACGTAAAACGTTGTAGATGGCGCTCACGTTATAATTGCAAATTGTATATGTATGTAACTTAGTTATTAAGAACCTTTTGCAACATATTGGAACATTGATGTTTTGCTTTAACTGCAAAGTAGATGCAAATGTTAAGTATAATAATTTAGAGATATATTACAGAAAATATTTCATATAAGGCAGAAGAGAAGTATTGTGTTTCAGAACAGAAGTCTACAGAGAGTTGTATAAGTCAAAAGGTTTTAACTTATTTTTTGCATGTATTTATCCACTTTCATTTGTCATTTTTAAAAACGATTTCTGAGCAGCTCTAGCACATTATAAGTACATTACTTAGAGTTATATAAACCAATCTTGTAAATTATTCCATGTCTTTCCACATGAAATGCCTATTCTCCGCATTTCATAAATAAGCTCGGTAGAATAGTTTTGGAAATTAGCATTCGCAGAATTAGAACCATTATGGGTGTACATGTATTTAAATTAATAATTGGAAACTTCTGTTCATAATTGTACCATGCTCTAACAAATTTTGAAGCAAGTTTTCAATTTTGTTCGATTTATTTTTTATGTCTGTCTTTATTACTTGTTTCGCACTCAAAATTAATTAAACTGGAAACTATTCCGAAGAACGTTGTCTTCAATACCAAATATTGTTTGATCTGTTATCTTCCACAATGACCTAGTAAAACTAATTGCAGGAGGCAAACTTTCATTTCGGGTTAGTATAGTTAACACCTCTACAGGACGTACCTAAAACAGGTGGGGAGATGAAACTTACTTCACAATAAAAAATCAATCTTTCCAAATCTAATTATTTCTCCTCTTATTTATTTGCTGTCGACTATCAAATGTTGGTGTGGTTAGGTTCAAGTTAGTTACTTAACTGGTACCATGGAAAATAAAAATATATAGCTATATACATAGATATATATTTATATAATATCAGTTAAAAAAAGTATTACTAGGTGAGACTCCCAGTCAACATCTAACCTGAGATAACCATAATGTCCCATCCTGGGTTTATCTACAATATTAACAGTTCAGTATTATTTTGTATTAAACGCATACCGCCTGACTCAGCTGTACCTAGGTATGTAACATACAGTTTATAATCTAAGGTACAAACTTTTACACCCTTTACAAATAATCTTATTGTATCATTAATCCTTGTAGTCCTGAATGAGAACCAAGCAGCTGTGAGAGTATGTGAAAAAAAGTTTGTTCATAGATACAATGAGTGGCTAAGTGACAGATGAATGATGTCCGGAAGAACGGTACATGAAAACTTAGGTTATAACTCAGCGGATTGGCTAACGGAAGGTAGTGAAGGAAAGAAGATTAAAACCTCTTATACGAAACAGTTTATTATTTTTCCTTAAGGTATTTTCTGTATTTTAATAGACCAATTACTTTATCGATATTGCAGATGTTTCATTTAACTATTCCTGACAAAGCTTGTGTAACTTTTGAATGTTGTTAATATTCTTCCCACTCCTGAGTCAATAGGTACCTTAACTTACGCAGTGGATTGTTCTCTTTGATATCTCTGATTTACGATTTCCGTTTTGAGTATTTAGATAAATAAATAAGTAAATAAATAAATAATAATAAAGCTCTTAAACCGTCATATTGGACGATGAATGAAATAAAGCTCCATAGAGCTTAGAACCCTGCAATCCCAATTACCGTAAAAAACATAGCACTTGAATTCCTTTGTATGTTTCCGTATTTATTTAGGTCACCTTCCCAATATTTCCGAAAAGCAAGCCAGACATTTAGGAGTCCACATGTGAATATGAACTAAAAACGCGTATTATATACCTGGAGATAAATGTCATGTTAGGTAGTGTTATTGGCAACACTGACTTCTTATGTCCTTAGAGAGGACCATCCATAACGAAGAGTTACCGATGATGCTGCTTGAGTGTCTTGTCAACATTTGTGCTTGTGCCGCTAGGAGCGTTTGGGGTTAGGTGGTTATTCCACCACAAAGTAGATAGCGCGACGGTGGAGTTACGACGCTGCGGGAAGAAGTGTGCAAAACATTTTAAAGCACTGTGGTCCGTGCTACCAAATAATTTAATGTGGAAATAAACCACTAAGTTCTTTCCCTCATGCTCTAAAGAAGATATAACTGAATTATTACACAAGAAAAATTCTTCCATAGTTTGGAGCAGGAGGCCGCCATCATAATAACTTCTTGAAAGTAGTTTAGGCGGAATATTGGAATTGCAATCTGATTCTTTGGAATGTAAATTTATGGTTTTTATTTCCAATACTTATGATTAAGTTCTAACTACTATTAAATTGTTTTGGTTTTACATTATCGTTGTGCTCTCATGATTTTCTTTGCCGTTGGGGAAGCCAGTGTTACTTCCGTCTGCCAACTGAGATAGATGGTGCCAGACATTGCCTTATTGCTACTGATCTTCTTTGTGTAAATGTGGAATACTGGAACACAGCTGCTTGTAAACGATGGGGAGATATGGGCTAGATTCTATCCATTTTACTTTCTAATTTGGATCTCTTTGCATTTTCCAGTGAAAGAAAAAAGATAGAGAAACATCCTACCATTTGACAAACTGTTAATAATTATAAAATTCAAACACACCTTCTCACATATGGCGCCTGTACCCCTATCTAAATGCAGATTCCAAAACCCAAGCGAGCAAGCCCATCTCAAATACCAATTCCTCTATGAATATAGCATTCTCACTCAAACATTTTCCTTTCTCTGTAAATATTGTGATTTATTAGATTCATATGACTTTGCCTAACAATAACTGTTTACTTTTATGAATGAATGTAAACCTCTCCAACAGAAACATTCTTTTTTAAAACTAGGGTGCGTTTATTAATGAATAGCTTGCTTCGGACTAAATAGAAGCAAAAGGTCACTAAGGAAACAAAACTTAAATTATTGTCTTTAGAATTCATAGAATCTAGGTCAACATCTCTCAAATTTAACTGATGGATAATTTTGTTCGAGCGAGGGAAGTATAAAACAGCAGCCCTGTGATGATTGTAAAATGGTTACATTGAACGTAATTATAAGGTTGCTTTGAAAGTCGAGAACGAGTGAGTAATTAAATTAAATTATGTTTTGAACTGTCTGTCACATAGCTTTTAGTTTAAAGCTATTAAACTCTCTGCGTACTCAGACAAAACAAATATTGTTAAATTTACAATTCTCGTACACCATGTACCACAGTAGAAGATGAGATTTATAAGATGTTATTAAAATAAATTGTATCTCACTTCCGGGCTTTCAGTTACACTTATATATAGATTTGCAAGATCACATAAACCATCTCTTACATAAAATCAACACTGCTCGTTATCGTATCCGAGCACAAGTGAATGGAAGTTCTGTAGATACACTTATATTGGTATACTAGTTATATTGTAACTCTATTTGGGAATATGAAATATTTATATGGAGCAGCTCAGTGGAAAGTAAATAAATATTTGTTGTGCAACAGCAGGTTAAACGCATGATTTCTAACACACAGAGCAAGCACTTTAGCATATTTCTTTCAGAAGACTGAAGAGTTTAAACCTCCCTTGCATGTATATATTCTTAATATAAATGTGCTTAGTGGTTATATGGTCTTCAGCTTTAACAATTTAATGGAAATAATGTTCCCATGAACCGTTATGGACAAGTGAAGCACAAAATTAACATCAGCCTTGAAGCGATAGTCCAAAGCTTACAGAGCTGGTTGCTATACGATGGTTTTCATAATCGCTCCCTTTATATAACAAAATGCCAATTAGATACGATTTGAGAGGCATAGGTATAAGGATTAGGAAATTTAAAGGAAGACTATGTCAGAAATGGTTGATTCACTAAACGGTTCGTTTCCACGGGACGTAGGTACATTTTTGTGTAGTAACACTGGTACTATCTCTGACCGTTTACCAGTCATATAGGTCATTAAGACTACTGATGTCTTCAGAGAACATATGACAATCATTCAAGATAAACACTTTAATTGACAAGAAATAATTTAGCAAATTTAATTTAATTTCACATTATTAAAATTTTATCAGAAGATCAAATATTGTATAAATGTTAGATGTAAAGGCAGTTCGGTACTAGGAGATTTTCTTGAGGATCTTGGTGGTGCATCCAGGGAAGTTCCTGAACTTATTACAGAAATTAATAGAGACCCCCTTTTTTGGTCTCATACTGATAAAGTTAACCATGTACATGCACATTAACAAAGAGGGGGGGATTTTGGAAAAGACAGCCACACATTTAAAAATTTATATTAAGAACATCAGATGACCTCAAAATGTGCATTTCCCTAGATACTTCGACAGCTTATTTTTGACTGAAGTGCATAGTTAGCCTATGTAACTATGAAGTGGAGAAAGTAAAAATGTTGAGTTAATTTTGCGGTAGCAGAAGCTTTAAATTCAAACAAGTAGTAAAGAATAGCGTGGAAACTGTTAATACCTCAAATGCACTTTATTAAAATAATTATTTTTAAATTTATTGTGACATCATTTTTGTATATTTCTATTGCTTTGCCTATTATACAAACTCAGGAAAAGGAAATCTGCACGTTATATCCGTCTAGTGTTTTATTGAATCCCCCGTATTCTTCATGTTTTCATCACTCTTCCCCTTATTACTGAATACATTCCTAATATTTTGTTTGCCCAGTTCGGTAGCGTTGGTGGTAGCGTGGCTGCCTCAAGTTCAAGAGATCACGAGTTCGAATCTAGGTGATGGCGAGTTATTTCAATAAGGAATTTTCCAGCGTTTACCCTGATCCGAAAGCCGAATGTCATTTAACTCTAAGCTCTCTGGAATTAATGCCCATTTGAGCATCATTTCCCTCATTTCATTCATTGTCAAATATAAATTAGTGTTGGTGAACGTTAATTAAAAAAACATGTTGTGTACAAAGGGAATATGAGTATACCGAGTCCTTAAGGGGTAGTCAAGTCCTTAAAGAGCTGGTCCCTACTCGGACACACAGCTTTGAAATGTCTCACTCTTGGCATTGCCTAGAGATAAAAAAATGGTTCGTCAGTTTTGAGAAGTAAAGGAATTGAATAATTCAAATACATATTAAGGATATCTGGAAAATGGTTTACTACAGAAAAGAGAAACATCCACAAACATTAGCTCGTAGCTTCCCCGTACGACTGCACAAGCAGCAAAGCAATCACACGTGACGTAAGCAAGTAAACATCAGGATCCTCTCACTGTCAGAAGGAACACAGGAGAACAACCAGTTTCCTGATGCAACAAGTAGTTATTTAACTTTGCCAACATCATTCCCGTATCATATAGAATAAACTGCAGTCCCTTTTCCTTTTGGCTGTTATTATTTTACAGCCTAAAAGCTAAAAACATCCAGAAATTAATAAAAGATTATAAATATAAGAAACAAAACCAATTAGACCAATGCTGTTGAACACTACAATAAAAATGCACTATACTATTTATCAGATCCTGTAACGATTGATTAATAAAAATAACAGAATTAACTAACGTAACAGCCAGATTCAGGAATAAATAAACAACAAAATTAGACCGCTGCTGTGGCAAATCAAATGGGACAAGTCTTGTAGCGAATGTGCATCTTACAGACATAAGATAGCAGAGGGCCGCCAATAAAAAAGGTAAAATGGAGAAGTAGTAATTTCGTGAAGCCAATCCTCGCAAAACAAATGAAAGAAAACTTGATATTATCAAAATTCCTATAAAATTCACAAAATTTTATATAAAAAGTATAATATAAAAATTCTATAAAAATCCTAACTTTATCACAATTATATCACTGTATATACACTTTGAGGCCAAATTTTACTGCATTAAGTTTCCCCCTTACTAAATGAAACGCACACAGCGAAACACGAGAATTGCATATTCAAAATACAGTTAAGTGTATGCACAAACACGTGTTCCACCAGAAAAGAAGGAAGAATGTAAACTAAGTCCAACTAATGTATACTAAAAGCGGAGAAAAACGCACAACAAGGAAAGCGTAACCAAAATGATTGAAAATGGTACTACTGTAAGACCAACAAAGAAGGCATACAAGGCACTCGCAACTTACCCAGGCTCACGAAGAGCCAAAAAACAATACCGGATCACCAAGCACCAGAAAAGTTCAGCTCTCTCCTACTCCGGCTCATGCTCAACAACACACTCCAACACTCGAGTCCAACCGACCTAGCCAGCCACAGCCGGGCAACCAATCCAATGCCGCCAGCGTGTCCCGGATAAAGGGTACGCTCAGAAAAATGAACGCGCCGGGCCAAAGGGAGTGAACACCACGGGCCCAATCTGGGTAAGGCTAAGCACTCGATCCAACATCAAAAAGTTATCTGTTTGGTTACAGGGAACTCACAATATGTCTTTCTACTGAACTCTCAGAATTGAATTGAGGAGAATGTAGGTAACATATTTTCGAACTACCATAAGCTACTATCCTCCAATAAATTAACTTTCTGACCTTTTACTAAAATCCTTTTTTTACTGAGGTGGCCTCAAAGGGCATATATCGGTTGGTAAATCGGCATCGAAAATTTGGATGGAATATAATACCTTCCCTACTTATTAAGTATGATAGAGAAGACATAACATATAAAATAATTTTAAAGCTACAAAAAAGAACCAGTCATTTGAAAATACAAACCAGTGCTAAAGAATTGTGGGGAAAATGATAGTGGTGCAAAGGTAACTTTATATATTTAGAAATTTATTCGTATATACTGCAATATAATTGCAATATAGAACTTTAGTTTCATTCTGATACAAATTATGAACAAGCGATACATATGTTATCCAATATCCCAGAATTTTTATGCATAATAATTTCATAAATAAAGGAACTGGCACTGCGTAGTCGAATTGGAAATGTTTATCGTCTTCCCTATATATTACTTATTGTGCTAACTCTCACTGGAGAGATTGTTAGATGTTGTTCTTTGTGTCAGTGCATGGCGCGGAAGTGTACCTTTAGGCTGCGACGAATGCGTTTCCGTCTCACGTAGAACTCAGTACCGAAGTTCTCTTACTAGAAAAACCTACTTTGGGGCATCACTTTGAATTACCCCCACTCTAGGTGTTTTTGGAGTTTGCAAAGTCATATGATGAATATCAATTTTCTATTGGCTGCCCATTATCCGCACTTGAGTTCAGTGGTCAGAATTTCCAGTTTCGGACCTAACGTCTGAGACGCTTTCTCTAACGGTCCGCATTCAAAAAATTCTACGAAAGCATGCGATCCTCGCGTCCGTCAAAATCTTATAGCCCGTTGTCAGAAGCACGCATGGGATTTTAACAAACTGTTGGTCCCCGCCTGGATGGCACCAAATTTGTTATGAGGGCAAAACAAACAATAGAGTAGGGTTGTTTGGTTACAGGGATTGCAAAGGGAGGTTACTGACATTCGCAGAGCGGCCTTGTCGCTGTGGCCGTCTCTGCAGTATTCGTTAGCATTCTGGCATATATCTATTCTGGTATACGTCACTAATTTATATTTATTGTTTGTTTGTGTTAATATCCTTCTGATATCAGGTTATATGTCGTCTCAATGTTCCTAGGTGACAGGGGCTGCATCAATGTTTATTACTATTAACAGACCACCAGTACATATGTGGACCCCAGAGGACTATATAGAAGAATGTATAAGAACTCATAGGCACGCTGAGGACCGACAACGCAGGAAGGCGAATCTACAAGTGCAGCATTCTGATCGGTTCGCCATAATCTGGAGTTTTTAGGTGCGGGCCCCCATTTCTTTATTAGGAATGCGGCGCTTTTTATGGAACTATGTTGATATAAATTATTTTTAATGGATTCCTCATTATTTGTTTAGTATGTCACCTGTCATAAATATACAAAAGCTATTCTTACGCTCCTTATGAACAATTATTTACGTAGATTGTCAGCCTCATTATAATTGGTATCGTTTATTCTCATATACGACGTGGGGTGTATTTTATATCCTGCCTAAACAAAGGGAATTCAATGTGAAGGTCATCGCATAGCGACTGGCACTAAAATAGTTGACTAAACGTTACTGTCTACTGAGAGTCTACTGCATTTTCCTACATCCAGTTTGGTAGAAGCTACTTTAAAATTCAGAATACACAAACAGAAGAAATAGAGAATAAGTAAAGCAACAAAGGAGTTAACTAATTTTTGCGAACTCTTGTAGTAATTTTTGAAAAACATGTGTAGAAATTAATGCGAACTAAATTTATGGGTATGACAATATATGGGAACAATGAAAACTATGTGATTCAAGAGCAAATCTCAAACTAATTCATTATCAACTGACTGTTATATACGTGCCTTGCCCCTCTCGAACTTTTTCGAAACAGATTTGGAGGACTCTTACAAACGTCCTATAGCAACTGTGACATTTAAAAAAAAGCAGCTTCAAATGTTTTGTTCATTACAAGCGGATGGAATTTCCAACAAAATCTTTAAGTTCATTTTTAATTGTTTAAATTTTCAACATAGAACTTAAGAAGAAATGGAATAGAACACTGAAATGAATTCGCGATAAGTACACATATCACTTCATTATAGCGGACTTCCTATCTCAAACTGAACTATTTGTACGTCCATTATTGTATTCATTTACACTACTGCAACTATTTATTTATCCTAAATAAATACAAAGTCAAGCCTAAACTTAATCTCAGTTACTGCAGTTAAAGTATTCCGTAAAAGCTACTACAAATTATAATCCTCCATCACTGATTCAAATATTACATGTAGGGCCATCTATGGACGGCAGTATACAGTAGGTGATCGGTTGTATCTCCTAGCGGGCAGGAATACAGTGAAAAGTACCTTTGCTGTTATATAAATGTTTATGTAGACCTGCCTCGGTAGCGTAGACGGCAGACTGTCCACCTCACGTTCAAGAGGTCCCGAGTTCGGATCTCGGTCAGGGTGAGCTACCTGGATAAGTTTTTATCCGGGGTTTTCCCTTATCCTTAAAGACGAATGTCAGGTATCTCTAAGCTCCATGGACCCTGAACACATTTGAGCATCATTTCACTCATCTCATTTACCGTCCGATATGACAACGTTGAAGGACGTCAAATTACAATATGTTTATGTCGGTATATGATTGTACTAATGTCATAATACTTTCTCCATCTACTCTACTACAGAGGACTTTGCTCCCTCTAATTCAAGTTTAAGATTAAATATTTACAAATGTAGTTTCATTAAAATTTCGTTGTAAATATTTGAGTGCAAGTCTGAAGTAATAGCTAAATGTTAAAAATGTAGGACGCAGTGTTTCGGCTTTCTAATTCACACGATACTACAGCAGACTCAAGAATGGATCTCAGCATTATCAAGATAGAAGAGCAATGAACATTATACAAGAAAATCGTCACTGACAAAGAGAACTGGCTCAAAGAAATTATTTGCTTTAAGCACATGTGCATTACTTCAGTCGTGTAAATAAGTAGTATATTCCCCGGTTGGTTCCAGCTGTGATAACTAGGGAGCAGACTCAAAGGCACTAAACGTTTGTTAAATAGGCAGGCAAAAACACTCAAATGGGCCAAAGACACTTAAATAGGCATTAAAACTTTGCTAAGTAAACACATAGAAATACACAATTTTAGTAAAATGGCTCTTAAAATGTACTATAGCACGATAACAGTCATCCAAAATACGCAGCAACAAATTCACTAAACGCATACTATTTTGCGTTTCCTTAGGCAAAATAGTTACACATTTATTCCAAATTTCATGGCTCACATCCAGTTAAAATAACATACAATGTGTTATAATTAAAATACATATAAATACACATCACTAAGTAAGAACCATAATATGCAGACAGGTGTGAAGTAATTATGTCAATAAACAAAACATGCGTTTTACGGAGGAACTTAAGGGTGCAAATTGAAATATCTGAAGCTTTTGTTAGATTGGTGTCAGATTTATACCATTTACATGTCTGATCGTCCAAGAATGGAATAGTACCAGTTTTCAGCTTTCTAGTTACCATAGTTTCTGAGGAATTATCAGTTTACGTCTAACTTACAGGCAATTTTCTAACTGTCCCACATATTGTAATTTTAACAAATGCTTGGTGTATAAGTTTCTGCACCCATTTTAAGCTAATAATCACCTGCACCTATGTGAAATATTTTTCGTCGCCATATCAACGAAGGGAAAGTACAACCCTACCGATTTAGAAATTTCTATTTTCCTAAGCGTTTTCAATAAGAGGTAAGCATTATAATCCTTTTGAATACAAATAACAAATCACAAAAAATGTAAATGGATAGAAATAAAATGTAGTTACTGTTACAGGTATATCTAGAATTTCATATAGAATGATAGAAAGCGCCATCCTGTGGAACATTTTGAAGTTAAGAAAATATAGAAAATATGGAAGCTGAGAAATCTGAGGTTACAATTACGTAATGACAGCTACGATACAGATGTAGGGTTATTTAAATAATCATATGACGTTTTCTGCAGTGCTAATAGTAAAAACAACCTTTATATTATTGAAGCATGTCTATATTGATTTTTAGACAAAAATACTAAGTTTGGGATTGCTGTAAGTTTTGGAGCAATTTGCCCCGGTATTTCTCGTTAATAGGAACGATAAGAAACTCACAACTTCATCACAGCAATCTTAATATCACTTAAAATGGTGTCACAAGTGTCAGAGAGATACAAAGCACAGAACAAAAGTTAATTAAAAGCTAAAGCTAGTGAATCCTAGTTTTAATAATAAAAACACTAAATGCCCTGTTGTTGTCTAAGAACAAATAATATAGCACAGATTTTTATTAAGCGTTTTCCGTTCTTGCAAACAAAATTACAGCAATTAAGGCATCGTGAAAATAATTCTCGTACCTATTTTAATAAAGGTACTTACGTAAACTTTTACACAAAACATTACAATTTATTGGTCTGATAGTTTTTTTAATTTACGTCCTCCAACGTTAAGTCATATCGGAAAATGTATGAATTGGGTGAAATGATGCTCAAATGAGCCCAGGGTCCATAGAGCTTAGAGTTACCTGACATTCGTCTTTGGTCCGTAGTTTCATTTTCAAGTTGGAAGCAACACCGGAAGCAATATGTGTGTGTATATATATATACATATATATAACCTTAAGGTGTGTAGCTTAGGTAATTAAGAGCTGGCCCTACAGGTTTAATTTGTACCTGAACAGAGTGGCAGTGGTGATTTTAAGATTGGATAAAACAACAGCTTCATGTCACTGGATTTACACACATGTAAAGAAATCTTAAGGGAGTAAATTCCTACTGAGCAGCGGTACTGATTGTGGTCTGATATGATTGTTAACAATTGTCATCATCAATAATTTAATCAATAATCCCTCCCCCAAGTGTTACTATTAGCTCAAGAAGTGAGCCTTTACACCAGCACAAAAATATCATGGTACTACATTGCAACTGCTAAAGAAAATACTCATAAAAATTGTGAAATCCAGTACACTGAGTTTGCAAAGCTGTACTAATGGGCTTCAAATATATAATATTCTAATCAAGATGAAATGCGTTAGACAGACTTGTTTAAAGATTCAGACCAGTTTTAAGCTAAATCCAAAGTCGCTTCATGTGATGAAGAAAGCTTTACACTAGGCAAATTTGGGCTTTACTTTGGAAAACTGAAAACATTCACTTTCTCTTCTTTCGGTTCTCCTCAACATACTAATTTGTACATGCTTAAGCTTTCAGGGCCGGCCTAAATCCAATAGACTGCATTTCCCGGATTTGCGGGCCATGGTCCAGAGGATGAAAATTCTCCTGACGTTTCGCTCATATCTCCGAGGAGAATCTTCAGAGGATTCTAGCGGTGTACTTGCTACTTTCCAGAGCGTGCCATTTTGTTAAAAGGGGCATTTGAATCAATGTTTTTGTGTTCCTTAGGGCTTCATATATTCTGTTTTTTGCAGAACTTTTTCAGGCGTAGAATTAAAATTGCCTTACCAATTCTTTTTGGTTGCAACTTCGCCTGATATTTTTATCTGGATGTTTACATTAAATCCTAGTGAGTGGACGGTGATGTCTTTGAAATTTGCTCTAACTTCCAGTGTTCAAGGTACCTTTGCAGGTCTTTTTCTATTTCTCTGTGAGCAGGACGACATCTGTTTGATATATGTTATCATTGGAATAGCGATGCGAATATCTTGAGTTATATTTGTTATCTTCTGCACATCATATTTACCTTGAGGAGAGTAATCCTTTCCACCCAAAAATGCGACAGTGACATATCATTAGATATAAACATTATAAAGTCCTCTGTGCCGAAAAAGGGCACTCTATTGACTTTCTTTACTCAAATTTGCACTAAAAGCTGGTAAAATTTTTATGCTTCCATCTGCTTTATTTTTATTGAGATGTACATTTGCCAAAAGTTATCCTGATGTAGCCAGTGGGATTATATAAGAACAATTTGGCTTATACAATAGAACCATGTTTTAAGAGCATCTTGTTACGTTATGACTTTAATTCACCGTTGTTTTAGCATGACCAAGAGATAAAAAGCTTACGACATATCTTTATTTCAGAAAAGTCGGAAAAAGTTTGTCCTTGCGATATCTATGAAGATAAGCAACAAAAAAATCTTCGTAATTTTTCTTCCTGAGCGTTTGGAAGGTAAAGTTTCCTTGAAGTAGATTCATATAGGGCATCAAAATTCTTGTACCTCATGAGGAAAGCTTTACTCTCGGGATTGTACTTTTAATTAGACAAATATTCGTCTCAATAAATTTGTGTAAAAATGTTGGTGGTATAATTAATGAAAATATCTTTTTTTTTTTTAATTTTGAGTGAACTCATCATTACCTTATAGTTAACTATGCAGTAACAACAGTATCTGTTAGAAATAGAGTCAAGATATTGAGTCCAAATAGAGTACACTACATAACACC
The DNA here is from genome assembly GCA_030765055.1 of Mantis religiosa. NCBI lineage: Eukaryota > Metazoa > Arthropoda > Insecta > Mantodea > Mantidae > Mantis > Mantis religiosa. The sequence goes on from CM060948.1 coordinate 315,109,057, forward strand.
CGAAAGTGTTTTATAGTAAAACAAAACCTTACAAATGATCACTAAAGTGAAACAACTGGATGACAGTACATAAAACAAATAAAGGTGTATTACCTTCACACAAGTAAGTAGTGAAACAATCGTTTACATCTAGCGGCGTTGGCATTCAGTTTATTTCCGAGTACTACGCCAAGTTGTACTGTTCCCATTAAGTCTGTATAGTTGACAAAGGAATCTAGATGGAACAAAGACTGTTGCCAATGTTGTACTTCTCAAAATAAACACGCGGGATGGAATTACGATCAGCTGGATCTTTGAATTCCACGGAGAGCGGCGCACGTTCTCAGCTGTGTAATTTGTACTCTATTGTTAAAATACAACTCTTTTGAAAATATAAATAAAAAACAAAACTTTCAAACCACTATATTGGACCTTGAATGAAGTGATGCTCAAATAAGTGCAGGCTCAGTAGAGCTTAGAGCGCTGCAATTCTTATTACGGTTACAAAGTATAGAACTCAAGTTCTTTTTAATGTTTCCGTGTTTAGTTAAAAGCACCTGGGATTGAACTATTTCGGAATTTACTAGGGATATTATCACGTCATGGGCGTTCACTACTTCTATAACAAGTCGTGATGAACAGCATGTAAAGCAGCTATTTGTTGGTCTAGCGCAGAAATTTTGTACGTTCAGTCGCGCAATGTCACAAGAAAATACATTTGTCACTAAGAATCACATATCGTGGCAAATAATTCGTTACGGTTATTCATTTCCATTACTTTATCTCTCATCATTGTCAATTTTAATGATAATACATTATTTTAATAATTTCAATAACAATTTGACCATTCAGTTAAAATATCTGTACATTTATAACTTCCTACATGTTATTCTGTATTATCACTAAGTATTTAATAGTAATTACAAAACATTTTAATATATATTAATTGTCTATCGGCCTGGTAGGAGGTCAGGATTTACCTCTAGTGACACTTTAACTGTTTATTTTCAGGTTATGGTCGGGATTATTTCTTACTGCTATTACACTGAATACATTTAAATTTGTTAATTTTGTTTTAAATTCGCTTTAGTTCTAACTAGAATTATAATGTTTAGTGTTAGGTGAAGATATATTTGTCTTTGTGCTATATATTACGAAAGCTTACTGTAAATTGTTTTAATTTTCGGTATTACTATTTATCACATCACTAATATTTTGAGTTATTAGTCTTCATTCAATCAGTATTTTATTTGTTTTATAGAGTTCATATTGTTCGGTTATCTATTATCCGAACATACGGTCTTGTAATGTCGGAAAATTAACTCAAGTAGGGGATGTAGCTATTGCGTGAATATTTGAATATAAAATTATATTTATTGTTTAGATTGTGTAATAGACCTTTAATTTCATTATCAGCGGTAACAGCAGGGATAGTACTGACGTAGTACACCCACTGGACCTTTTCCACTCTTGTGCAAACCCTTATTTCTCTAATCAAGGCTTCGCGGATGATCAGCTGTGACAGGTTCCTGAAGAAGGCCCTGGAGTTTACAATGGTCGAAAGCTTGACGTATATTATTTTCACACGGCTGATCGCCCACGAAGCATTGATTAGTAATGCTCGCCGTGAAAGCTTCAAGTCTTACTTATTTCTCTATGTACTTTAAGATGAACATTACCTTATTGTAGTTATAAGGGAATACTGTAGACTTTAAGTGATGGTCAAATGTATCTAAATGGTTTTCTAGGTGACGTCTTTGAAATTTTATTCTAATTGTATTTTTTTTCTTTTGCTATTTTAACTCAGCTTGTCTCAGCATCCTTAGATCCCGATTGCCCCTTTCCATTTCATACACATACGGATCTTATTTGAAAATACCCTTTAATTTAGAGAACATCAAAACGTATAGGTATTGCCACTGAAGGCTCTGTATTGAATTTTTGGACATTAACACAATACGTTCCACATTCAAGTACATAATAAGGACTTTCAATTTTAGAACACATAACAACTTTGGAGTATAACCAAAAGTAAATCTGAAACAGTTGTCCTTACAAAATAGAGCGTAAAATGTAAAGGGTAAAATGTATCAGAGATAAATTGTATGTTGTAACAAGATCTACATTCTATGTGTAGCATGATTTTGTTTATCTCTTACACTTTACAGTTATGGAAAGTGATTCAGAATGAAAAGGAATTTTGACGATATTCCCAGCAGATAAACAAATGTATTTCATTTGTCATGAAGATGTTTTAAAATATACATTAACTAAAATCATAAGATCCAATATTTTATATAACCTGGATGTTCTGAAATGCTTCAATTAAAAAGGAGTTTGTTATTGGGAGACTTGCTTGAAAGTCTTGCTTGTCGTCCTTCAAACGAAACTTATATATAACTTTGGTATTTAAACTACTTTCGCGTATTGAGTTTCGTTGAGAGGATTTTCTCCATATTCAGGTGTTCCAAAGTTGTTATACATTTCCAATGCATTTTCGACATTGAATTTTTGGCTACAATGACACTCTGCAGAAAGTACTATTTTAACGATTAAATAAGGTCGAACGGAAAAGAGGTACAAACTTGCAGTTTAAATATTCCGCGTGTTTCCTGCCTGACTGCGATTACAGCGACACGCCGTTTCGTAAAACAGCAGGTACACGTAGAATATCACAGATGGCGCACAAGTCGCAATTGCAAGTTTTATAGTATTCAAACTTAGTTATGTAGCACAATTTGCAACATATTGGGACAGTAATGTTTTATTTCGCTGCAAAGTAGTTGCGAATGTGAACTATAGTATTTTAGAAGTACATTCCCCAAAGTATTTTATATAGGTGGAAAAGAAGCATTGTATTTCAGAACTAAAGTCTACAGAGAGTTGTATAAGTAAACCTAGTTTTTCCTGCATATTTTAATTCTCATCCTGCGAGTTGTTATTGTTGGCATTTTATAGATTTTTTGAATAACTCTAGTACGCTTTAAGTACATTGAGTCACTGTTATAAAAATCAAAAGCAATAATTATTCCTTGTCTCTCCAAATGGCTATTTTCCGCATTATATCAGTAGAATAGGTTATGGAATTAACATTCGCAGCATTAGAACCATTATTCTTTTACTTGTACTTAAATTAATAATTGGAAACATCTGTTCATCTGTAGTACCGTAGAGTTACATAAATCTTGAGGCAAGTATATCAATTTTGTTCGATTTATTATGTATGCCTTTATCATTCGTTTCGCACTCAAAGTTATTGAAGCTGGAACCTTCCCCCAACAACGTGGTCTTCAATACCAAATATTGATTGATCTGCTATTTTTCACAAAGACCCATTGAAACTAAAACCAAAAGGCAAACCTTCAATCAGGGTTACTGTAATTGACAACAACGCCTCTACAAGACTTACGTAATAATAGGTGGGGAGATGAAAGTTACTTCACAATAAGAAATCAATCTTTCGAAATCTAATTATATCTCCTGTCGTATATTTAGTGTCGGCTACCAAACGTTGGTTTCGTGAAGTCCAAGTTAGTTACTTAACCGCTACCCAAGGTAGTGGTGAGGTCAGACTCCCAGTTAACATCTAACCTGAGATCACAATACTGTCCAATTCTGGGTTTGTCTCTATTAACAGTTCAGTATTATATTGAACTAAACATATTCCCCGTGACTAGGTATACAACATACTGCTTATAATCTAGGGTAAAATGTTTTACACTTTTACAAACACTCTTAACGTATCATTAAAGTTCTGAATGAGAACAAAGCAGCTGAGGAAGTCTTAGAAACAATGTTTCTCATAGACACAATGGCAGGGTAGGTGACAGAGGAATGTTTTCGCGAAGAACGCTAAAGAAAACGTATGTATGTCCCAGTGGATTAGCTACCGGAATGTAGTGAAGGAAGGAAAATTCTAACCTAATATATGAAATAGTTTATCATCCTTCCGTTCAGGTGTTTCCTGTTTTTTTAATATACCAATTAGTATATCGATACTATAATCGTTTCATCCCACCATTCCCGACAACGTTTATCTAAGTTTTGAATGTTGTTAATATTCTCCCGGTTCCTGAGTCAATAAGCACCTTACCTTAAACAGAGGACTGTGCTCTCTGATATCTCTCTGATTTAGGATTCCGGTTTTCAGTATTTAGATAAATAAATTATAAAACTCCCAAACCGTCATATTAGACGATTAATGATGTGATGCTCAAATGAGTTCAGGCTCAAAATAATTTAGAGCGCTGCCATCCTTATTGCCGTTACAAAATATAGAACTCAAGTACTTATTAATGTTTCCTTGTTTATTTAGTCCACCTTCCAAATTTTTCCGAAAAGCAAACCAAGAATTTTGTATTCTACATGCGAATATGGACCAGAAACGCGTATAATATACAATAGTTCTCAGGTATATCAAATAGCTGGACTGTATTATTAACACAGTTATCCATTTTGTATTTGAATTTTTATTTTTCAAACAATTGCAATCTTATAGATGTACAGCAATTTTAATATTTTGTGAATAAGAGACATCATGTCTTTGTAACTTGTCCTGAAGTACTGCACATCATGAAATAAAATGTACCCCTCTCTTTAATTTATCTATTGTGATTTTCAATTTGTATTTAAAGTGACATTTTGTAGTAAGTTAAGTAAATATCTGAACAATAATTCTCTTGAAATTGCATTTTGCTGTGGAACACTGACATTCCCAGACGGTGTGTCTGAGTTGGAGTGGTCTCCTGATAACATTATAAGATGACTTACACCTGACTTTGCTGTCATTAACACACACCCAGGTTGTACGTCAATAAGTAATAAATAAATGCAATAATTGCGTAAATAGGTGATTTTGTAAGTGACAACACCTCAAACTCATTTAAGGCCATTCTCGTCTTAACGTTATAGTTTGAAAATCTCATGTGTGTCGTCATATAACATTCTCAACTCGTGTAAGAATTTGTTTATGACATTATTAATAAATTAGTGATGTTAAAGACAAATCACTTCACTTCCAAACCAAATTAATTACAAAACTTGCAATGTGCTCATTGGGTTGATAACCTCGGAATCTGGACAACATTACCACAGAAGGAGCAGAAACTATAAATATGTAGGAGTTATTGTAGATACAGAGCAAACATGGAAAAGTTATATTAAACAATTGCAAAGCATGCACAACAAAGACTAACAATGCTCAAAAGAATGGCAGGCAGCAAATGGGGCTACTGAAAAAGAACCTTAAATATAAAATATAAATTGTATATAAAACTAGATGACCAGGCGATTTTCCTAGCGCCCATAAAATTTGTCTAAACATATCTATAAAAAAAAAAAAAACAAATTCCGATTAGTTAATTATTTATTCTGCAATTGGCAGTTAAGTTTACATACAAAATATTTAATAAACATAATTTTTAATGATAAACAATATCTTTTTTCTTTTACTGTGGTGTGTAAATATACAAAGATGAAGCTTTTCCGATGCTATTGGCTTCCTTATTCCATTCTCTTTGGCTACTTCCCATTTGAGAAGAGTATAAGTAACGGAAAACTCAAACCTGTAACAATAAACCTTTCAGAAATGGATTACTCATAAAAGAATTAACAAAAGTTCTAGTTTTCTAGTTAATTATCGCAGTTAATCGGGATTTTTTATGCTTTATATATTACGATTGTAAGTATTTCTTACGCTTTTCCAGTTATATAAACCTTTTTAAAAGCAATAGTACTTTAGATGCTATTTGCAGAAAGACGATATATAAACGTTTCAATATTCATGAAAAGATGTGAAAAGTATGTATTTTAACACGTTTTTGACAGGTCAACATACTTTGAAAACTTTTCTGTGCTAACAATATTATTTGATGAGAGAAAGATTTGAATATTTGTTAGCCGTATTTTTGGAAGCACGTTGAATATAAGTATTAAAGTTACCTTTGCTTTTTGATTTCTACTGAAAGACAGACTGTCCAGGGAAAGACACACACAAACCTACTACATCGATCAAATAAATGTTTAGGGGAATTCGAAACGTGTATTTTAAGTGAAATATGGTATCCAATTTTTGGGCGGAATACAATACAACTTGTACCTACTATGTACCTAATAGAGGAAGTAAAACTGAACACAGTCATGCAGTGTCATGAACAATATCTTAATTTCTTCACTAGTTACTTGCAATCCACTTAAATGACTTGATCATTTGCAGCGCGGTTATACCTTCAGTTGCGAGTTTGTTCTTAGACTTACTCTAAAAATCTGAAACGTTCACTTAACACAACTGCATTGTGATTATTTCTGACATCTGTAAAGTCTAAAATTGTTTCTCTCTCTCTTTGACATATCGAGTGACATTGGTAATTTGGGATAATTTTGCTGCACCAAACGTTTCTTCCAGCATTAAATTAATAGTTATTTATGGGTTTTGAGTGGTAAGTTGAGGATTATTAGCGAGTAAGCACTTCAACGCCTGAGGAATTACACATCAAACCTCGCTAGTCCAATACGTAATTTTATCCATTACCAATTAAAGATGGACATGAATTTATAAGCTTTTCTTTATCTTTATCCCGTCTACTGAAGTGTAGACAAAAATCCAAATATAAGGAAATTCCTAATTTCTTTTAGACCAAATTCATGATGACCACGATGTACGTGCGTAATTCCTTTTGCTTTCTATTTCTGGTCATGAAAGAGTAATCGATAGAAAAATTCTGGAAGAACCACGAATATTACTCAAAACTCATTCTAGAGCGTGCCACTTCGCTATTCGTTAACGCAAAAGTATCATCATTAATTTTGGTATATGAGTATATATACTTTGTGTATGTTTTACTTACTTATTTACCTATTTCATCATTTATTTACTTGTTATCTCTCGAGATAGAAATAACTGGAAGTCACTCAAAACTCTTTGTTACGATCCCCAAATAATACACAGCTCTTTGAAATTTTTTAATCTTTGCCTTCGCAATATTCAATTGTATCTACTCACATTGCAATGTAGGTAATGAGACGAAGCGTTTAGCTCGTAGTATTTGCAGTGTTCCCAACTAAACCTATTTTCTGTCCTTCTTTCACTTTACTTCTTCTTCGTCTACTTTTTCTCCTTATTCGACTTTTCTTCATACATATTTAAGCACAATTTAAGTATATCATCATAACTTTTAGGCAGTAATGAAACATAAAAAGCAGTATTCAGAAGCGGAAATCTGAAAGAATATGGAATAGTACTCAAAACTAATTCTATAGGGCGCTACTTTGCTATTCATAAACGAAACAAGATCATAGCGGCAAAATTTTGAATTTACTTGATATGCGAAATTATATTTTCGCTTTATTTTTAGGTTATGCAACATCTTATATTTATTTATTATTTAATTTTTTGTTTTTTATTTATGGTCATGATGCTGTCATCCAAAGAAACAATCTGGAAGGGCAGGGAGTAGTACTGAAAACTAATTCCAGAGGGTGCTACCTCTGCATTCGTACACAAAACAATGCCATCGCCGTAAATTTTGATATATATTTGATATTTCACCTTCTTTGTTGATTTTCATTGTTCACGCTATACAATATTTTAATTCTTTCTTTTTATTCGTTATCTCCGGAAATGCAAATAAACGAAACACAATCAGACGTCTTTGTGCGACCACAAAATGGTTCCAACCTCTTTGCGTTTTCTTTACTCTTTCCTTTCGCTACCCTCAATTGTTTATTCTCATAATGTAATGCAGTCAATAAGACGAAGTGTTTAGCTCATAGAAATCGCAGTGCTGCAAACCAAACGACTCTTTGATTTTATTTTCATTCTACCTCTTTTTTTCCTACCTATACTCTTTTAAATTACATATTTACGAAAAGTGTCCTGATAATATTAAGCAGTAGTGAAGGACATGAAACATTAATCATGAGAACATATCTGGAATAGTTACACATATTACTTCAAATTTTCTAAAAGGCAACACTTCCTCATTTGGACATGAATCTAAATCAGAACAGTAAACTGTGATATTTGAGACTCGACATTTTTGGTTACTGTTCATTATTATACCATTATTTATTTATACAAATGTATATATATTTGTACAATACATATTTTTGTAGAGCAACTTATATATTTATTGCCTAACTTATTTACTTATTTATTTATTTACAGATCACAAATTTTTGATCTAGGTATTTAAGGTGAGCTGCCCCAATTATTCTATACCTATAGAGATTATCCGCCAGGAGAAGAAGCAACCGAACTGGAATACCTGACCAGAGATATGGCCACAGGTAATATCTTATACTGAGATGGATTATGTGTATTTATTTACCAAGTTGCACTAGCCGTATATAGGCTAAGGTTTTACTCAAACCTGAAATCGAGAGTGAACCTGATAAATTCAATAAGTTAAATAATAAAATTTAAATGGTGAAGTCTCAGACTGTAGTATTTACAATAGTAAGTCGCCACAAACGGTGTATGTCGAATACGGCATGTTGATAAATTCTCAAAACCTTTCTTTATTTTTTGCAATTTATTATTTTTCTATTTTTCTCTAAAGATTTGATCAATGTATTTGATGTTTAGACAAAATCAGAATGTACAACTGTAATATTCTAGAAATACTCTCAGATTCATTCAAAGACAAATCTTGTTAAAAACACAATATATGGCAACTTTATTTTAGTAACGATTTTGACCTTTTCTGTTCTTTTATTCAATATCTAATCCATTTATATCTTAACAAAGCTAATTTACTCCTGTAAATTTGTAAGAACAGCACTACAATTTAAAATTAGCTGGCCCGATATTTAATTCCGTTCTTGTATCTACAATAGAATGATTAATGAAACACTTCTGTATAGGATATTTTCCTTTAAAATTGGAGTGGATGGAATAATGAGCCTTACTGTAAGGGCGGAGTGACAGAGTAACACGTTTGATGTCTGCATTCGACGATACTTACAGTGATTGTCCGCCAGGAGAAGCAGCAACCAAACTGGAATCGCTGTCCTGAGATAGCGCCACTGGTGGTACCTTATACTGAGACGCATTATGTGTATTTATTTACCAAGGTTTACAACATATAAGTATGTACTTCAGGATACGCTTAGACTTAATTGTTCTTTGCTGCTTTAAGACAAACGGCAGCTTCAGTGAATAGAGCGTTTACTTGACAAAAATATATATTGCAGTGTAAGAAAGCAAGTCTTGTAAACTGTGTTTATTTTGACCGTTTTTCATCTAGATGGCAATTTACACTCAAATACATGAACAAAGTTTTGTTGGAATTTGTACCTATTTCGATGAATATACTTGGATATGCGTACTCTTAAGAAATTTCATTTTTGTCATAGAATTTATACGCAATTGCTGTTTGTAAGAAGACTTGATAAACAGTACTAATGCACCTCAAGTTTGAGAAGAAATTGTTGGAAATATTTTACTGTACTTGCCGATGTTTCAGTTTATTTTAGTGGAACACATAACGTACACTTAAGTACTAACTTACTTTCAAATTCTACTCGAGAATCGCTTTTCTGTTTACCTTGCAGTATGGCTGGCTCCCTCAAACTAATTATATTGTGTATGAAGGGGGTTTTAAAACATGTTTCCTTATCTAACTTTTATTTCTCTCGTGTTTACTGAAAGAAATGACCATTATTCCATTTATGTTGCGTTATTCACTACGGATTTTCTTTCTAAATTTATTTCCAATACTTAATTGCAAGAGCCTTCAAATTCTAGTTTTTTTTCTTTGAATCATTTGCTTTAGGTTACTTTGCTAGTAGTCACAAAGTGCTGTGTTGAACATCTCACACAAATGTATAGTGTTATAGCACATACACTTGAATATTTAACACCAGAGACGCACTATTTACAGGCAATATGCAAATTAAAGAAGCGATAATTATGTAAATATGAAGACTCCCAGTTTCATATGTACAAATAGAATTCGGTTACTTTATTCTTCAAGTTTCACTTGACTTTTCTCAGTACGCTGCAACGTTTCGTTGTATTAGATTTCCAATGGATAGCATCCTTTGTCTGTTGTTCAATACACATACATTTAAATACCTTTTGATTAGGCATCTGTCATAAATTGGCAATTATTTGTTATTAAAACAGCTACGTTCATCTTACAGAGCCTCAAAGGCGATATTCAGTAATTCAGATACCTAGTACCAAAGAAAACGATTTTGAGTGCGGCTACTTGCTAATAGAAATATTAAAGAATATGAAATTGTGATTTTTCCTTTCATATTATTAGGAAGAGCGTTAAATTGTTGGTCTCATATCACACACTTGTTTGGAAACAAAGTTTTGGCTAGGATGATGGAAGTTAAACATTTGTCTACTCTTTATTTTACAAATTCCATTAATTGTTAAAACTGAAGCCCGAATGCGTAAAAGGACTTACATATTGACAATATATACATATAAGGAAGGTTTAAAATCTTCAGTCTTCTGTGCCCGCAGTGTGAAATAAAAGTTATACCTTTAGCCTACTTTTGCATAAGAAATATTCATTTACTTCCTGAGTAGAATGGCTCATGTTTCCAAGGCCCGCATTCAGGAGCCACGAGTTCGCTTCCCATTGCCTACCTACCAGAACCATAGGTTTTTTCGGGAGATTTCCCAGGTCAGCAGGCGAATGCCGGGTGGGTTAAACACATCTCCTAGATTTTCTGTGCTCCATTTCTCTCCATTGTCATGTTACGTCATCTCTCTCCTGGAGGTCTATGGTTTTCTTGGCATTGCATGGCAGGATGATATGTTCTCAGAAACTCCTCCTTTTGTAGGAAGTTTACAAGTTTCCGAACTCAGTCTTGTGGTGGGGTTGAATCCGAATTACAGAAGGGTGAGATATGCATTTCCTGGCGTGCCTAGGAGCTAACATGTAGTAGACTGTAATAAATGTACCCTCTGAACTGCCCGACTCCTTGGCACGGCTGCCCACTGTCTCATCTCACCTCATCCTGCCTCCCGAAGTTGCCCCTTATTGGGAGTATAGGTACAATAGACCGCATTAGTGTACCCGTGTTGATTCCCCTCCTTAAAGTAATCCAATGTGAGTGAGTGTGTAGTGTTTTAGGGCCCGTCGACAACAAGGACATTTGGGCCCGAAGTCAACTCTAAAAATTAAAGGCTACACAAAGTTAAAAAGTAAGATAAAATATAAACACTCAACTATTAAAAGCACATAAAAAACCCATCCTACAATCAAGTCCTACTGAGTTGTCCCATAATAATATATCATATTTCAAACTAGAATTTTAATATCAGGAGTATACTAATATAAGTGTATATATAAAACTTTCATTCACCATTGGTCGGATAGGACAACGGACAAAGCTGATTTTGTGTAAGACATAGTTTATATCAGTTGCCAATCTTTATATCCTTCTAATTGAACGCCCAGAAATATGGCTAAGCCAATTTCTTTTAATAACATATTATTAATCCAAATTTCTGTCGGCGAGCGTGAAGTATGATGAGCTGTAAGTGTAACAACCTTTGTTTTGTCTAAGTTCACAGATAATTTATTATTTTAAGCACAAAGCATATGTCACACAGTTCAAAACATAACTGTATTTAATTACACACGCTTTACAATTTTTACTGTTCACTAGGAGAGCAGATAAAACTGTACCCGAGATAATCTTTATAAAAAGTGAGATGTCATTCACATAGTTCAGAAATAGTAAACGCCCTGACACTGAGCCTTGAGGTACTCCATTAACAATTGTTTTAAAATTTGATGGCAGAGACATATCCGAGTTTACTTCAACATTCTCTTTTCTTTCATTTAGATGAGGCACAAACCAGGTAATTAATTTAAGCTCCACACTTTGTAGGAAATTGTTGCACGATGAGCCAGAAAATATTGTTTGTATATGATGATCTCAAATCTGTAATTTCTCCTACTCCCGGCTATTCCTAACAACAGACTAATAATAATAACACTAAGGCACATGGGACGAGGACAGACTTCCTTAACCTCTCCCCAACTCAGTCCAAGTTCTGGAAATGTTACATAGTGTATGAATAGCCTTTCGTGGTCTACTATCTTAGAACGTAAGAAGAGAAAGAATTGCATTCCAACCAAAAATTGCATATCAAAATATCGGTATGGGTAGCACAGTTAGATAGGAACTGGCCCGCTGATCTCAACGACACGGATTCAAATCTGGTAAAGGTTGATAGTTTGTAAGTGATAGCACAATATCAGTAGATTTCCTGTTTATAAACTAACTTCTGCATATCCAGGGGGAGAAACAAGGAATAATGGCTGCCTATTTGAGCAATATATTAAGAATTTCAAAGGATAATTAGTAACATACCAATTGAGAATGACCAATTCCATAAAATAAATTAACAAAAATTGTGCGGATTAACCTAGATCCACACACTTTGTGTAGTAGGATTTTATCTATCAGTTACGCGAAACTATTTCAAAATGTATAGGACATTCGCAGAATATTCAAGAAATACATTTGTCATAATATCTTAAACACATGGTAGTTTGATATTTAAGGATCCTTTGTTTCTGAGTAATGCTGTTTTCTGAGAGAGAGAGAGAGAGAGAGAGAGAGAGAGAGAGAGAGAGAGAGAGAGAGAGAGAGAGAGAGAGAGAGAGAGAGAGAGAGAGAGAGAGAGAGAGAGAGAGAGAGAGAGAGAGAGAGAGAGAGAGAGAGAGAACTTTTTAAGCTGTTTTAGTTTTGCAAGTCTCACATCGTTACCTTTCGTTGGAATATGAATATCTAATTCCTAGTTAACGGCTAAAGTGTTTCCAGTGCTTCATTTTGTATACCTAAGTAATGCGGGAGAAAAAAGAAACAGTGATTAGCAAATAAAGGGAACGGGTTCTCTGATATAAACAATAAACTAGCTCTTATAACTACCTATATATGCGTCGACAGTTCACTTGTATTTTGGATTCTGGTAAACTGTGTCTATTATATGTCTCTCGTATTCCAAATATAACATTTAAGTTTACAGAGGTGCTTTCATAGCCCATTCCGTTGTAGATATAATTTGTACATAGTCTGATTGTTCTCCCGGAAAACATATCTCACGTAAGCAAAAGCACGTTGATTTACATTCACCTCTGAGTGTTTCCATTCTGGCACATAGTTATTAAAATGTTTACTATTATTTTTGTATAATAAGTAATTACTGTACGGCATTAGAAGATATGAAGAGCAGGAAATAAAACATGGTAAAAGAATACGGCGAACGTTGCCCAGTCTCTTGTTTATTTATTATCAATGTTATACCACTATTACTAGGTGTAGTTAATAAACATTTTAGTTTTCACTGTGTGAGATTAAGCTTTACAACATTTGGGTAAAATCTGTAAATGTATGTATGCAGATCAGAGAGAGACATTGTTATGATTATTTTAAATACAAATATGAACAAAATATTAATATATACAGATGAACGCTGAAGTGAATACAAGTTAATGTCCTTTGCATACTTACCCAGGCCATTTAAGGACTGACCACGACTGAGCTGGGATGGCACAGCAGGGAGGGTGCGCTTCACCCGAAGGTACTGCCTAGTAAAAAAACCTCCACCGGAGAGTAGTCAGGAGAGGAATTCCTCCTTTATTTGCCTTGGTTTTAATTCTTAACTAATCGTCTGTTCTCCCTTTATCGGGTAGAAGGTGTCATTAATGCTAGTGGTGGGAGCTAAGAAGGCGTTAGTCATGCATTATCTTTACAAGTAATATTATAGTTAAGGGTAAATGTCAGTTCCTGTCTTCGCAACTGATTGCGAAGGTCAATGGTTCCTAGTTGTAAGATTGTTATATCTGCGTATAAGCTGCGTCTGGTTTGACGTTAATTCTAAGGTGAATGGTAGATCATAACCATTACTTCTAGTGACAATGTCGTGTAAGTGTAAGGGGGAGGGGGATACCTGCCCATCAGGGCCGCCTTGATTAAGAGCAAGGACTTTGTGGACTGCCAAATATCAGGTTGTTATATATAGTCATGGATAATCTTACTACTTCTATGGAAGTCTTACGAGTGTGTTTAGATACTCTTGGATGTCTATTTCTGGGTCTCAGTGCTCATTGCTAAGTTTATATCAAAACTATTTACGTTTATTAAATACTATGTATATAATTAATTGTTCTTCGAATCATGTTTTACCTTAGACAAAGGACTTTAACTTGTACTCACTTCAGCGTTCTTCAATTCTCACACCAAAATATTTGTACGTTCAATATTGCGTTTGTATACATTTTAGGTACTCATATGTTTTACATAATAAGACACTCGGTAATTCTACGCCACATGTAGTGAAAATATCTACATACCTTTTAAAACTTTGTATATGATTGCAGTTCATGTTGTCCACTATAAGTTAAGACAGGTAACGCCATCTATGGAGAGGACTAGAAGCTATTGGTGCTTTCACGGCTTCTGAGTTAATTAACACTTCCTTGCTGAAAACTGCTGTTACTAAAATTGTCTCATGTGTAATATATCTTTATAATAGTAAGTAAAGATTTTTCAATCACACAACTTTCTAATCTCATTCTTTCACGACCACTTGTCTCTTTATTCCAAATTATGACATGTACGTTTACAGAGGTACTTTCGCAGCCCATTCCGTTGTGGACATAATTTCTATATAGTCTGATTGTTCGAAATGTTGGCCAACTCATGCCGTGTTTCAAGCATCATGCTTATCCTATGAAACTCTCAGAGAAACATGAAAGAGAGTCAACGTTTTTTAAAGTATAACGATCCTGGAAAATTGAAAATAAAGGCCAGTAGGTGGCGGCTTGCGCCAAAATGATACTGTAGTTCCACATTGATGATATTATTAAAATATTTTCAAGATATAAATTTCACAGGAAAGCTCGCTTTTAGACGGCAGTTTCGGAAGGCAGGGGGCTGTTGCCGCCTGAATGCCTATAATGTGATGTCATAGCCAAATTTAACAGTATGTGTTTCATTGGGGAAAGTTTGAGGGAATGAGATGTTTCATAAGCAAGTTGCAGTACCATAAGCAACACCATCAAGTAGTCATTGGGTATTGTAAGATATGGCTCAGGTTGGTATAATATAAGGAGACGGGCTTGTAAAATAGATATCAACTCTCTGTACCAAGGTCATTGATAAATTGATTAATATATCTTCATTCGGCTTTAAGTGCATGATGGGGAGTACCAGGGCAAGGTAGTCGGCATCCCGGACCGCATCATGGGGCACAACGAAGCCGAAGGGCGGCATGCCCGATGTGAACCCCGAAAGTTAGGCCCTTGTCCAGCTTTACTCCCAAGTAAGTAGTGAGCTTGTCCATTCTATCCTTCGAACAAAATATATAAAGGAGTGTAGTTTGGCAGGAAAGCGGTGCTTGGTAAAAGGTATGACTTGACTTTTCTCCGGATTGATGCACAATCGTCAAAGCCTGCACCAATTTTGGATGAGGATCAGGTGCCTCTGAGTTGGGTTGAAGGCATAGCGTGGGTGTCTATCTGTGTAATAGAGCAGCACATCATCAGCATACTGAGCTATATTGACGCGCGGCTCCGTGAGAAGTCCGGCTGCATATACGCTAAAAGCGTAGGGTATGACACAGAAGCTTTGGGAACTCCGCCTCTGATGGGTGTTCTTGTGGTGAACTTCCCCGTCACAGTGATAACAAAGAATCTGTGTTTAAGGAAAGTGTGTAGTAGGTATATTGTGTGAGAAGGAAGCCCCAGGGAAATAAGCTTGTGTAGGAGACCTGTATGCTATATGATCGAAAAGGCCTTCTCGACATCCAGAAAAACTGTCACAATGTATGCCCTATCCTAGAAACCCAGCGCAGCGGCTTCCATAAAACGCAGCAACATGTGTTTGGTAGAGTGCCCAAGACGAAAACCAAACTGATGGGGAGGAATGGCTTGAATGCCACCCAATAATGGTGAAAAGCGGGTTAGAAGGAACCTCTCGAAGTCTTTTGAAAGGACTGACGGGAGACTAATGGAACGGTAACTGGGAGGAAGAACCGGGTCCTTCCCAGACGTCAAAATGCATATGATCCGAGCCTCCCTCCACTGTCGTGGAATTTACGAGGGCTTTTTAATAAAGAATGATTAATTTTTTTTTTTTTTTGACAGCGTACCTTTACTCATCCTCATAATTTTGATTTTCCTTCTCAAAATAGTCTCCAGTGAATACGATTCCCCTGTGCCAGAGTTTCTGCCAGTCTTCAAAGATATTCTGGAAACCATCTTTTGAGAGATCCTTCAAAATCGACTCCGCAGCCTTCACCACTGCCTCTGATGATGGATAATGCCTCCCACGAAGGCGTTTCTTCTAGTTAGGGAATAGAAAAAGTCACATGGGGCTAAATCCGGACTATAGGGACGGTGAAGGATGCACTTCGCGTTGATTTTTGCAGGATATTGATAAACAACATTGACAATATGAGGCCACGCATTATCGTCTTTTGCGCCTGATATGGACTTGCAATGTTTTCGGGAGATCCGTGTAGCTTTTTCCAGTCACTGATGTGTATGCATGTACAACATTGGTGCTGATGGAGCATTCCATGAATATCAAAGAATGAGATGACCGTATCTTTTCCAGCAGAAGCAACCACTTTTGATTTTTTGGGCTGGTAATGAAGGAGATTTCCACACTGAACTTTACTGTTTGCTCTCAGGTTCAAAGTAATGTAGCCAAGTTTCATCAGCAGTGATTACGTTTGAAATAAGCTCCGTTTCTTCCTCTATCATCAATTTTAACTGCATGTTACCTCCTAGGCAGGGTTAGGCGATGCTGAAATTGTCTAAATTTGCCTACTTCCCACAGGCGTGAACCGGGAGTACCAACAATGAAACTATTACGGCGTGTTTTCTTCACATTAAACTAACAGCATATAATAAGATTGAATCTTATTGCGAAAAATTATGTCCTTAAAATATGACCACTCTTTATTGAACAGCCCTCGTAGCACAGGCGAGACATGTTGAAAACACGAGTGAGAAAGTGCACGGCTTTAAACGGAAGGTGACGAAGCATGACAGTGGTTAACCCATCCGACGGCTTTTTGTGATTTAGACACCGGTATGCACCCTAGAGCTCAATAGGTTTAATAATAGGAAGTCGATTCACTTCAGCAGGAAGACGTCGAATATATTGATGTACCTTTCCCTTAATGTGGCCGGAGAAGTGTAAGTCCTGGAGGTCGTCTTTAGGCCTCATGGTCCTCTCGAAACAACGTCCAGCTCAAATTCTTAAACTTCCTAGTGGATTTTATTCAGCATTATTACAACAACTAATTTCGGCGCATATTGCTCTAAAACAAATGAAGTATCCCGAGGCTAAAAGATTTTCTCGTGACGCCACGAACTTGGAAGCCCCAGAAGAATCACCTTCTAGGAAACACCACCTTACAAAAGGCAACAACCAAATTACTACAGGAAATGGGGGCTAAGTTCGAGAATGAGAAAATTTGGGAATGTATTAATAAAACTCAAGAATAAACAGCAAGAAAGGTTGGAAATATAGTGGTCGGGGTTCGTAAAATAGAAGAGGCCGTTTCTAAAAGTGCGTTTTTACTATCTTGCTAAGAAAGGTCGGCTGCAGGTTATTAATATTGAGAGATTCCTTCAATGAAGGTATGTACATATAAAGGCCAAATGGTGTTAATTAAGATAATGTGCTTATTTATTTGACCGACGCAGCATCTTACATGAAGAAAGCAGCAGAAGCACTTAGGGTCAGCTATCCAAAAAATACACATATGACTTGTGTTGTACACGCGATACATAAGGTGCACGAAGCTGTTCGGTCACTGTATCCCAGTGTGGACAAATTGTTATCCAATGGAAAGAAGGTGTTTGTTAAAGCCCTTAAGAATGCTGATCTCTTTACAAACAAAAACCCCAATATTCCATTACTACCAACATCAACTGCTACTCGCTGAGACACTTGGCTTTCAGCAGTGGTGTACCATGTGGAACATTTTGAGAGGTTTAAGTCGATTGTTGATAAACTGGATAAAGATAAAGATTTCATCTACAATAATTGTTGAAAATGTGCTACGTGACAGTTGATTAAGAAATTACGTAGCTTAGATTGATGCTAATTTCTTTCTTGTGCTATTCCATAAATAATAGAGGGAACAATTAATGTCTGGATAAAATGTTTTAAAGAAATACTTAATGTAGCAACGAAAAATCTCCTCACTGGAGTAGACACTGAAAGTCTAAGTAGTAATGACGGGACTCCAACGAAATATGCAAGGGTGACGTCACGTGATGTAGAACGTCTATTCTCCCAATACCGGGAAGTTTAATATATTTAACTTTTTATCCCCTAGAAATGCCATCCCTAGTCGTCACATTACCGCTAGCATTAAAGTTTGACTAACGGCTAAAAGCTACTGTATTCCCATATCGCCTTTAAACCTACACCATAATCAGCAATCAAATAACTCAAGTGGTTATCTGGTTCAATATGACATAAATAGAGGAACAAATTTTTCTGACTTTCTTCCTTACAAATGCTCGAACTTCTGTTACCAAAACCATTAAACTTGTTTTAACTTGTTGCATTTATGTTTGAAAAACTGTCCGTGTATTGCAAATAAGTATTTCACATTTTTTCACTGTAATTATAACAGTCTGGTCCTGCGCCGTAGTGTAGCGGGCGAAGGCAGCATGCCTTGGTCCCTGGCCACGGAAAGCGGTCCGGGTTCGATCCCACCCATGTGGTGGAGATTTTAGGTCCCAGGTATAGGACCGGTGCGCACTCAGCATCGTGAGGAAAATGGGGAGTTTAAGGTAGCTAAGCGGCCCTGGTTACGGAAACTAACATTCCGGCTGGGGGATGCGGAGATGCTGACCACATCTCCTCCCCGTATCGGTTGGATGATCGTCCACCTCTGCCACGCGTAAGTGGGCATGAGGCCGGCAGTCGGGTTGGTAGGCCTTGGCCCTCTAAGAGCTGTCACGCCAGTGGTTAACATAACTATAACAGTTTAAATCATCTTCGCATTTCATCTCTAAATGTTAGTATACAAAGCCATTAAGTTGCGCAACTGGAAAGCTAAACCTGAGTAGGCATATATAAAATGAAGTTTCTCAAAATACTAAAACAAAGATCATATCAAACAAGTGTGGAAAGATCATCTTCGGCTTCTGCAACATGGTCTCAACAAAAAGGTTTTTAAAATGGTTGCAATAAAAATAGTAAACAATCAAACGGTCCAAAAAGCTAGTAATCATCTAAATAGACAAGATAATTAGCAATATTGAAGTGATGTTATAAGAGCTATCAGCCAAATTAAATCTCTTTGAGACCAATTAGCTTCCAACCTTATACTTTATCTATAGGTATATATTTCCGAATAAGGCATGTTTAAATCAAAGTTCTCCTGTCATGTTAGATAAAACTAACGTTTCGACCGTCCTGTCGCGGTCGTCTTCAAAGGCAAGCTGCTTGACAGAACACAGTACACAACGTTTAATAACTTGGATGAGCCGCTTCACTGATCAGCACTCTTTTCCTTCTTTCTTTCATTTTTCTCGCTTCTCTCTCTCTCTCTCTCTCTCTCTCTCTCTCTCTCTCTCTCTCTCTCTCTCTCTCTCTCTCTCTCTCTCTCTCTCTCTCTCTCTCTCTCTCTCTCTCTCTCTCTTTCATTCATTGTTTCTTTCCTTCTTTCTCCCTCTCCCTATCTTCCTTTCTCCGTGTTTTCTTTCTTTGTTTCTACTTTTCTCTTCTTCTTTCTGTTTTCCTCCCTCCCTCCTTCCTTCCTTCTCCCTCCCGTCCTTCCTTCCTTCCACCCATCCTTCCTTCCCTTTATCTGCTCTTTCTGTCTTCTTTATTTCTTCACTTTCTATGTATCGAAAATGGGGTACTACCACATTTTACCCACGAACTGAGATTTTACCAAAAGTGAATGCTTTGAAACTGCCTGGATCCAAAATATTTATTTTTCTGAACAACGTTATGTGTATGTGTTTGTGTGCAAGTGCGCACGTGCACCTCTTGTGTACAAATATCTGTGAACAGTTGAAGTTAAAGCAGCGTTACATAGCTCCCGAGATTTAAATTTACATCTTCGAAGGATGTGACAAGAATATAGGTACACTTTTAAAATAAAAAACTCAACTCTAGACTATCCTTTCTACGGCGCCGAAAGGATTAGCCCATTACGGGAAAAGGGAAGCCAATTTTATGCGGATGGATACATGTCAGTTGGGTAAGGATATCTGTAACAAAGGGTACGTAACAGAATCTGTTATGGGAGATACCATGTGGCTCGTTGGATGTCTGTTTACCATCCGAGGACAATTTTGCTTTGTCGCGTGTCCACGAGGGTTTAGTACATATAAACTGGTACCGCCCAGTATGACTGCTTCTATGCTACCAGGAGATTGCAGAAAATTTTAATTAGTCGAGTAGATGCAGCGAAAGAAACCATATCCGGCGAGCATTAAATACTTTTAATGTTAGAGAATTAAAATAAAGCATACCAGGTAGCCCTGTTGACCGGTCCTTGCGTAAACATGCATCCGTTTATACGCCTAAACATTTGCAGACTGCAACGGGAAAATTCCAGTAAAACAGTTTGCAGTGCTGTGAGAGGACTACACATGCTACTTCAATAATTGGAAACTGTCTCTTGTTTGGAGCAGAATTAGGTCTGCTACCGTCGTACGTTTAAGTGGAATGTCCCCGTTGGTTTGTGCAACTGTTACAACGCACAAAAAGGCATATCTGAATGCGTTAAAAGACAGGGGAGTTGGGCCACTTGGTGTATATTTTTACCTTTATCTTTGATTTTTATCTTGGTGTAAAGATTTTCTTTTGAACGTTTTGTTAAGTAATAAGTAGGGGCCAGAAATTGTTGACCTAATAATTCTCTAAATAGAGCTATAAAATGCCCTTGAAATATAAAAAATGCATATAAAATGTAAAAAAGGACCGAACAAACATTAACAATTTCCATCATAATAATACATTAATAGCTGTCACAGACAAATAATGAATATATGGTTCAAATAACCACATTTTAAAATTAACTTTCTTAGTAAATAATACAATTATTTCTACTAAATAATAAATTCTAAATTCATCAGGTCATTTTCAAATTTATAAAATAAGAAAAAGTACGTTACTGTGTCCATTGACCAAAACATAACTTACCTAGCGTTGAAATACACCACCATGGTCATCTTCAAGTTATCAAAAGTAAAGGAACTGCAGTTGTCAGCTGAAACTGTTTTATACTTTTAGAAACTTCTCTCCACGTCCACAGATGTTATTTGAAAACCACTATGTCACTGCCTATTAAATATATCAGTTCTGAGGTTTTCTCCTGACACGATATCGGCTTACACGATATGAACTTTTAATCACAGATTATTTTAAAACCACCCAATAAGCGCAAGGTCAGGGGTCAGGGTCAGGCCTGCCAGGGAATCGAATCAGGTCCTCCCGAATGTGGGTTACAGATGAAAATGCGCAAGAGATTAGTGAAAAAGTCGGAAAATGACCGGAAAATGAATCTAAATGTTATTATAAAAATTTGAAAAAAAAAAACGCATGTTGATGACCTATCAAACCATATATAAAACATATTTGTTCCAGAATGCACTTAATTTCAAATAAGCCTCGCCTCCGACTACTCAGAAAAAAGATGACTTTTCATCAAAATCCGGGCCCTACTTATCACACATACACGGCGAGTCCAGTACATGTACACTCTGTTCAGATATAATCATGTCTTCTGGACAGCAACGTGTCATACATCAGCAGGCGCGATATATCATATATAACGTGATTGAATATTGTGACAAGAAGAAAGAGGAGGGCATTTAAATCGTCGTCATTTTTAATAATATTTTCGTTCACATTGGTCATTAATGAACTTATAAAACATTGTATTTTATAATAATGCCTAAAATGATGTACAAATGTCTTTGTATAGTTTCACATTGTGATGTATTTGTGTTGTTTATGGCCAATTTGTATTTGTACAGACTGATTAAACCATACACTTCCTGAAATCATATCATAAGGAAACCTTTCCATTAATGTCAGTTGTTTTAACTAGAAGATTAAAGGAACTGATACTTATTGCTTAAAGGGATGGATTACTGAAACAAAGACCTCGAGGTTGATAATAGGGACAATGAGAGTGAGACACCTTTAAGTGTTGGAACTTTGTTCATGATATGTTTGCTATTTGAGTAGATCGCCTATCTAAAATTTATTCCCGTTATACATATTGATTACATTAGAAAATTAGCTGTATTGCCGTACACATCCTGTAATTGTGGAAGTCATTTAATAACAAAAGTGTAGTTGATTTTCTCTTTCTATTTACCGTTATGGAAATTACAGAAAATAGGGCTGTTGAGCCTCATTTTCATCTTTGAAAAACAGAACAACTTATTACGTGGCTACATATATGATGTATTTATAAAAGCTAGTCACTTGAAGGTCAATACGCCTCAACGCTTTGTCGAGTAATAAATGCTCGCGATATACACAACACTATTGTAGACATGGCCTCTTGGAAATAGCATTGCCAAACCAAAGAAGAACAATATATTTCCCAAAACGCCAAAATAAAAAACTGACCTTACTTATGAAACCATCTAATAGAAATGTCGACTGCATACCAGAGATGTTTGAATAGTAATTCATTTATCAGCAGTAAATGATTTAAAAAGTTGATCAAAAGGGAGGTCATGGTCACTACATGGGTTAGTGCCACTTTGGCACTAGTGGCCTAGTGTCGCATTTCGCGCCATGTTTTCATGGTAACCACTGTTAGTTGTAAGTATAAGCTCCGAAGAGCGACCCCGTAGCATCGGACCTCCCCGCTAAGTTGTCATGCCAGCCGTTCTTATATGCTACATGAAATGTCCACTTTGTATCCTCGAGAGTTTATAAATTCTCGTTTGTTTGCTTCCTATAAATTAACACCAACATATTTTTAAGAGAATTTTACATTTTATAATAACACTAATATTTCCATAGACATCATTTTCGAAGCAGATGAAGTAGTTAATTACCCAACGGAGATTTTTAATTCTCTTGATCTGCCAGGAATGCTACCACACATATTCAAATTAAAAATAGGTTTGTAAATTATCAATTTGTGTAATGTTAATCAGCCAAAACACTGTAACGTCACGCGCCTCGCAGTTAACAAATTTATGAAAAACGTAGTGGAGGCCACGATATTAACTTGGATTTTCAAAGACGAAGATGGCCTCATTTCTAGAATTCTACTCTATTTGGGTGTGCAAAATTGCATTTGTGATTATTATGTTATAATTAGTGCTATTTTTAATTATAAGAAGATAACGTATGCAAAAGAAGTATACCGGGTATAGCAAATGAAATAACAAAACAAATATGAAAATAAAAACAGACAATAGCGTTTGTCTAGTAACAGCAAAGGATATACAAATTGTAAAGATATAAGTTAAAAATAAAATGTGTAGTGTTTAACGCCCGCTTTTACTACATACAGCATAGCAGGCGATGACACTGATACATGAGATAAAGATGGAGCACCGGTGGAATGAGATGGCGGGGGAAACCGGAGATCCCGGAGAAAACCTGCCCCAGCGCCATGTTATCGATCACAAATCTCACTCTGTGGACCCCTGGTATCGAAGATGTTAAGGCCTGAAACATTTCGGATAGAAGTGAATAGTATACCTAAAAGATATTCGAGTAAATATGTGTAACCAATATTCATAGTAATTTGCTATTGCAGTGAAAGTACGTCTAGGTGAGTTCTAATAGCTAATGTATATATGTAATTGTTCGCAATGTAATAATTCAATATCAATCTTTAACTGAAAGATATAAAAGCGTTCAGTGTGGATTATGTAAGCTTCTGTGTTAATTTACTTGCGCTTAATTAATGCTTTGTAGTTCAACGAGTATATTTTCGCCGATTTGTCCTGTTATTATATGCTTTTGTGTAGTTATTTATCGATTTTTGTGAGAATCCCCTGTAGGTTCAGGAAACACAGTAATTTAAGTTACGCCTTTTTTCCGCATGTGTAGATGTGTTTTATCTAAAGGAGAGCAATTTCAAGGCATCTCAACTGTAGAAGAGAAAGGTATGGTGATTACATCGCTTTCTAAGATTTTCGTTAGGTTTTGTTTCATATATATGTAAAAATGAAACCAAATTAATGGCTTTCCTCATGAAACATCACTTTTTGCATCTGGAATTCATCACATCGTTTGCTAGTATGTATACTTAAACTCATAATTGAATATGTGTGGACAAATCATCGTTGTTACGAAGTTCTCTTCCTGCAATATTTCGCTTGTAGTGTAATATTACTTCATTAGTAAACTTATCTCAAAATTTGCAGACAAGCGTCAAACACTTGAAGTATAAAGAGGTCAGGAATACATTTTCTTCATCACTTATTAGTTGAGTAATATTGACTTCATACGTAGTTGACACTAAAAATAGTGAAATACATTGTTACTCATTAGTTTAAAATTTTTATTTTCCTGATGTACAGAATCAAAACATTTAATTGAAACAGTTGACTAGATATTCGTTAGTCAAAATAAATTATTATACCAGTAAAAGTTTAGCTTTGTTAATCCTATGTGTCAGTGTTCCTTGCCATTACAATTTTCAATTAAACAATAAATACGCAAATTATGAACCTATTAACAGTTAAGTAAACAAATGTATATAAATTTAATAATTTGTAACTTAAAACTTCACTTATCTCACAAGAAAAGCTTCATCACTTCTTATAAGTTAAGTGAAGTTTTAAGCTATAAATTATTATATTTGTATATATCAATTAAACAATTAATACATTTAAAATTCTCGCAGATTCTGTGTTTACATGATGACCTAATGTATTACTTACGACAGAGATTTCAGAAATGTATTTATAGAATTAATAGAATTTATAAAATTTATCAACAAGGTATATTCCTAAAAAAATGTTACATTTAAATTCAATGCATATTACACAAATATAGCTGTTTTAAAGAAAATGTTAACTTATCTTAGGAAACTGATATCAAGTTTTCTTATTAATTGACGGTGCAAGCAATTTGTGAAATCGATCTCAATTAATAAGAAAAATTTACATCAGTTTCTTAATATAAGTGAGGTTTTTGTTACAAATAGTTATATTAGTGTAATATTCATTGCTTCACTCTATCTAGCATCACTTTCTACGTAATTCAATGCATATCTTTATAAATTGACATTCGTATTCTATGACCGTATACTCTGGTGCTATAAATCCCATATATATTTTGCCTTTTTACATTAAAGACAAGTTTTTCTATATAATGTAGATTAAAAATAGATGATAGGAGGTTTAACATTCGTGCATGTGAGTAGTTAAGTATTAAGCTTCTTTTCCTATTCCGCCAGTGATTATGTTCTCTTCTTACATTACAATATGTGATATTTTTCGTAGGTGACCTCGCACAACAAACATTTGCACGCCACGTTCGGTTCATGTACTTTTTCTAATTACAGCCTTTAAAATGGAAGCTATGTACTGCAATTCTAGAGATGCAGTTTAATGTAGTTTAATGTGAGTTAAAAAAAAATGTGAATTTGTTGGAGAATGAATTAGAGTTTCTTAGAAAAAAATTTTGTACCAGATTCATATTCCAAAATGCAGTTTTAGTCCAATTGAAATTACCCATATAGATTTCAAAGGTACAAGCAATTAAATATTTGATAAGTTTTCCTTTAATCATTAAGTTTATATAAGCTTTTTAAGTTTTAGTAATTTAATGCAATCCATTTTAAATATATTCTTTTGAACTAAGCCTGGTAAAATGAAATAAAATAAAAAATTCATTCGTTATAATCTGGTAAAAGCAGGGGATTAGAAAAATACAATGTTTTTAAGGTCTCACTGTGTTAGGCATACGATCATAAAGTAAGCGATAAATCTAAATAATTCAGAAACAAAAAGCTAAGCTTTACTGAAAAGTTATAAAAAGTGACACCAGTTTTGCCTATACTTCATGTTACAAGATTCTTATGTCCTACATTCTTATTGGTTCAAAATGTCCATTTGTTCGCCATATTATTTGTCCCTAGTGTGGACCATCTTTCTGTAAATTTAGTATAGTTAATTAATCAATAAACAATAAAGCAACTTTAGATATTGAGATGAGTATTTGTATGCCAAATAAAGACAAGTCTTACAAAAGCATGAGAAAGGCTAAACCGATTTGCCTAATTTTAGTTCTGTAATATTTGTAGAAGTAGATGGAAGTTTTGAGAGGTGAGACAGAAATCCTGAAGTGATTATGGATTGGGTTATTGCTTAAATATAAAGATACACACGCACAGTTTTATGGAACACATACACCTTTTATTTTGAAAAACAGAAGCATTACAAAGTAGAAACATATTCTACTCCTTGCCAAAATCTTCAAAGATGTTTCACTTACCATGTTTTATTAAACAATGTTTATCGTTTGTTATCAAGAATGAAATTTTTTTATGTAGCATGATATATGCCTTTCAAAGATTAGGCAAAAAATTAATTTCTGAACACATTATAAAACTAAATATTTGACCACATCAATTTCCAAATATTGGGAAATATTTGGATATCTTTTTTCTGTAATTTGTGTTTGTGAATTCGTGAATGTGCGTCTATAATTTCTCGCACGTTTGATCTTTCAATTACCATAAATAAATCTCAAGGGCAGTCGTTGGAAGTTAGAGGAGTCAAACTGGAATTTCCCTGTTTCTCTCATGGAGAATGACACGTGCGTGTTCGCGCGTCGGAAAGCCATCACCTTTATATATTTACGCACCACAAAATATATAAAAATAATATTTATCAGAAAGCTCTAAGTTTATTAACTTATTTTAACTGTGTTATACTTAAACTTCACTCACAATTGCAGAATAAATAATTGGCTATTACGTACTTATTTTATTTATAAATATAAGTTTAGAAAATTTTTATTGGCGGTAGGAAATACGTTGGGATATATATATATATATATATATATATATATATATATATATATATATATATATATAGTGTCCCACCTACATCTGCCATCTCAAATATTTTCGAAATGAAACAAAATATGAAAACTACATTTAACCAGGAATGTACCTATGTCAGGGGCTCACACAATGTGTAAGTATACACAATCCATATAGGTAAACAAATATTACTTCCAACACCAAGTTTTTTTTTTAAGTGGAACTAGTATGTCAAACCTAGCGACGTGACAACTAGCGCTAAAATTAGTGATTACACATTGGTTCCGCTTTTATAAACACATTTGCTAGTGGGTACAGCCCTCAGAAGCTTCATTTTTGTGCATTACATCCGGCATGGAAGATGCACACGTTTGCATCAAGATAAGTTTTGAATCTGGTAACAAGAGAGTGTTGCACAAATTGCAGTGTTTCTACAGATATTGCCGTACACGCCGCAGGAATACGGTGTTGCATATACTCTACTGTCGTTGGCGGTTCTTGGTACACTCTATCTTTTACTGTGCCCCAGAGAAAGAACTCTAATTGCATCAAGACTGGGGACCGAGCTGGCCATCGCACAGGACCTCCCCGTCCTATCCACCTATTTGAAAACTTAAAAAAGCTTAAGATTACGATAGCTGAAACCTTGTTTAATCTCTTATTTCTATTGTTTCTAAGAGAAAACATGTTATAAGGCTATTTCTGTAAACATCTATCTCAACCTAAAATAGAAGAATAGGAGTTCCGAAAAAAATTTTGTGCATGAATGAGTGGTGAAAATCATGCGAGTGCGTAGACCAGGATAATTTTTTTCGATTTATGTTAGCCATCTTAACTATGGCCGTGGACAACCTTTATACTTAAGTATTGTAGCTATTCTTACCAAGTCAGAAATTACATGTAGGCATATAAGTAATTTTTTTAATGTTTTATGATGCTAAATGTTTGCATTATAGCTTTCCTTTCAATAGATTCCATAATTTGTGTCTGTTGTCAATTTAGACCTATTTTCGTAAACTATTCTTTTAATGTCCGAGAGTTAAATTATTAGTGTTTTTCTTGTCTGTTGGCGATTAAATAAATTATTTGGAATACACAAAATTGATAACCATCATATATACTCTATAGTCCCCACATCTCTATAATCATGTATAGCCCAATTCTTAGCAAACTGTAAAAGGCACCAAAATAAGAGTTAACTTCACTACTCGTGCGACGGTTTGACTAGCCTATTTATAACTTTAACTTGATATGATTAATTCTTAAATATCTAATCAGTTACATTAGTTATTTCATTTACCTAAATCAAAATAATCTTCTGATTGTACTTCATTTTAGGTGTGGCTTTGTATTTATTTTTGGGGTTGAAATGTATTTTCAAATGAAGATATATTTTGACTCTAGGCGAGAGGTAAAACGCCATAAAAGGCAGTCTGTTGTAATTTGAAGAAAAAAATTGGTACTAAGTTTGCTCCCATAACGTTGGTTTAGATGTAGCCCAATGACCATTACAAAGGATTCAACTTCCAATTTATGGGAGACCTTTAGGCTTCCGATTTTCCAAGGCCCCATGGAGGAAGCGTTAGGCAAGAGGGTACGAAGTGTGGCCGGCCGGAAGGTGACATGGTAGCAGAAGTCAGAGCTGGTAACCGGTAGAGATTGAAACTGTACTTTGGGGATAAGTACAACCGGCTCCCTTACAACTTGCGGATGTACGCATTCCCTGAAAATTGTCAGGAAGCGGTATACGTCTTTTGATCCATCCTTAAAATTGTTTATCATTTGTATACGTCAAAAGAGTGTTTTCTCTGCATTACCTGGCTACTGTAGTGTTTGTTTTTCTAATGACTTAGGAATATCATTTGTTCTACTTTTGCAATCGGTCCATGAAGCATTTATTTTTACTTAAAAGGTTGTTGAAAATACTTAAGACAACATTTTTATTTTAATGCGTAAAGTATATTACAAATAACATGTATAGACATTCTTAAAAGCTCAGATTATAAACTTCTCTTAAAGTCTGCGCCGAATTGTATAATACAGGAATACATATATAATATTCATGTACATACATATACAATATATACTACTTCAGTGTTTTCATATACAACCAATAAAATAATAAATGTTAGTTATTAAAACTTTTATTTTTTCTAGGTTTAGTTGGTGCCTACTTAGCTACTAAACTTTCTGTAGTCATCGGTATACAGCCGGAGAGAGAGAAAGAGAGAGAGTGAGAGAGAGAGAGAGCGGGAGCAGATATTCATGGCTCCGCGAGTTTACTTGTTGACCCTTCCACTGATGAAGGATAATCCTGCTTGTGGTGCCCACCCAGCAGGTGCGTCACTCAGTCTCCAAGTAGCACCCTTTGGGAACGGTGAGCTAGCAGCCCTCGACCAACCGGTCCTTTGATTTCCACGCAAGGTACGGTATACCAGATTAACTTTCCAAAGTAGACGTGGAAAATTATAAATTTGAGCCCGGTTGTGTCCTTTGTATTAAAAATTACTAGTTCTTAGTGCTTATGAGTTCTC
The DNA here is from genome assembly GCA_030765055.1 of Mantis religiosa. Classification (NCBI taxonomy): domain Eukaryota; kingdom Metazoa; phylum Arthropoda; class Insecta; order Mantodea; family Mantidae; genus Mantis; species Mantis religiosa. The sequence goes on from CM060948.1 coordinate 315,138,565, forward strand.
TTTTCAGCAGCGTTTATGATGATCTGAGTAAAAACACCAGTAAGCTAAAATCAGTCGCTATGGAAATCCTGACCGAACGTCACCGAAGATGTTCAACTGCATCACTATCAGAAATGGTGCTCCTCCTACTGTATAGACGACAGTATTCGGAGGGAATAAAGTGATATAAGTTTTATGAAACAAGGGTCTGTGTGAGAACCATCACGTTGGTGAGATGCCCTACAGTCAGACAACACGTCCTGTTGTACATGCGCTTGTTGACATTCATCATTCTGACATCAATTATCAACACTCAGCCGTTGAAACTGTACATAAACTTCCACCCCCTCCGAGTGCATCTGCCAAAATGGTTACATCGGATCTCTCACTGCCAGCGAGACTTCACGATATAAGAGACGAGACAGCAAAGCACACCGTCATACCTGTGCCACGCAGTATAATCAAAAGGAAAACTGGGACACGATTCATGATATGCTAGCAAAATCGCGTACTAACAATTCTCCTGTCCCAACGCTAAAGCTAGAAAACCTAGAATAAGAGTGGAAGAACCAAATGAGAAGAAATATCCCTCCTTACCGTCCTCTATTGTCGAAGAAAATCTATACAAGAAGAGAAAAAGAGAAAGGGAAGAGAAGAATTAATGAAAATGACACCTTACTGAAATGTTTCCGATGACATCCAAGTATATGATACGATACAGGTTTTACAAACTTGTGCGGGCTGAAATAGCGATATATCTGCAGATGCAGTATAAGATAAAACCTACAGTTGTGGAACGGTTATTCAGTTTGGTTAACAACTTACATGAGGAGGAAGGTTGTGGCTTATAGTTCATCCTAAGTAACTCGGTAAAACCCAAAAATAGCTAAATGTTGCTTTTGTATATGTCCTTTCCCTTGTACAATATTCATTCAGTACTTCCAATGTGAATAACTCATTCTTTATTAAATTTAAAGGAATAATTTAAATTGGATGTGAGAGGATGGTTGAATACTGTGTTTCAAGCAATATTGTCATATTTTGAGACACTATATTGCTAACTTATATTTATAAGAAAAAACTCTATTACACTCAAACTTGCTATCTAGATTTCAGAGGAAATATATGTTTCGCTGCCTCTAAATATCCATAATGATAATTTTATAAAAAGGTCCATGGGTGTATGAGAATGTATGTGTGGGTGGGGGGGGGGGGGGCTAAACGGCTCATATCGGGAGAAAAAGTTTGTTAAATACCAAACATTTCTGTCAAAAAAACATATCTTAAAATTTCTGGGAATGCCGTCAGAAGTCTCTCTATTCTTATGACTTCTGTATAACCAGAAAACAATATGAGCTAGACAAAATATTACTGCAAGAAAATGTAGATATCCTTAAAATACACATTTTGTAAAAATAATTTGTTATAAAATCTATCATTATCCATATATTTCTTTTTCTTTGTTTGAATTTTCCAATAAGTATAGTTTTCTTAATTAGCAGGACATTCGGTTTTGTTTCTCTTGGCCATACAAATAGAGCCACCATGTAGGTGTTTGATTCAAATCTTGGCCGCCACTTAGGACTAAATCGTTTTCCCACATTCCTTGCACCCGTAAGAACATGGGCAATAAGATAATTGCTGCAAATTGTTATCAAGTTTAACATGAAGTAGAGGATATACGTTTGTAAGAGTATTTTGTAAATGAGCAGAGAAAGACATGTGAATCCAACACATCTCATTGTTAATTAAATATGTATTTTGAAGTTTCTAGAAATAGCAGTCGAAATCAGATTTCTTCGGAAGTAATATAGCGAGTAAGCCGTAACAGTTTGGCAGAGAGAGTATTTGGAATGGCAAGTGCTATGCTTATTATAAGCAGTAATAGCGTAGAAAATCATGCGTGCCTCCATAGACGCATTTCTTATTCATAAGCTTAATAGCAGATGCAATATTACAATTTGTTTGGTTTTTTCGCCTATATTTAATTGGCACCTTCCACACAATTCTCAGTACTCTGTCACAATTTCCCTTTTTTTTCCTTCCAGCTTCCAACTCATCTATATCTGCGTTCAGTTAATTAGAAACGTACTGCATAATTACATATACAGATCTCTTTAAAATGCATAAATTTTATTAAACCACGTTTTCATTTATCAAACATTTAATTATATCCATTCTTTGATTTGATTACTTTAAAATTGTCATTTTTAAAGTGCTGTCGTTATTCACTTGTCTTAATGTAACAGAGTGTGGAAATACATGTGAAAATTCAAGAATAGCAGAATGCGAAGCGCTTTTAATCATCTGACTGGAGTTTGTTTTCTTAATTGCCCTTTTAACTGCATTGAAATGAGTAAAGAAGCCATTTCTGCCGAAGTTTATTTCCAGTTCAGTAGATAGAAAAATATGCCTGTATAAAAGTTCTGTAAAATTATGTACAAATAAGGTATACTGGATAGGAAATTTACACAAACATTTGATTATGATATCTCTCAATATCAGAAAAAGGGACGAAATTTAGTTTGTCCATGTGTGTACTATACATACTCTGAATTGCAACGACTTTCCTTATTTTCAGAGCTCTTTCATTTCAGGATCTCCAACTTGATCTTCGGCTATTGTTTCGTAAACAGTTGTTGCAATTTCTTCAGTCCTTGACATTGCATAAGCTACGACATTATCCATGCAGCTAATGTGACGAATGTCACATGTCACATGCTTTGAATTAGGAAATATACTGTAACTGTTTTTTTTTTTAAACTAACGCATTTGTTATAAGAATTTATATGTCACAAAATATACGGCAAATAAGTTTTCTATACAGTATCAACAAAAATGCTACAAACAGAATTTGCTTCTTTATTTATTTCAATATAACCATTAATATCCGTGACGCTTGATATTTGAACTAACCACCATGCTTTACTTCTACACAATTAAAAACATGCCATATATTACAGAACTTATTTTATCTATTTAGATAAATTAATGTTTCTCTGATGGTACACACTTCTGAAATTCGTTCTCTTCACTTTTCCTTCCATCATGTTGAATTTCATTCTGAAGTACACGCTGCAGTGGGTGAGAATGATAATCTTTGTTTCTCCAAGAAACACTGCAATGTCCTTGTTGCCTCTGATATTCTTCCTCGAACGTTAAGTCATATCGGGCGGTGAATGAAATGGGCAAATTGTGTTCAAATGTGTCCAGGGTACAAGGAGATTAGAGCTACCTGACAGTAATATTTCAGGATAAGGGAATCCCCGAATAATTCCTTATCGAGTTAGCGGAAGCTGACCGACATTCGAAGTAGGAACCTCTAGATTGAAAGCTACACACCACCACTACTAATAGGAAAGGAAGTCTAATCCATACAAACGTACTTAAGTGAAATCCGCTCATCATTCACGTGTAGATGAACGAGAATCCCAAGAATGTTGCTTACACATTTCTAAGATAGAACTGTAAATGTTATAGCGGTATACACAGTATGGATGGGGTACGCTGTAGTAACATTAAGTCCGCGTGGGAGAAGAACAGAAAGCAATAAATATTTTTGGTAAACCTTCCTTTGTCTTAAACAATAACTGGTTTGTTAGATATTATCTCATACCTGAACGCAAATTCCAATGTGAACAAAGACAAAAATATATGTAAACGACACACACACACACAGCACAGAGGTGTCGTTGAAGGGAGTCCTCCTCCGCAGAGGAGGGTCCTTCGACTAGTGCCACACCGGGACTAGGTCCCTTATTGGCATTAAGAGGGTTTTTGAAGAATGATGGTGGGTTGATGGTGGTTATTTAATTTAGGATAGGTTATAAACATTTAGGGATTGAAGAATTGTTGAAGAAAATAGCTTGGAATTAAGGAGGTCCTAGGACAATTCTTGGCCTCTTGTATGATTCTCCAGGGTCTAGGTCGTATTCTCCAAGTCCTCGGATGAGGCTGTTAAAACTGGTTGGTAATTTTGAATAGAAAGAGTGGGACAGTTGTAGGATGTAATCGAAAAGTTTTGGAAATGATAGATCTAAATGGATGTTATCGTTTGGGATGTACCATTCGGCTGCAATTGCAGTCCGAAGGAAGCGGTTTTGGAGGACTTGGAGTTTGGAAAGATTGGTTTTGGCTGCTGCACCCCAGACTTGGCAGGCGTATGTAATTGCCGGCCTCAATACCTGCTTGTAGAGCAGAAGCTTGTTTCGAAGAGCCATTGGCGACTTTCGGTTATATAGTGGATATAGCATGGCCATCCTTCTACTAACTCTGTTAGCTACCGCTGCTATGTGGTCCTTCCATGTGAGGCGCATGTCTAGGAGCACTCCTAAATATGTTGCCTGATTTGACCAGGGTATTTCGGTACCACCTATTCTTAGGTTCGGTACATCCTGCAGCTCTCGTCTAGTGAAAGTGATTGCCTGAGATTTTGTGGCATTTAGCTTTAAGCGCCATGTCGCAAACCAGACGGACAACATGTTTGCGAAGTTTTGTATTCTTTGTACAGCAATTTCATGCCGTTTGGACGCTGTTGTTATGGCGGTATCATCGGCGAACAGGTACAGATTGCAGCTTCTTAGGGTTGGAAGAGTATTTATGTACGCCAGAAAAAGCAGGGGCCCAAGGACACTACCTTGTGGCACACCGGCATTAATGGCATATGGCTGCGACAGGATGTCGTCCTTCATGACGACAAAGGATCGATTTTTTAGATAATGATGGATGAGATGTACAAGGTAAGATGGGATGTTGTATTGGATGAGGCGATGTAGGAGGCCTTAGTGCCAGACAGAGTCGAAGGCTCGGGAGATGTCAAGAAAGAGAGCTGCAATAAAGTGCCGGTTGTTAAAGCCTTTAATCACTTCATCCACTAGACGAAGTAGCTGGTGTGTAGTAGAGTGATTTCTCCGAAATCCAAACTGCTCTGGACGTAGCACCTGATGTTCATCCAGAATGCATTGGAGACGTTGCTGTACCACCTTCTCAAACAATTTGCTTATTGTCGAAAGGAGACTAATGGGCCTGTGACTGTTTAGGTCTCTTGGGTTTTTCCCTGGCTTTGGTAAAGTGATGATTCTTGCATGTTTCCATGCCGTTGGGAAGTAGGCCAGTAAGAGCAGGCTGTTGAAGAGGTGCACTAGTAGACGAACCCAAGATTGTGGTAGTGCTTTGAAGGCTGCATAAGGGAGCTGATCAACTCCAGCGGCTTTGTAGGGACGAACGGAGTTAATGATATTTTGAACCTCAGCAAGGGAGGTGAGGCTAATCTCCGGGACCTCGTGTGGAACACTAAGGTAACGGCGTACTGAAGCTGATATTTCTTCAGTCAGGTCATCATCGATGGACTCTGCCGGGTGGAAGGTGGAGGCTAAGTGTTCCGCCATCATTTCAGCCTTCTCTCTAGCAGACGAAGCTACTCTTCCTCCATCAATTAATGGTGGATCTGATGAAGGGATCTTAAGTAGTGCCTTGGTCATTCTCCATAGGGATAAGTCCTCTGGATCTAAAGTGCACAGCTTTCTTTCCCACTCTTCATTGCAGTGTTCAGCTATCTCAAGCTTTGCCAGATGTTGGAGGCGGTTCCATTCACGCTTGTGTTGGGGATCGCGTGTTAGCTGATAACGACGTCTAGCTTTATTTTTGTCTGCAATGAGACGCCGTAATGGTGGTGGTAAAGGTTTCTGGGCACTAAAGTTGGCACGTCTAGGGGGAGTAGCTTGTGCCATGGCTGTGGCCATGGTAGCTGTGATAGTGGAAGCCAGCTGATCTGCCTCTTCAGTGGAGTTGCAAGGAGGTAAATCCGCATTCTGCTCTGCCATTATAGTGGTGTACTTGTTCCAGTTGGTGAAGCGTGGATTTGGTGAGTTAGGGGGTGCCTTAGCAGTTGCGCGGGCTTGATAGAGAAAGAGAACAGGATAATGATCTGAGGAAAGTTCGGGGATGGATAGAACATGAGGGTGTCCACGGATATTTTGAAGGATGGCAATATCCAGCCAATCTGATGGATGGCGGTTCCCATAAGTGATTGTGGGTGATGTAGGAGCAAGTACAGCAAGGTTGTGGCGTTCTAGATAACGCTCAAGAAGAGAACCTCTCGGGTTACATATTGTAGAATTCCACAGCGTGCTTTTGGCATTGTAATCACCCATAGCTATTGTGGGTGTGCCTGCAGAGAAAATCGTATCCAGCTCCTTGACGTTGAAGGGCCTGCTAGGTGGTACATAAACAGAAAAGATGTTCAGAGGTCCTTTATTTGCGGCCACTTGGATACCTGTAGCCTCTAACACGCCAGTGGTAGGCAGATGTAGCCGATGGTGTTTCAAGGTGCGGTTTACATATATTGCTGTGCCACCGTATCCATCAGCCCTGTCTGTCCTATGACAGATCATTCCTGGGATGGTGGCTTTAAGATGGCTAGATAAATGTGTTTCCTGCAACAGGAAGATCTGTATTTTATTTACAGCCAGAAAATTTGCGGCTTCTTTCAATTTATTTCTTAAGCCATTGGCGTTCCAGGAACATAATTTTAGACTCAGAATATTATTCAAAATTTTAGTACTGTCCGCCATGTTGACCTAAGAAAGTGAAGACTGTGTGCACTGGAATGGTTGCTGATTGTATGGTGGCTGGTCTCTGCGCCATTGCGTCAGCCAAGGCTATAGCAAAGTCAGTTTGCATCTGAATGGGTATTCTATCCATGAGCTTCAGAAATTGGGCGTCAGGGATAGCAGAAAAGTGCAGTGAAGATGACGGAGCGGTGGATGTTGGAGGACGTGTAACTGGCAGCCGTTGTTGAGCTGGTTGCCTTGTCCCAGATACAGGTGCAGCATTGGGATGCGTAGATTCCATATTCCTGGAGGTAGTGCTACGTGTTGTTGTAACATTTTCTAACTTCCTCTGTTGCATTGGGGGAATTGTTTTCCCTGGGTTAGTTGCCGGTTGCTGGGGTTTTGTAGCAGTTGCTGGTTCCTTCACTGTTGAAGTTGTCATTACAACCTCAGATGGGTTGGTGTCTGCTCTACAAGCAGGCAGGCAGGCAGACAGATAGGCAGGCAGGCAGGCAGGCAGGCAGGCAGGCAGGCAGGCAAGCAGGCAAGCAGGCAAGCAGGCAAGCAGGCAAGCAAGCAAGCAAGCAAGCAAGCAAGCAAGCAAGAAGGCAATCAGGCAAGCACTCAAGCAGGCAAGCAGGCAGGCAAGCAGGCAGGCTAGCAGGCAAGCAGGCAAGCAAGCAGGCAAGGCGGCAAGCAGGAAAGCAGGCAGGCAAGCAGGAAAGCAGGCAGGCAAGCCGGCAGGCAAGCAGGCAAGCAGGCAGGAAGGCAAGCACGCCGTCATGTTAGCAGGCAAGCAGGCCGTCATGCAAGCAGGCAAGCAGGCAGGCTGGCAACAGGCAAGCATTTAGGCATGCAAGCAGTCCGTCATGCAAGCAGGCAAGCTGGCAAGCAGGCAGGCAGGCTAGAAGGCAAGCAGGCAAGCAAGCAGGCAAGCCGGCAAGCAGGAAAGCAGGCAGGCAAGCAGGAAAGCAGGCAGGCAAGCCGGCAGGCAAGCAGGCAAGCAGGCAAGCAGGCATGCAGGTAAGCAGGCAGGAAGGCAAGCAGGCCGTTATGCAAGCAGGCAGGCAGGCAAGTAAGCAAGCAAGCAAGCAAGTAGGCAAGCAGGCAAGCAAGCAGGCAAGCAAGCAGGCAAGCAGGCAAGCAGGCAGTAAGGCAAGCAGGCAAGTAGGCAGGCAAGAAGGCATGCAGGCATGCAGGCAGGCAGGCAAGCTGGCCGTCATGCAGGCAGGCAAGCAGGCAAGTAGGCAGACAATCAGGCAAAGAGGCAAGCAGGCAAGCTGGTAAGCAGGCAAGCAGGCAAGCAGGCAAGCAGGCAAGCAGGCAAGCAGGCAAGCAGGCAAGCAGGCAAGCAGGCAAGCAGGCAAGCAGGCAGGAAGGCAAGCAGGCTGTCATGTTAGCAGGCAAGGAGGCCGTCATGCAAGAAGGCAGGCTGGCAACAGGCAAGCATTCAGGCATGCAAGCAGTCCGTCATGCAAGCAGGCAAGCTGGCAAGCAGGCAGGCAGGCTAGCAAGCAAGCAGGCAAGCAAGCAGGCAAGCCGGCAAGCAGGAAAGCAGGTAGGCAAGCAGGAAAGCAGGCAGGCATGCCGGCAGGCAAGTAGGCAAGCAGGCAAGCAAGCATGCAGGTAAGCAGGCATGCAGGCAAGCAAGCAGGCATGCAGGCAAGCAAGAGGCAATCAGGCAAGCAGGCAAGCAGGCAAGCAGGCAAGCAGGCAAGCAGGCAAGCAGGCAAGCAGGCAAGCAGGCAGGCTGTCATGTTAGCAGGCAAGGAGGCCGTCATGCAAGAAGGCAGGCTGGCAACAGGCAAGCATTCAGGCATGCAAGCAGTCCGTCATGCAAGCAGGCAAGCTGGCAAGCAGGCAGGCAGGCTAGCAAGCAAGCAGGCAAGCAAGCAGGCAAGCCGGCAAGCAGGAAAGCAGGTAGGCAAGCAGGAAAGCAGGCAGGCAAGCCGGCAGGCAAGTAGGCAAGCAGGCAAGCAAGCATGCAGGTAAGCAGGCATGCAGGCAAGCAAGCAGGCATGCAGGCAAGCAAGAGGCAATCAGGCATGCAGGCAAGCAAGAGGCAATCAGGCAAGCAGGCAAGCAGGCAAGCAGGCAAGCAGGCAAGCAGGCAGGCAGGCAGGCAGGCAGGCAGGCAGGCAGGCAAGCAGGCAGGCAGGCAGGCAAGCAGGCAAGCAGGCGAGCAGGCAAGCAGGCAAGCAGGTAAGCAGACAGGCAAACAGGCAAGCAGGCAAGCAAGCAGGCAAGAAAGCAGGCCAAGGGCAAGTAAGCAGGCTAACAGGCAGACAGGCACGCAAGCAGGCAAGCAAGCAGGCAAGCAGGCAAGCAGGCAGGCAGGAAAGCAAGCAAGCAAGGAGGCAAACATGCAAGCAGGCAAGCAGGCAAGCAGGTAAGCATGTAAGCAGGCAAGGAGGCAAGCAGTTGAGCATGCAAGCAGGCAAGCAGGTAAGCAGGCAGGAAGGCAAGCAGGCCGTCATGCAAGCAGGCAGACAGGCAGGCAAGCAAGCAAGCAAGCAAGTAGGCTAGCAGGCAAGCAAGCAGGCAAGCAAGCAGGCATGCAGGCAAGCAGGCAAGCAGGCAGCAAGGCAAGCAGGCAAGTAGGCAGGCAAGCAGGAATGCAGGCAAGCAGGCAGGCCGGCAAGCTGGCCGTCATGCAAGCAGGCAGACAAGCAGGCAAGCAGGCAAGGAGGAGAGCAGGCAAGCTGGTAAGCAGGCAAGCAGGCAAGCACGCAAGCAGCCAAGCAGGCAAGCAAGCAGGCAAGCAGGAAAGGAAGCAGGCATGCAGGCAAGCAGGCAGGCAGGCAAGCAAGCAAGTAGGCAAGCAGGCATGCAGGTAAGCAGGCAAGCAGGCAAGCGGGCAAGGAGGCAAGCAGGCAAGAAGGCAAGCAGGTAAGCAGGCAAGCAGGCAAGCAAGCAGGCAAGCAGGCAAGCACGCAAGCAGGCAGGCAAGCAGGCAAGCAGGCAGGCAGGAAAGCAAGCAAGCAAGAAGGCAAGCTTGCAAACAGGCAAGCAGGCAAGTAGGCAAGCAGGCAAGCAGGTAAGCAT